>CM052814.1:30365891-30533799 GCA_028533885.1 Nasua narica
GGATCATGACCTGAGCCAAAGGTAGTCGTTTAACCAACTGAGCCACCGAGGTGCCGTCTAGGAGGTGATTTTTACAATTCAGTTAATTAGGGGTTCTCTTGTTCTTTTTCCCTATACCTGCCTTTTTTGTTCTTATAAAAATGACTCTTGAACTACTTGCTTCCTGCCTCCCTCCCTCTCTCTTCAGATCCCCAAGGGGAGAGCAGGATCTAAAGGAAGACTGTGTCACAGTTGTCATCGAGATAATGGCTCCCTCCCGCACTCCCTCCACTCCCATCTGAGTCCCAAGAGCCTGTAAAGTGTTCAACCTTTGCCCTTAGAGTACAGCTCTTGACTGGAGGTAAAAAATTAAAACACTGGCCCAACATCTCTATTCCATGAACGCTTATCCCGACCAAATTCTGAAAGCTGTTCCTCCTACCCCTTCTAATAGCAGATGTTCCCAACACATTCTCAGTAAGAGGGCACTCTCTCTTACTGTCCTAGGGCTTCACGCCCACAGGGACTGCACATTTTTTCCTTAGCTGAAATAGTTGTGGTTTTTCCTAACAACTTTGCAAGTTCCCTGCAGAGTTGGAAATTCCCTCCTTGGTGATAGCTCTTAATGGATGCAGAAGAAGTCTGACCTGGTCCTATCTTTCCTGCTGACCTGCTTGCTGTGTGACTGTGGGAGGTCGGCCTAAACTCTCTGGGCCTCAGTGCACAAGGATCTCCTTAAATGGGGCACATTAGAAAATGGAAAGGTTTCTGGAGGATTTATTTTTGGAGGACCTTGGGAGAATAGTTTTATAAATGTCTCCATGGTGAGAATAGCCATTTGGGGAGCAACAAACCCACTTAGATTCCTCTTTCTGGAAGAAAAAAGAATCTAATAATTTCCATTGCTAATTACTATCTCCCACCCTCACCCCCAAGCCTGCCTCCACTCCCAGCTGTTGATTGATGGAATAGATAAACTGTACTCTCCCTCCCCCACTTACACACACACTTCTGGCAGGCCCTAGATAAATAGGAGGCACAGGCAAGTCTGCAGGATTATTATTATCATTATGATGATTATTATGCTTTCAGTATGAGAAACAGGAAGTGAAACTGACTAAAATGTCCAATGAGAAATGCCTAGCTCCAGCCTCTCTGCCAGACCTAAAGGCATAGAAGCAGCCAGCCAAAGAAAACTGTGGGCCTGCCTCAGGCTCTGTCAACCTCCGGCGTGTGTGCGTGTGTGTGTGTGTGTGTGTGTGTTACAAGGATTATCTCTAAATAACTAGTTTCTAGGACTTATGATCTTTCAACCTCATTCTAATGCTTAAGCTTCCTCCTTCATGTTGATATCCTCAGGGGCCTTTCTTACTACCTCCTTCCTCATTTCCTAGAGAGAGCTTCCCATGGCTGTCAGAACATGTTAAAGGACAACTCCAGCGATTATTTGGTGCCTCTGTGTACACCTTGCCTGCTGAGGCCAGGTAGGAGCCCTCCACCTTTCCCTGCAGCCTGTTTTGTCCCCAGCAGAGACACTCCCTGGGCCAGAGGGCTTTCTTCCCTCTTACCCTCTTTCTCCTCTGGCATGGCCACCTGACACTCCATCTGCTTGGTTGATTATTCACGCCCTTTGTCTTTTTCAGTAATCGATTGTGGATAAAGGGTAGTCAGCAAAGAAGGCATCCGGGCTAATGTAATTATCCCACGTTGACATTTCCATTTGCAGCACCGCGGCCTCTGGAAACTCTGAAAAATAGTGTAAATGACCTGATTTTCCTGCTACCTTGTTAGCTCAACTTCCCAGGGAGAAAAGAGCAGATAGCTATGTCAGGAGGAAATGAACCAAGCTGGTGTTTCAGAAATACCTTCTCATTTGGACAGTGTTCTGAAAACTGCAGAGGAGACCGATGAGGAAAATGCGTTGAAGAGAGGCAGCAAAACAGAGACCAGAGTGAGCAGGATGCTGGGCGCTTGTGTTAGTCCCAGGGCCCATGTCTTTTTATGGCTTTTGTACCGAGATCTTTAGCCAAATGAATAGACTATTGGAATTTGGGTTTGGGAAAACCGTTAACCATCTTAAGTCTCATTAAGATTTAGTAAGGACCCAGTAGAGCGCACCCAGGGGTTGGGATGGCAATGAGGTCACAGCAGGGTAATTGATGGAAGAAGGAAACTCTAGGATAGAGCTCTATACCCCAAGCTGTTGGAGTACAGACAGTAGACCCCAGTTGTCTGTCTCTGGGTGGTCCCTTTCCAGGCGGCTCTGCTCCCTGATGGAGACTATGAGGCCTGAAAAGACAGTGTTGAGTCCTAGTTTCCTGAGTTCAAACACCCATTCCAGTCCTTCCTTTAAGTCACTAAAATTCACTGGGCCTCAGTTTCCTGGTCCAGGCCCGGGCGGATACTAGTAACACCCACCTTACAGACCTGTTGTGGGAATTGATTGCATTAACACATGGAAAGCACTTAGAACCCCATCAGGAACATACTAAGCACTCAAAAAATGGGAGCCTTTATCATGATTTTGTCTTTCTCTTTGCGCTATCTGCCATCTTCCATTCCACCCATCCAGCAAAACTATCAATGTCTTATTCTGTGACATGCACTGGGCAAGTCACTGGGGATGGAAAGTCTGCAGAACCTAAATCTCCCCCGAGGCTTCACTCATCCCCAGGATTCTGTTATTTCTTAGCGCAGAGCAGATAGAGCCCACGATAGGGGGTGTCGCATTGATTCTGATTCTTCCTGGGTCCTTGACCTTGTTCCTTGTTCCTTGCCTCTTGGCCTTGATTTACTTCTTCTACTCCCCTGCTCTTGATTTTCCCAACTTTGTAGAAGGTAGGTCCCAGATGGCTCGGCCAAAGAAGGCTCCCAGGGTCCTGCCAGGCTCTTCTCTGATTTGTCCCTGGGAGGGAGGCCTGGGAGGGGAGGCGCCACAGGAAGTCTGCTGGTCTTTCTACTCAGCAGTTCTCCCTTCCCAGGCCCGGGGTTCCTCCACACACTCTCTGGGGAAGCTGGAGGAGGGCCACCAGGCTCTGTAATCACCACACTTCTTTATGGTAAACAAGAACCAGATTCCTGGGGAGTGACGCGGGCGGGAGCTCCGTGGCCCAGTAAGGCAGCTGTGTGATGTGAAGAAACACCTCTGTGTGGCCCCGGCCTGTCTGGGGAAGGCCCCGGGGAAGGCTGCTCACACGGCCCCCTTAGCAGTCGTACTCTGAGTTACAGGGGCCTTCACACCAAATAGCTTTGCACACCGAGGTTCTGCTCTCCTGGTCCCGCTCCCATCCGGGGGCAGCCCTGTCTCTCCTCTGTCAGGATTTGTCCCACTGTCTTCCCGACGCCTGTACCCAGTTCCCGCTCTTGGTTGTGATCCCCACCCCCCCACCCCCGCCCACCATGCCCCACCGCCGCCAGAGGAATTGTGCTTGTCCCTCACGGAGGCCAGGAGAAGCCTCACATTCCTGGGAGGACGGCTTGATCCCAGGAACCCGAGAACGAAAGACGGCGCCGTGGAGGTTGGGCTTGGCCCACAGGCCGCCCAGGGCCTTCTGACTTCAGGCGGCGTGGCTGGTCCAGCACTTTCCTCTGAACCATGTGACTTGGGGTTTAAGATCCGCGGTGCCAGGATGGAGGCCAAACACAGTCCCCGCTAGTTCCTAGGTAGAAGGTTGGACTGGCTTTAATACGTCCAGAAGGCTACACAGAAAGAAATTGGGACAGACAACTGGGTAGTTGAGGGCTTAGGAAGGCGGGGAGCAGTTTAATATATGTCTTTTGGGGCTTTTGCATTTTGTTCCATGTGAACGGATTAAAGGTTCTGAAATTAAAAAAAAAAATGTGAGTTTGTTAATCTCCTGTATGTTGAGTTATAGAGATGAGTCCCTCGATCCTCTCTCCATGGCAGAAGGGATGGTAGGGATGGTGACATAGACGACAGCGTCAGGGAGACCTGATTTGGATCTGACTCCAGACTTAGAAGGACTGCCAGAGGGGGGTGGCTGCTCGGCTTTGAGGTTTTCCGAGTGTCTGAATGACTTGGAACGTTTCAGGCATTGCTGAGTGCCCTGTCTCAGGAGGAAGGACATCCCTGCTGCCCTCCTGCGATCCCTCCAGGCCTAGAGGCCATGACTCTAGCATCTAACGGACAGCAGGAGCCTTTCCCCCACCCCCAGCCCTGTGCCATCCAGGGAGGTCAAGGGGGCAGGCCATTTGTCCTGCTGTTACCTTGGTACACAACCCCCCTTCCGGCACTCCGGTCCTTGGGCTCTCTGCTCAGTGTGCGGGGGGGGGGGGGGGGGGATGCTTCTCCTTCTCCCACTCCCCCTGCTTGTGTCTCCTCTCTCACGTTGTCTCTGTCAAATAAATGAATAAATAAATAAAATCTAAAAAAAAAAAAACCCAAAATGTCTCTGCTTTTTGTTCTCAATCCTTACATTCATATAATGTGTTGAAATATGCATAGCACTTTCACATGAACAATGGCTCCCTATTGCCCCAAGTGCAAAGCCTTAGTGGAAGTCCTAGCCTTCGTATCTGCCTCCCACTTCACATCTTGACACTTTTCTGTACACATCTTATATTCCAGCCCATGCTGACCACCTGCTGTGCTTCTTTTTTCCTTTCCTTTCCTTTCCTTTCCTTTCCTTTCCTTTCCTTTCCTTTCCTTTCCTTTCCTTTCCTTTCCTTTCCTTTCCTTTCCTTTCCTTTCCTAGTAGGCTCCACACTGGGCTTGAACTCATGACCCTGAGATCAAGACCTGAGTGGAGATCAAGAGTCAGATGCTTAACAGACTAAGCCACCCAGGCACCCCAACCACCTGCTGCTTCTAAATGGGTCATGTGATTTTTTGTTTCTTTCCATTCTGTCATTCAGAGGTCCCTCTTTCTCCTATGTGGTTTTCCTTCTCTGCCCAGAGAGAGCTCTGGTCTATCTTTAGATGCCTAAGTTAAATGTCACATCTTCGGTGAGGACTTTCTGGATGAATCTGTCCTGTTCGTGAGCTCAGGAGCATCACGCTTTATACCCTCTCCAGGGTACCGACACCAAAACCGAACCCACAAGCCCTAGAAAGTGATGAGTGTTAGTTACCTAGAGAAATAAAAACCCAGGATGCTGCTGGTGGGGAGGTGGAAGGATGCAGCTACCATGGAAGGAGCACAGGAGGCAGTTCTTTAAAAAAGTGAAACAGAATCACCGTAAGATCCAGCAATTGCACGTCTGGGACTAGACCCCGAAGAATGGGAAGCAGAGGCTCCAACAGACATTAGGACACCCATGTTCACAGCCGGGTTATTCACAAAGGCCAAAGTACGGAAGGAATGGAGAAACAGAAGGTGGTACGTGCGTATGACGGTGTATACCTACACCGTAGCCTTCAACAAAGAAGGAAATTCTCCCCCGTCTACCACGTGGATGAACCTCGAAGACTTTATGCTCAGGGAAATAAGCCAGTCACAAGAGAACAAAGACTGTATGATTCCACTTGTATGACTTCCCCAGAGTAGTCAAGTCTCTAAAGATAGAAAGTAGAACGGTGGTTGCCAGCGGCCGAGAGGAGGGTGGGAGTTGGGAATTATTGTTTAATGGGTACAGAGTATCACTTTGGGAAGACGGAAACTTCTGGAGATGGGTGGTGAGGATGGTTGCACAATGCAAATGTGCTTAATGCCTTCGAAATGTACACTTAAAGATAGTTAAAATTATGCATTTTATGTTATGGGCATACATAACCATCACCATATTTGTATATATATAAAATTTCTCGAGGGACTCAAGGCCTACCAGGGGCTTCTGGGCATTCCCATGCCCAGCACAGTACTTGGCACGAGTCAGTACCTAGTCCCTGTTTATTGATATGAGAGGGGGGCACAAAGTTGATGGTGGGGGGGCACCTACAGGCAGGTCTCAGGCTGGCCCACGTGCCAACTCATCTCTCGCAGCATATCTCAGCTTCCCCTGTACCTGCTGCTTCCCTGGAGGGGTCCTCCGGCTGGCTCCCCAGGGCTGCAGGGAGACCCCTTGCCAGCATCAGTGAGGGAGCATCCAGGAATGACGGGGACTTGCCTGCAGCATGTGCTCTGTGGGTCACACAAAAGGAAAAACTTATTCTCAATGTTATCACGAGGCACTGGAAGTTCTGAGAGTATCAAGCTTTTAGGGTCACACCCCTCCCTCCCTCTATGATGCTGTAGTTGTGGTCTTTGGAGGAAGGAGACAAATTAGGCGATTGCCATAAGTCCTTTTCATCTCTACAATATTACAACTTTCACAGCCTGACAAGATATGTGGGGGAAAAGTGAGGTCCTACTACTGTTTTGAAAGGAGCACAACCAAAACAAAACATTGCATCAATACCACTCGTCATATACTTAGGTCCTTCCTCAAAGGCTTATACCTGCTAGGATCCCAGACTCCTCAAGGCTTCCATGACTTTATTCATTGACTCTACCTCGCTCAGAGGGAGAGTCTTTGGGAATGAGAGTAAATTGCAGGGTGCAGAGTGTGTTTCTTTCTCCCGAGCCATGCACAGAGGATGGGATGGCTTCCCGAATGACCTGGCAGGTGTCAGGTCGCTGGACCACTTACAAGAACATTTAGGAACACAGACTCTGCCATATGTGGGAACAGCATGAGTCTGAGGTCTGGCCCTTCCCACTCCACTGTGATGACTCCGGCCGGTTACTTAACCTTCTGAGTGTCAGTGTTTCCGGTGATCAAAATAGCAGAATTAAACTACTTACAGCCTTGTTGAGAGGATTGCAGGAGATAATTGGCACAAAAAAAAATTTTCTGCAGTATCACAGCTCACATTTATAAAGGCTGATCCCTATGCGCCAGTAACAGTTCAAAATGTTGCCCGAGTATTTAACTTAGGGAATCATCACCCCTTTCATTACAGAACCTGAGTGCTGAGGTGGAGTTCATGTGGTAAGTGGGAAGTGGAGGAGGTGGGATTTGGACTCAGAATTTGTTTCCACCATGCTCTGCTGCCTGAAAATTATGTTCTCATGGGAAGTTAGGGTCATCATGCCTTCAGGAAACCACTACCCGTTCCACGTGCGCACACGTGCGTGCACATCTCTTCTTTACCTTTCCCATCTTCCCACTTCCATTTATTTATCTTCAGTGAGGTAGGGAAGGGAAAAAAAAACACAGCATCACCAGGCAAAGATGTTTGCGTTCTGGTTGCGTTCTCGGATGGCAAACCCCCTTTTCCTCTCTCTCTTCCCCAATTCAGTCTCCAGGCTGAACACGCATCCGATTTGCAATTGACATGCCCAGTATAGGTTAGACGGGAAGGGCAAAGTTTTTAATACAGGCATAACAGCCTTGGGCTGTCTTGAATGTGGTAGAAAATTTACTTCTTTTCCTTCCATTTCCCATACTAAGCTGTAGAATTATAATTAGGTATCTTGTAGTCCTAATTAGCCCCATTTGTAGTCCCTTTGGATCATGTTAAGTCTGTTGATGTGCAGAGGCTAAGTTTCCATTCCCCTTTGGATACTTCCTTCTTTCTCTCTCCATTCCCATTCTTCCCCTCCACTGTAGATGGTCCTTGCTGTAGCATTAAACTATCAAAGGTTGGGGTACAGACAAGGGCACTGGGGAATAGGGGAGCAGAACATTTCTTCCCCTCTGGAAAGCCCTCAATAGGACATTGTTGGTATCACTTGCTTCGGGTAGATTTTTTTTCTGTGGATCAGCTCTTAGCACTTTCAGAGATTTCAGAAATTTTTGTGACTAATGATTCTTATGTATATGTCATCCTCCCATTGAAGACTCTCTCATTTTATCAAAGAATTACTATCCTATGACATGCAGACTGCTTATCTCTCCCTAGGCCCCAAATTGTTTTTCTTCCCAAGGGTGAATTTTCAGTGGACAGATCTTTTCCTGTGAATCATGGTCCCCTCTGTTATATTCTGCTTTTTGCCATACTAGCATTAGATACGAAGTCTGGTTTATCTGTGTGCATATGAAAATGGAAAGTGTCGCCCATAACTCTTTGAGCCATTGCTGTCCAGAAATGGCAGATATTGTATTTCTGAAAACAAGAAGGATGTGTGGGTATATATTTGCTCAGAGTTTAGCCTGAGGGGCATGACCATGGGCTTCAGATCAAAAAGACCTGGCTTCTGTCCTTTGTGAACTCAGTGATCCTAGGAAATTTACTTAATTTCTCTAGGACTCAGTTTCCACTCTTATGAAACAAATAAATGAGAATAACAGTACATACCCCATAGGACTGTTTAATAGTTGGGATAACTAATAGTTAAGTTTGGTTGTAGATAATAGAAAACCTAGTATATCAGTTACTGTAACAAGAAGGATATTTACTACTCTTTCTATAAAAGTCTGGATCAGTGGTTTAGAGCTGATATGATGGATGCATGCTCACCAGGACATAGGCTGCTGTTATCCTTTTGTTCTATTATCCTCAACCTAGGGCCTCTACTTCATGATCCAAGATGGCTCCTCAAGCTACAGCCATTAAAATTTCATTCCAGCCATTAGGGAAGACAAAAGAGGAGGAGAAGGGGGAGGACCCACCACTTCCCTTGGACCCCTTCCGTTTATAAGTCATTGGCTAGAACTTATTCTGACAAACACGACCAGCTGTAATGGAGGCTGGGAAACGTAATTTTTCCTCAGGGCAGTCGTGTGCTTAGCTCAATATTGGAAGTTCTTCCCTATCAGAGAGGGGGAAGAGAGTATTGGCCCAAATAACTAGCAATCTGCCACAGATCTTTGTGAGATTTAAATGAGATGATGCTGATGGAGGGCTGAGCACAGACTAAGCACCCAATCACCACCATCATCTTTTTCATCATCCCCATGAGAATGTAGGGAATACTTTGAAACCGCCACCAGATCTTTCTTTATTTTAACCTCATCTTGTTAATAATGTCACTCTTATCCACCTCCCTTCTAAGACACTATTGGCTTTATCTTTCATGAAGGTCAGACACCTATACCTTATGAAATAAAACTATACAAAAGGGAAGTAAGAGAATGGTGAAGACAGGATTCAAGATAATGGTTATTTCTGGCTGGGAAAACAGAGGTAGGTTGGACTGGGGATGGAGGAACTACCTAGTTACTTCACTGTCAAAGCCCTAGTCTTTATTTTGGGCAGGAGTTTCACAGGTGCCTCTTGCATTATTAAAAATAGCTGATAGCCAAATAAAAGTAGAGATACCTGGACCAATGATGAGGATGTGTCGTGAATCAAGGATTAACATTCATCTGCCTCTATGCACACGAGGTCTTTTAATTGGCTTTGTGGGCGCAGTATTGTGTGGCTTATATGTCTGCATGTTAATAATAGACCAAAATAGGGGCACCTGGGTGGCTCAGTTGGTTAAGCGACTGCCTTCGGCTCAGGTCATGATCCCGGAGTCCTGGGATCGAGTCCCATATCGGACTCCCGGCTCTGCGGGAAGTCTGCTTCTCCCTCTGACCTTCTCCCCTCTCATTCTCAGTCTCTCTCTCTAATAAATAAATAAAAAATCTTTAAAAAAAATAATAGACCAAAATAATACTTTCTATCTGCATAGACTTTTAATTTTCGAAGTGCTTCTACACATCCATAAAAACTGCTTAAGAAGTTCATTCCACATCATTGAGAGCATGGCATTGTACAAATAGGACTATGGACTTCTGTGTCCTAAGGGAAAATAATTTATTTTATTCTCACAGTGGCTCCATGAGGTTGGTAGAACAAGTGTGTTATCGCTTTTCACAGATGAGAAAGAAGGAACTGAGACGGGAAGGGACTCCAGTGAGGTTATGACTAGCCGGTCTGCAAGGAAACTTAAGACTGGATCTCTTGCCTAGTGCTTTCCCCTTCATCTCAGCTCACTCCCGGTTTCTGTGCATCCATTAGGCATGTGCTCCACGCCAGGCACATTGTGCTGAGGTGTCTGTGTTCACATAGATGTGCGCTTTCTGGAGACTGCGTGCAGCTTATGTAATTTCTACCCCCACGTGTGTGTGTGCGTGTGCATGCACGCACACGCGCACACACAAACCTGCCCTTGGAGTCCTTGTGTGCCCAGAGGCCTGCACGGCCCGTGTAACTCAGTGAAAAATCCCCAGCTGTGGTTTCAGTTGCTTGTTATTCCTAGGTCACTAGGCTTCAGGATCTCCCCAAAGTCCCAGCTAGTTAGGGAGGTAGTTTTGATATCAGGGACAGATCCCCAGGGAGGGGGCACAGAGCAGAGGAACCAGCCAGCCATGCTTCAGTAATAATAATACTAATTCCTGATAATTTATAGTTTATGAAGGGTTCTCACAATTGTGATCTCATTAAATTCTCACTCAGCCCTGAAAGTCAACGTTATTTTTCTCATTTGCTCAGATACAAAGAGAGGATAAATGGCTTGCTCACAGTAACCCAACTTGAGGGTGGACTTGAACTCAGGTCATTTGTCTCTAAACTCTGTTCTCTTTCCCCTATGCCTTTCTCCCTCTGAAAGGGCAAAGAGCTTACCTTCTTTCTAGCCATGTGGAGAGAAGCAGGTGAAAACTCAATGCCAAGCACTGGGAAGCCCCCGGGGACACTCTTGTGGACAGAAAAAGGCCAACTTGGCGCCGGGAGCAGCCTCGGAGCCGGGAGCAACCCCAGACCGGGGACCTTTCATCAGCAGAGAAAGAGCCTGAGCAGTTGGAGCTTTCTACTTCCCCATCCCTGCATCTGTCCTTCTCTCAGTCCCTGGGCATCTCCCCCGTGTGCCTTGGTGAGGGGATACGAAGCTACAGAACCAAGCTACAGAACCGGAGAGGGGAAGGCGGTCTCCACACTCTGCGGCCTGAGGCGTCTCTGTGTCTTTGAAGAGTCAGGGGGTGGGGGGAGCTTTCTAACCACATCCACCCTCAGCTCCGGCAGCTGGGAGGTGAATCTCTCCGCCTCCAGCTCCCAGACCCATGTCTAGGCCGCTTTCTCCATGCTGTTTTATTGTACCTGCCTGTTTTCTTCCCTACTGATTAACACCACTTACCCCTGTGAGGCTGGACACAGCACCTTGTACTCAGTTAAGTTGTTCCCTAAATTAACTCTGCTTCCAAAGAGCCAGTATCTTTGTTTCCTTCCCAGACCCACAGAAGGTACTCTGCTGCCCACCCTGGAAAGTGCTGTTCTGGAAGGGTAACTCCTGTCTTTTGCTCCACCTCTCGCTCCTTCTGGAGTGTTGGGGGGACACATTAGGTTCCATATGTGGTCATAGCTCAAGGCCCATTTTCAATTTTGCGTTATCAGAAATCAAGCTGAGATTTTGTCTTCACCTGTCTGGTTCCGTTGCCTTACTTCTCAACTGTTCTACCAGTCAGAGCCGGGAAGAGGTCAGCAGGCTTGTATTTGATGATCACCCCCCACACCCATCAGAATGTGTCTAGAGACCCCCTAGCAGCCTATATTTAGAGCCTCCCCAATCACCTCCCCTGCCCTGGACTACTATAGGCCCAGCCAGATCCTTGGTATCTTCCTCAGAGGTATGGGGCTAATCTGGACTAGAATTGGACTTCTTAAAAATATCCACTTCTCCTGATGGTGCAAGTTCAGGGACTAACTCCTCCACGCTGGAGATGAGAACCTAGCTCCCAGACCTTCCTTTTTGTTACATTGTCTTATCTAATTCTCTCCACACCCTGGTGGAAAGGTATTGCTATTCTTCCCACCGAGGGAGAGGAGGAATGGCTTGGTCAGGATCACACAGGAAGTCTGAAGGTCAGTCTATCCTTTTCCCACTCGGTTTCCTTTTTATTTATTTTTTTAGCTCATTTACGTGAAAAAAAGTTCAAAGTTATAATTGCTACATTCTTCATAGTTACACAGTGATAAATCTTTAACTGAAAAACAAATGTATGAGAAAAGAAGTGCAAAACTCAGAGGAAAATGGCCTGGAAAATATTTAATATTTGCCTCACACCTATTTCGAGGACGAAGGACCTCGGTAATTCGCTGTCATTCCTGCTCACCCGGAGGTTTCCTGTAGCTAATACTTACTAGTCAGCTACCCTTCGCCTTCAAAATACACCCCTTCTCCCATTTGGCTGCTGCGGTCTAAAAAAGACACAATTGGAAGAAAGTGGCTCCTCGATCTGAATTATACAGCTACTTTCATATGCCTCCCTCTTCCCTTAGCGCGGCCCCGATCGGTAACGAGCTAGGGTTTCTCAGCCCCCATTCCGGGTCTTCAGCCCCGCAGCCCCGGCCCTCCACGGAAGCCTCGCGTCCTCCCCTTTAAGGCCAGCCCCTCCCCCACGCCCACACCTCCCCGGCCCCGCCCCGCCTCCCCAAGCCCAGCCCCTCCGACCCTCCCCTTTAAGGACCGGCCCCGGACGCAGACGAGGCTGTGACGCGGCCGCCGGCCCCCGGGCTGGGTACATTGTCGCGCGGCCGCTTCCCCCCCGGGCCGGGCCCCCGCCGTCCCGCGGTCCCCCGAGCGCCAGGCCCCCGGGGGGAGGGTGGGAGGGAGGGAGCAGGGCTGGTGGGCGCCAGCGGCGCACGGCGGGACCCACGGAGCCCCGCGACCCGCCGAGCCTGGAGCCGGGCCGGGGCGGGGAAGCCGGCTCCAGCCCGGAGCAAACTTCGCAGCCGGGCGGGGGGTGGCGGGGACCCCGTCCGGAGCCGGAGGAGGGGGCGGCCGCGGGCCCTCCCGCCTCTGCTCCCGCGTCTCCGGGCACCATGCTGTCCAACTCCCAAGGCCAGACCCCGCCGGTGCTGTTCCCCAACCCGCCGCCGCCGCCGCCGCAGCCCCCCGCCCCGGCCCAGCCTCACCCCCCTGCCCAGCCGCCGCCGCTGCCCCCGCAGCAGTTTCCCCAGTTCCATGTCAAGTCGAGCCTGCAGATCAAGAAGAACGCCATCATCGACGACTACAAGGTCACCACCCAGGTCCTGGGACTGGGCATCAACGGGAAAGTTTTGCAGATCTTCAATAAGAGGACCCAGGAGAAATTCGCCCTAAAAGTAAGTTCGGGGGCTCGGGGGAGGGGAGAACGGGCACGGGGGGGAGCTCGCAGGGACGACCCCCGCCCCGCGCCCCAGAGCGGCCGAAGCGCACAGTCGCGGGGCGCGATTGCGCGGACCCTTCCCGGACCCGGCGTCGGTCCGACCCGGCCGCCGAGGAGTGGCCGCGGCTAGGCTGTCGGTCCTGGGAGCCAAGTGCGCTGCAAGGGGCGGGCTGGCCGCGGGGAAGGTCAGGTCCGCGCGGACCACGCCGCCAGACCGAGTTTCCGGTCACCTCCGGGTGTGAGTGGCGGGACCCGAGAGGACTCGTGAGGACTCTGCCATTTTGGGGTTTGAGCGGGATCCAGCCGAGGCGCAACCGTTGGCTGCGGGACCACTTCTGCTAATTTCACCCCGGCTCAAGGAAGTGATTTTCAGGGGTTGTGGTTCCCCATCCTCTCCTCCCTTTTTTCTTTCTTTCTGCGGGCACAAAAGGCCCATTACTCATTGAGCTGGTTGGTCGGTTAGTTTGGAGAAGTCAGATCGCTGAGGTTTATTTAGCCTCGCTCCTTATTTGGGAGCCGGAATGTGTGATTTCACTTCCCTGGGCCTCCGGAGCGCGGCCGTGCCGCCTTGGGGCGCGCCGGCCCGGGAGGTGCCAGGCTGGAGATTCCGCGGGGACACCGCCCCCCAGGCGCGGGGGAGGAACTGTTTTGACCGAGAGCAGGTCCCCCTCCTACCTTCAGTGCCTGTGAGGCTCCAGATGGGAGGCCAGCAGGCTCCGGCGCGCTGTCTGCTGTTTCCATAGCTCCATTGATCATTGTGAACCCGGTCTCTAAACCGCGGCTTGGCCCTGTGCTGAGTCCGCAAATCGGGGATGGCCGCTTGAGCCCTGGACATAGGCGATTGGTGGACAGTAGGAAGGAGCGTTATCCTTTAGCTGAGGAAACCCAACCTCTTTTTTTTTTTTTTTTTAAAGGGGGTGTGGTGGTTGGGGCTGGAATGGGAATGAGGATATAAGTGAGGGATACCTATTTAAGAAGTTAAACGGAATGGACTTGGAGGTCTGATGAGATGGGTGGGTCCCCAGTGCTCTGTGAGCCAGTGTTCAGGGTCACTGAAAAGGTTTTCCCCTCAGACAGGTTTCAGATCAAACCACATCTCTAAAGGTGACACATCAGGCCCATTTCCCCTGGGGCGTCTTAATGATTGGAGGAGAAGAAAAATACTTCCTGTGTTATAGTTTTCTCTTTCCCCTTGCTGCCCCCCCCAGCTTTATTTCAGCTATTAATGCAAAACGCAGATAGGTGTGATGGGTGGAACTGTTGGAATATATAATTAGATGTAATAAAACTCTGGCACTTTGCAGTTGCAGAGGGCAAGCAGATCCAATTTCCAGATTTTAAGGCCTCTAAAATTATTTCCTTGCGGCTGGCATCTGCCTTTGCGCGCAGAGCTGTCAGCTAGCCCCAACACTGTCAGATTGTTCGGTTTTGACTCTAATCTCTTGCTGTCGGCTTTTTTGGTTGGTGTGCCTTAGACCACTTTCTCCATACTCCTAAGTGGGGACAGGGAGGGGGCGTGGTGGTTCAGCTGTGGCTCTGACCTTGGGGAGCGGAGTTGACTGAAGACTGACCACAGTTAACCTGTACCGCTGAGGAAATGACAGCCGCTCTTTCTGGGAGTTTTCTGTCCCTCTGAGAGGCCATCTGCCTTCACCCATCAGCAGTTTGGGGACGATGGCTGTTCATTCCCTTGGATAGCTGAAATATTGTATAAAGACTTCAGAACAAAAACTCTCAACTTCTTTTTATTCTATTTAATGACACAGAAAACCACACGCTAAAATGTTTCAGAGTGGCAATTCAGATTTCTGTTGTAATTCAGAGTTCTGTTCTTGTAATGAATAGGACAGAGATTTGGATATTTCCCTCCCATAAATAGTTTTGAAAGGAAAAATCTGGCAGAATTTTTAAATAAAACTCATAATTCATCTTTCTCAGGTTAGAAGTGGGTGAAGATTGAAATCATTCTGTTTTGACAGGCAGTCTGCTCCCAGATCTTATAAGTTGACTCAACTGTTAAATTGTAGATTCCCACACATCTTTGTGTAAAAACTTAATAATAGAGGAAGAAAGACGGTATGAGGCATTCAGAGACCGACAGCAGTGTCGACAGCACTTCCATAGCCAAATATTGGCTAAGACATAATTACAGCTTGTGGGGGGAAGCTGGTCCAAAGAATCCTGTTTGAGACATACACCAAAGAGATTTCTAGATCTTGAATCTTGATGAACTTAACCTTAGGTGCTAAACAGTGAAATGATCTTCAAAACCTGGTGTGTTTTGATTGTAAAATGGGGGGGGGTTGGATTTCGTGGACTAGGACTGATTGCCGCATTGGGAAGGTGCCTGAGGAAAAAGGGATCATTGTGTGTTAGGCCATTCCTGGGGGTTTGGGGCAGGAGCTATAGGGCTGGGGCATGGCCTCAGATGGGATTCTGACCCCTGCTGCTTCACGGCTCTGAGAGTGAGTGGATGGGAGGTAGTGGCTACCATGCTCCTTCCGTGGTCTGGTGACCTCTTAGCCCTCTTATGGGAAATCAGTGCATTAAAAAAAAAAAAGTCCCAGCTTGTGCTGCTGCTTTTCCACCTCCAGCTCGAAAAGCTAACATTTCAGGGCTTTTAGTGGGTGCTGTGACCTCACCTCACCGTCTCTCCTGGCTGCTGTTGCTACTTTCTGAGTCATACTCGCACTTGGTCAGAGTCGGAAGGGACTTCAGAGGTCATCTCATCTAACCCGCTTGTCTTGCAGATGAAAAAAACAAGACCGAAACCAAAAACTCACTTGAGGTGATAGAGCCATGCACTTGGCCGAGGCAGAATTAGAACCTGGGATGCCCGACTCCCCGTCTCAGGCCTCTTGCCACTTCATAACTGCAGTGACGCCCGCAGGCTGGGACCTGGGGCTGGCTGCTGCTCCGGAGCTCCTCAAGCCTGAGGAGCTGCTCTCTGACCCCCCTTGACTGTTGGGGAGGGGGTGCTGGTTGGGTATTTACTGCCTCCCCAGCAATAACCCCCGAAGTCGGAGGGGCAGCTCATGTACCAACTCCGCAGCTTCATGAGTTTTATATCAGGTGACCGGCTTTTTAAAAAAAAAAAAAATTATACCACCTCTACCCCTTTTAGGGAGTGTTTGATAGAAATCTTATTATCTTTTGTAGAAGAATGTAGGAATTCTATTAACTATTTCTTTGGTAAGGACACCTAGTCTGAACTCCCTCGTGTACTAATTGGTTGTATTCCCCATGGGGTTCGTCAGCTGCTTCCTGCTGCACGGTGTCATGGTGACTCTTGGGTATTAGCCGAACAAATTTAATTAAAGCTGGCACTGTTGTCCCTCTCTGCTGCGTGACTCTGATTAGCTGAAGCACACTGTTGCTTTGCAAAATATAGAATGTTGTCATACCTTATCTCTGTTTGTCTTTCCATTGCGTGGATTGGAGAAAACAAGGTCTTGTGATGTCTTCTCCTTTCCTTTCTCCAGCAGTTCTCCCTCCCCAGGTCACCGTGTGTCACTGTGGTGGGACTTCCTTGGGTGTTCCGAAGGGCAGATAATCAGAACCTCCCATGCTTGTTCCGGACACAGAGGGAGACATGGAGCTCCCACAGCCCTGGCATCCTCATGCTGAATACCTCTGGGGGGGACAAGCTTGGTAGCCCAGCTGTGTGAGGGGCGGTGTCCCCAAATGGGGTTTGCTGGATGGAATCGCATGGTGAGGAAAGTTTCATTGACTAAATTGGTTTCTTCTTTTAAAGAAGAAGAGAACACGAGGTGGGGGAATGGTAGAGGGAAAGGGAGAGAGAGAGAGAATCTCAAACAGGCTCTGGGCCCAGCACAGAGCCCGAGGCAGGGCTCGATCTCACAGCCCTGAGATTGTGACCTGAGCTGAAGTCAAGTCGGATACTTAACCGACTGAGCCACTTGGGTGCCCCAAGTCAGCCTCTTTTATATCTCCTGTGGTTGTATGTTGTGAACAGTTTACTGAGTATCCTACTATATGCTTGGTCATGTAGAGGTTACAGACATATAAAGTGCCTTAAAATTTAGGGGGTCAAGAAACCGATTTGGAGAAGGCATTAACAGGTGCAGTCTGCATTGTCCAATATGGCAGCCAATACCCATGCGTGGCTATTTAAACTAAAGTTAATTAATCTAAATTAAATTAAAAATCAGCTAGCCTCCTTTCAAGTATCCAGTGGCTACATGTGGCTACTGGCTGCTGAACTGGAAAGCCCGGAAGAATATACTCCTCCTGGTAGAAGGTTCTGCTGAACTGTGCTGGTCCAGCGGTGAAATCGTGTGGTTGGGCTAGAAGAGTTTTGGAAGGGAAATCTCTGAGGACCCTAAGAGCTATGGACACCCCATTGCTGGGCCCCTGAAGCACGAGCAGATCTGTAGGAGGGGCCGGTGACGCTGGCCCTGAGGGGAGAACCAGAGATCAGACGGGCAACGAGCGAGTACGGTTGGTGGCCCAGAATTGAACCTAATCTAGCTTTATATTAACAGTAGTTTTTACAATATTCGAGGGCCATGAAGTAACTAACAGGCTGTTGTAAAGGAGGGTGACAAATCATTGAGGTTTGGACTAGGGAGGCCTAGTTTCTGGTTTCAGAGACCCCCTCCCTCTCATGGGGCCGTGGCCTCTATTTACTGCAGTCAGACTCTTGGCATCCACTGAGGCAGGATCAAAGTTGGGTCAGCTCATGGTCTTTTTTCACTTGTGAATTCTGGGCTTTGATGGAGCTTGAAAGTAATCTCCAGCTAAGATCTGGGATCAGTGGCTGATGGAAGGGAGGAGAAAAGCAGCCCCAGGCCTCTGGACCAGATATTGGTGGGTGCCTGAGAAATGAAGAGGTTCCTTTTCAGGAGGAGGAAGATACTGGTGCCCATGATTAAAATGTTTGGACTGCTTGGGACCAGAAGAGTTGACCCATCCTGAGTTGACAAGTCTACTTAAGAAGCGGGTGTAGGGATTCAGGGAGAGGCTTGGAGGAACCAAGCTACGGAACTGCGGACTAATCCCTGGCCAGATCCTGGAGTTGGAGGAGGGGCTGAAGCTCCTGTCCCCTGCACATCCCAGGGATGTATGGAGGCCGTGCCAGGAGGAGTGTCAGCCACAGTGGGGAAGGACAGGGCCTTGGCATCTGCACTGGAGTCCTTCCATGATTCCCAAGAGGCCCTCCCGTGTTGTGATTCAGGACTGTCCCTGGTGGTTTGAGGTCCGGCTTCTGGCCCTTCCAAGGGCCATGTGGGGTCTCTTTTTCCCTCTCTTCCCTGGACTCACCCTTGCAGGGTGAGTTCTAGGAGGGAGGTGGGCAGGCAGGGCAAAGTTATTCTTTGTGTTCGAAGGGGCTGCAGCTGCTCTTGCCACTGACGTAAGGCCGGGGGCTGAAGAGACCCTTGCACCTTAGAGCTGATCACACTCTCTGGTCGCCTTTCTTGACTCCTTCCATGTCACCAGAGCGGGGGGCTAGGCCAGTCAGGAAAGGGTCAGCACTATGTCCAAGGTCTTACCCTGTGTCTTCATCAGGGACACAGTTCCCTGGGACCTCCTCTTAGTCTGGGTTCCTTTGGGTTTTTTGGTGGCTAGAGGGATTATGGCCCTTGCAGTGCAAAACTGAGTTCAACTAACTGGTCACTAGGCTTTTTCTACATAGGTCACCTCCTAAATGGGGACACAGGTAAAGAGAAGGGGCCACGCCACTGGGCAGCTGGATGTACACCAAGTGTGTAACCCAAATTTTATACTTTTTCTCATCATTAGAGGGATACTGATATTTTGCATTTTAAGATATATATGGATACAAATTTTTAGAGATGAGCTTCTTATTATTGGTTAAGTGCTAGAGAAGAAAGCAAAAAAAGGGGTCCAGCCTATGTGTCCTGCTAACTGGTCATGTGGCCTTGAGTAGGTCACTTGAGTTTTCCAGGCTTTGGTGCACGTGCCAGAGGTCAGGCTACCAGTTGCTCCTGAGCTGGCATTGGGGGGCGGTGCGAGGCCGTGCCGGGGGCGAGGGGCCGAGAGCCGGCAGGATGGCTTGCTGCCTTGCTCTGTGTCTGACCGTCGGCAGCGCCTGGCCGGCGCGGACGCCCTTTTGACAGGCTTGATGCTGGACCCTAGGGTAGCTGCGCCCAGTTAATTCATCGTCCTCACTGACCAGCTGCTCCTTCTCTTGTTTGGAGACTCGGAACGAGTTCCAGCTAGCGCCTCAGCAGAGAGGATGGGCTGTGTAACTCGGGGGTGGGGGCGGTGTGGGGACCTAGTCTTACCTTGAAGCCAGAAGAGGCTTAGCGTCGTGGTGTCTCAAGGTGGAGACGAGGAATTCTTTATGTTCTCCATCTTGAGACTTCTTTCCCATTTGAGGTGTGGGGCCAAACATGGCCGCTGTGATTGGCTGTGCAAGCACAGGGCACATGGCTGAGGGAGGGGGTGAGGGATGAAATCGAACCTGTGGTCCACTAGGCAGGCTGTGTGTTGGCTCGTGGCTGGGCTCATCCACATGGGGGTCTTCGTCTAATTCACCCAGAGATACGGTGTGGCCTGGGAGCTTTTAGGAGGTGAGAGGCGGGGACTGTTCCCAAAGCTGATGAGGAAATAAGGATTTACATCCAAGTACCACTCGTCCCCCCCCCCCCCCGCCTCCCCCCCAAGGCTACGTAAGACTGGATATCGGAAGTCCAAAGAAGCAAGAGGAGAGAGGGATGCCTGGTGCTGGCTGTTCTCTTTCCTCTTCTTCCTGCTCACTTAATGCTAGAGCAGTACTTTCATCCCTGAAGCTTTGGACCGTGGGGTCCCGTGTGCCAGGCCATCCTATGTGGTTGGAGGAAGAAGACAACACAGTGGGAAGGGGGATAAGGTTGGAGGCAGCCTCTGGTGGTGCAGTGTTGGGGTCTTTATTCTCTGATCCAGTAAACATCTCTGTGTGCCAGCCGGCCGGGGGGAGGGCCGGGACGCGGCCCCAAGGTCAAACCCTTTCTGTGACTCTTACTCCCCTCCAAGACCGGCCAAGCGCTGTGTTTATTCTGCTAGGAACCTGAGCTGCCCAGGAGGGTCATATGAAAGGGCATCTTCCTCTTGAGGGACGTCCCAGGCATCTCCATGGCCAGTGTCCATGCAGCACTCATCCGGAAGGTGAGGAGTGGTGGCTAAAGACAGAAACGGTGTGGCCGGCATTCGAAGCCTTTTCTGTCTCAGAGAAGATGGGGGAACACAGGGGCTGTGCTGTCGATGTCTTCTCTCTGCATCACTCATCTCCACTGAGTCTTTCGAACCTAAAACAAAGGGGGAGGGGACCTGCTGACAAGCCCCTGCTGGCTCCTGCACCTTCACGCTCCTCTGGGGCGCCTTGCCCCCCACCCCCTGCGGCAGGTGATGGCGTCAGTCACTTCGCGGCCATTGGGATGATCGGTAGTGTCACTAGGCTCCCAGCCCACACACGGGACATTTGCAACCTGGCCTTCTGCCCAGGGCCTAGAACTGTTACTCAGCCCCTCCGTCCCAACAGCTAAAAATAAGCCTGCCACTGCTGCAGTCTCCCCTCGCCGCCCAGCCCTGCCATCGGCCCCAGGTCTTCCTGCCACACTGCGGACCTGCGCTCTCTCCTCGCGCCTGGTCTCCCCGTTTGTGCCCTTCTCCTGTGGGGGCGGGGGTGAGCCATGGCTGGTGCTACTCCACGTCGCCTGTCCCACTCCTCGCACTCGGGAAAGCAAGTTGCCCCCAACGCCCTGCCTGTCCCTGGCTGTGTGAGAAGAGGGCAGTGTGGGCCAAGGCTCCTGGAGCAGCGTTGCTTCTCCATCAGGGGAAGCCTTAGGGGGAGGGGGCCCAAGTTCATTGGAGTCGATGAGACTTTCCCCTGGGCTTCCTCCTGCCCTGGCTTCCTCCAAGCTGCCCTGGCGAGCAGGCCTCCCTGCCAGAAGGTGTATGGGGGTGAGTAGGAGAGCCCCGCGTGAGGCTGTCCACGGCCCTCACCCCCACTGCTTGTGACCGAGCCCGCGCCCTGCCCTGGGCCTCCCGCCTGCGTGCCTGCCCTGCCGAGCTAATTCTCCACCTCTGCAGTGCGGGGCTTCGGATTACGCTCAGGGCTGTGACCTCATCCTGCTGGCCTCTAGGGCTAACTGTGCCGCAGCTCTCGGGGCCTCCTTCCTGAGTCAGACCAGGGCCCCTCTGGCCTTGCAGCCTTGCCACCTGCAGTATGGCACAGAGAACAGGGGTCTCCTCACTCTCCTGACAGGGGCAGGGTTACTGCTGCTCTGGGCCCACGGGAGGCCATCGAGGTGGCTCCTCCCATACTGCCTAGGGATCCTGGGCAGGTGAGGGAAGGGGCTTAGGTAGCTGCGTAACTGGTAGCGGGCAGAACGCTTCTTTTAGCTGGACTTTGGCGTTCTCTTCTTTCTGATTCATCGGATCCTTGAACAGGTGTGGTACTAACCATGCAAACAAGGATTCTGCGTCTTTTTTCTGAGCTTGGGGATGTTTGGGAGAAGAGGTGTGTGAGGGAGAGTAATAGGAGCCACGGTGGGTCTTGGGGGGCCCTCTGGCTTCAGCTAGAGTTACATACTGGACTGTGTCTCTGTGGACTGGTTTCTCCCATCTGGCCCCCTGGGGCCTCATTTTCTCTGCAGGGAGAGATGTATCTGCCAAGGCCCATTGGCTTCTGGAGGGAGGAGTTGGGTGTAAATTGCTATGAGTTTATTTTTAACTCTGACAGAAGGAGCCCCTGTCCTTGGAGTAACCGTACCCTCCCTCTGCTCTGTCCCGGGCCTCCCTCTCTGGCTTCTGTAATTCTCAGAGGAAGCCTTGTAGATTCTACAGGTCAGGCGTCAACGGAGCTGGGCAAGGGGAGCCTCTCTAAGTGGAGAATCTGCAGATAGCTTGACTTCTATAGAGCTCAGGGGACCGTGGGGGGCAGGGAGGTAGAGAGGGAGCCCTGGGCCTTGGAGGCCATACGTGTGGAACGTAGAGCATCCTAGGAATGCAGGTGGACTGGTGGAGAGGCCACAGGGGCCTTGGAACTTGGAGCACCGTGTCGGCTCTCCTGTGCCGGCGAGGGTAGCAGGGGTCATCTTGTGCCCTTCGCCGCGCCTCTGTCCTCCCAGGCACCCCGATCTCCGAAAGGTAGAAGGAAACAGGGCAGAATGAGTGTGTATGGTAGCCTGCTTTGTAAATGCGTATGTTTTAGAAATACTGAAGTTTTGTTCCTCCTACTGACCACCAGGCTCCCAAGCGTCACAGCCTTTCCACTGGAGCGGAGCCTGTGTGGGATTCTCCGGGACTGCATACCTGCATCGCCCCCCCTCCCCTGGCAGGGTGTCAGTCACCTGGGCTCCTAGCAGGGAGGTTGGAGGGTATAGAGCGCCCCTTCGCCTGTGTCTGGACCCTTCTGGTTTCATGGACTTGTTTTGGTTACCTTGCTTTAGATTTTTAAAAAGAACATAAACTAGAGTTTGAGAAAGAAGGAATGGAGAGCGGCGGGATGGGGTAGGGGCCAGAAGAAACACACAGCTGCCTCTGAGGACCTCAGCTGGGGAATGAAGGTCTTGCCCCTTGGTGCCTTGAAGCACATGGGGGATTACTTTGTCTGAAGCCCAGCTCTGATTATGTAGCTTCCCAGCTTAAACCTTTCAGTGGGTTCATTTTGCCTGTAGAATACAGGAGATTTCTAGATCCTTCTCTGATCTGACCCCAATCTGGTTTTTGGTTTTTATTTTTGTTTTTTCTGAATACCTGCTGTGTTTCAGCTGAAGTGGCTTACGTTTGCTGTTTCCTGAATAGGACCCTGCCCCTCCCGCCCCCTTCCCGCCCCCTCCCATTACCTTTGCCCATGCGCGGTATGTACGCCGGTATGTACGCCGTCTGTCCATCTGTATCTTCCTTGGCTCCCTGCTCCACCCCTGTCCGTATCTACCTACTCCGCCCTGTGCAAATGCTGCCACTCTCTGGAAGGCTCTCACACCCCAAGTGGCTGTCCCCCACCCTGCCCTGTCAGACTTGCCAAGACCCTCTTCCCTTCCCTCTGGTTCAGTCTGTTTCTCCCTGTTCAGGGGGCTCATCTAATGCTGGATTGTAAGTTCCTGAAGACTCACATCCTCATTATTTTTTAAAATTCTCTTATTTCCTTGTGACTGCATGCCCTCATTTTAAAAAGTCATGGAGTATTTTGGCATTGTGCATTGTACCTAGCTGCCTACTAAAGGTGTGATGATTGAATAATAGTGGGCACTACCCGCATAAACATAATCCTTGGGTGGAGGCGGAGGAGGGGACGGCTCTGGACGTGGCCCAACACTGGGCTAGGCTCTCTGAGACTGAGCCAGGGGGTACAGTAAAGGCCCCCCAAGTGTCTGTCCCTGTTCTTCCTCTTGTCTGCTAAAAAACCTTTCGTGTATGGCACAACAGTCTGGGCATGTCTTCCCTCCACACATTCGGATCTGCTGACTCAAGCCGGCACCTTCTGTTTCTGCTAACGGATTTCTCGTTCTCGTAAGGCCCTGACCACAGTTTCCCATTGATGCCTCTTCTCCTTCTCCTCCCTGTTCCTGAGCCCCTCCTTCTCCTGCTCCACTGTGGAGATGACCCTTCTGCCTCTCAGAGAATTTTAACCGAGGGAGGGACAGATGTGGAACTGGCCAGCTCTCCGCCAGCTCTTGGCATCTTCTGGTTAGCTTCAGACAAAGCCGAGACACACAGGCGCAGTCCGGGTGGTGGGACGGCTGGCCTTGCTGCTGTATGTTGCAAGAAGACCAGGGCTGAGTACCGAGTCGCCAGGTCTGAGGTTAGAGGTTTGAATCTTATGGGGCTACTTAACTTGATGCCCCAGATTCGTAGGAGACACAGACTGGGACTGGTGGTATGCGAGAGCCCCGGCCTGTGTGGTCCTCAGCAGGTCCGAGAACCTGTCTGGGCCTCACTCACTTTCCTCCTTTGTGAATCATGGGCCTCGGGCTTGATCTCAGACTTGATCTCAGAGGACTCCTGCACTTCACGAAGAGCTTTCAGTCACCCCACTGCTGGGAAAAGAGCCCTACACTGGGAAGAAGGTGGGCAGCCCAGGTTCCAGGCAGCACGGACTGACCATTCCTCTCTGCCCTCACTTTGTATTCTGTCCCCCTTCCCCGGGCTGTAGTATTTTTTATTCATTCAGCCATTCAACCAGTGTTTATAAACATGTATTCTCTTCCATGCCTGCCTCCTGTCTTCCCTGCTGACGGGCCATCAGGAGGCCCAGATGGCAGGATTAGCCTCCAATGGGAGGCTAGTCAGGGTCATCCCCTTGGGTTTAGACCCCTTTAATACCTCTGCTATATGAGATGAGAGGAATTTGGAACAATGAGGGCTGATTCTTTCTAGCAGCTTAGACTAGACTCCTGCCTTTCTAAGCAGGATTTGCCTTAGGGTGCCTTCTATCCCTCTGAGATCCAAAGCAACTCACCACTCAAGAAAATTAATTAGCAGCGCTGAGGATGACTTTTGCAGCCTCCCCAAGGATAGATTGGAACCACAGATCGACTTTGATACATAAACTGTCTTCAGTCTTCTGCTTCATTCAGATCACTGTTGAAGGTTTAGCAACACTGTGAGGTTTCCCAGATTAGTAACAAGTCTTCATTGAACAGATACTTTGTGTCAGGCATTGTGTTAGGTTTTTAGTAATCTTCTTGCTAAGCCCTAAAATAATACTGTAAAGTAAAAATATTTACAGAATATTTACATTTTACAGAAGGGGAAACATGGCCACACATGTTCAGGACAATGCATTCATTAGGAACGATTTACGGAGTACCTGCTAAGTGCTATAAATTATTGTAGGCCCCAGGGATACATTAAGTGTACCAGAGAAACCAAAAAAATTCTTGTCTGCATGGAGCTTGCACTCTAGCAAGGGGAGACTCACAAAACACAATCAATTAAATGATACAGCCTGTCAGATGGTGATAGAAACGTGGCAGAAGGAAAGGAGGGCAGGAGGCCCTGGAATGCCAGAAATGTGTGTGTGGCTCAGGCAAGGCTTTACTGGGAAGGTGGTGTTTGAGTGCGCCTTGGAAATGCTGGGAGGGGAGAGGGGCAGCGGGTAGGAGGAATCATAGGTGCCAAGCCCCCGGGGCTGCTAATGATGGGAGTGTCTTACTCTTAAAACCTGGGCTCCTTTCAGCTTGGGATACTGCCTCTCTTCCTCCATGAATCCATTGTAATTTAGTACTTAGTTGCTCTAGCAATTTATGTTGTATCATCAAATATTTATGGGATACTTGTGCAAATTGCTACAACGATAAGGAATGGGCCCTGCCTTTGGGAACTTACTGCTCAGAAGGGGAGTGAACTCGTGTGTGTGTGTGTGTGTGTGTGTAAAAGGAATGAAAAAGATCACCCTCCACAATCTGGATTGTGCCCTTTCACACATATTTCCATTGATAATTTCTGACACAAGCAGGCCAGGTGGTCTGATGTTGGAGTTTCCATGCAAAGAAAGAGGTTCAGGGAGGTGCTGATGCATAAGCGGTGGGATCAGGGCAATAGGGCAGCCCCAGAGGACATGGTGACATGAGGTGGGCTCCTCCGGGTGGAAGGGGTTAGGGGATGGGGTCACTTTTGCCTGGCCTAGGCAGAGGACACACCATGGAATCACACCTGGGACATATCCGGGGGAGGTCGCAGATTAAAGTTTGGCCAGTGGGGGTGGGTTGCTAAGGAGTACCGTGAGGAATTGCACTGGGTGCCCCCATCTTCTGTTGGGCTGCAGGGAAAGAGAGGACCTCCTCCCGGGGATCTTTCTGGTAATAGGAAATGCTTGGGGTTGGGTGTTGGCCCAGCATCCAACAGGGCCAGGGAGGGAAGGGGTAATAAAAAGAGATGACCACGCTGACCCTGTGGTAGGGCCTATTTTTGTCACCCTTTGGGCCCTCACAGGACTTCTCTCTTGCTCTGAAGAATCTCATCCAGCCTGTGTTCAGCCCCTCAGGTAGAGGCGTGGGCAGGCAGTTCGCAGGGTGATGGGGTGGCTGTGTGTCCCCAGGCTCTGGCCATCTTTGATTCCCGCCTCTCAGGGCCTCAGCAGTCAGGGTTCAGGATGGAGTGGACCGTTAGCGCAGCTGGGAAAGTGAAGCAAGGCCTGGGTTTTTTTTTTCCCTGAGCGGGTGCTGTGATGAAGGAAGTTGCAACATGATCTTCTTTTCTTTCCTTTTCCTTTCTTTTCTTTCTTTTTCTTTTTTTTCTTTTTATAGAAGGGGAAAACCATCTTCCAGTAAACTTCAGAAACAGTATCTAGTCTTTGATGAAGGTCGTCACCTCACCACCTCCCACCCTTGCATTTTGTAGCCGATCTTTCTTTCATCCCTTCTCCCCTGTTACTCCCCTTCAGTGCCCTCTCCTCAGAGGGACTACGACTCTGCATCAGGCCGGCTGCTTGGAGGGATGCGTCGTGGCCTCCCCTTGACAGTGTGAGCTGTTTAAATAGGCCAGGTTCCTGGTACGCGCCTGGCCTTTCCTGTGGCCGCATCAGTCTGTGGTCATTTGGTATTCCAGAAAGTTGAGGCAATACTTCTTGGCTCGGGTAACCACACTCTGTGGTAGATTCAGAGCATGTGTCTAGGCAGATGCTGGGCAAAAGGGCCTGAAATGTGGGAGGCAGGAATCAAGGCTGGAAGGCCACACATGTTAATCTGGAGTTCTTGGTCAGGTTTGAATTTGGCCTTTGTATTGTACCTGGGCAGGAATCCAGTTATGTTTGAAAGTGTGCAGATGATGGATTTTCCTGATGAAAAATTTTGAGGTCTGGAAAAGTAGTGGGTTTGGATTGTGTTTCTTTTTCTTCTTTTTTTCTTTCTTTCTTTCTTTCTTTCTTTCTTTCTTTCTTTCTTTCTTTCTTTCTGTGAGATTCATTTTCTCTTTCTTGCATTTCTCTACCCCCAAAACAGCCCAAAAGTTCCCTACAAACCTTAGGGACTCCAGCTTTAGTCAACCAAGGGATGTTCTTGGTTCTCATCCCTGAGAATGAGGCCTGCTTGCTCTGAGGAGGCTGGGAAATGCCCCACTGCCTGGGGTGGGTGGTGGCTGCTGGGGCTTCTAGTGCTGCTGCTGTTAATTGCTTTCTGGGGCAGAGAAGGGCAAAGTCCTTAGGGGTGAGACCTGTAGTTTGGGCTCTTTGTTCTCTGTACTTGTTGTCTTCTGTACAGCTGACATAGAGCTCCTCCTTTCCTGCCGTTTTCTTTGAATTTGATCTCCCTGCCATCAGGTAGAGTGCTTCAGGCTGGAAAGGAGCTCTGAGAGGCAGTGGTCGAGGGAGTTGGGTTGTTTACCTGGATCCCACAGCGAGTACGGAAGCCCTCTTTTCACAGGGCACTACGCTGGCCAACAGCAGAGCCCCTAGCCACATGTGGCTATTTAAATTAAAAAAAATAAGATTAAAAAGTAGTTCCTCTGTAGCACTAGCCACGTTTCAGATGCTCAATAGTCTCCTGTAGCTAGTGGCCACTGCACTGGGGAGCACAGATAGAGAACATTCTGTCATCACAGAACCTTCTCTTAGTGCTGGGCTCTGAGGTAATCATCGTACGCCCTGGTAAAGGATTATCTGAGCTGGAAAGGGATTTGTGGAAATGCCCAAGGAGAGGTTTTTAAGGCCCAGGTAAGAGGGTAAAGAGAAGATAATCGTTTAAAAAGGGACCTTAAATAGTATTTAGTTTGTCTTGTTTAGGACTACATCCCAGCAAATGGTCAAGTAGCCAATGGCTCCCAAACTAACTCAATTATCAGAAGCACCTCTGGGAAACATTTGAAATGCAGATTCCTGGGCCCCACCCTTTGTGGCTCTTTGAGTCTGAGACTCTACAGAGGTGACATTCAGGAATGTGGGTTCTATCTGGTAATCACCTGGGCTTGGCCACCCCTGTTCTATTGTACCTGTGCTTCAGTTCCTCCAGTAATGGGGGAGCTTACCACTTTTCAAGAAAACCTTACCATTAAAAAAAAAAAAATTGCAGTTGTTAAAGTTCTGTGTTTATTGAGTTCAAAATTTGGTTCCCTGAGCTTGTAATATTCCTTAGTGCTAGTTGCACTTTGTGGAGCCTTACAGAATGCATCAATTCCATCTCCTGTACTCAGTCCTCTGCAGATATTTGAACACAGCCTGTGACCCAACGTCATGGCACATTTTCAGAATACTTGACCTGCCAAGGGCTCGAGGGAGATGCAGAGATGAGACATCATTGCCAGGATCCTTCCAGCTAATCACCAGGCCTTGCTGAGAGATTGAGGAAAGATCCACGTTGCCGTGGACCGTGTCAGTGGAGAGTCCTGGGGGTCGTCTAGCCAGTGTGGACCACGTGTATCCTCCGCCTCTCTGCCTACTGCCCCGTAGGAAAGACTCCCTGGTTTTCCGCAGGGCCAACACTGCTTTTTGAAGGGACTGATCTGTTTTCCTTCGGAGGCCTTGAGACAGTCGGCCAGCAGTGCGAGTCAGACAGGACCACAAACCTCACTTCTGTTCGGAGACCTTCAGGAGCACCCTCCCCTCGCCTCCCCCTGACCTGGTGTTCCAGCAAGCTGGCTTTGACCTTCCTTCCCACCCCCACCCTCACGCGCACACACTCACCCCTCCACCTTTACGGCTTCCCGCTCTGAGTGCATTCTTATGCTTCCAGATCTTCCGTTGGGCCTCCCACTTGTTCATCCTTTGATATCCTGGTAGGGTTCTAGCTCTCCTTCGAAGCTTAGATTTTACCTGCTCCCCAGCCCCAGTTCCAGGTAGAATAACCCTTTCTGTACCAGTGGTAGTTCGCGCTGGCGGTAAGTCTGCTATGAATCTCAATCACAGGCACTTGTGTGTCCTTCCCTGCTAGACTCTGAGCTCCTCGAGGACAAGGACTGTGTTTCATTTATGTGGATCCCTCAGTGCAAAGCACAGTGCCAGGTCTTAGCTGAGGTGTTGTGTGTGCCCACAGAAGTGGGCTAGTTTTCTTGTCTGTGTGTCTTTTGGGTTCTGATGAGCCCGCCACGGGGAAGCCGCAGCCCCTTTCCCAGCGCCGCCCCTGTCTCTCCGCGGTGGCCTCCGGCCCCAGCAGCTCCCAGGAGAAAAGTGCTGTTTAGCAGCTGATAATTAACAAGCAGGGCATGGAGTCTTGGCTGCCTCAGAGGCAAAACTGATATTTAAACAATAAAGTTTCTAAAATCAAGAATTAAAGTGTCTGTTTCAGAAGCAGCTACATGCAAACAGAAGCCTGCTCAGCTAAGATAAATGGAATAATGAGTGGAGCCAAAGGGCTCTGTCCCACCCGGAGGGAGTCCCGGGAGATGCGGCCGGGGCGGGGGGAGTGGGGGCGGGGGGGGGGGGGAGCGGGGGAGGGGCGGAAAGGCAGTTTTCTGTTTCTGCTCTCTGCTATGGGGCCTGGGACTGCCTGGGGAGTGGCGAGGAGGCTTCCTTAGGAACGGCTGTCTGCGTTCCCTTTCACTCCCAGCCTGTAGAGAGTAGACTCATTTTGCCCAGTGGGCAAGAAGAGAAATTTGGAAAAACCGGGTAGGGGCTAAACTGGGGGCCTTCTCTAAGGTGATAAAGCACACTTTGTCTTCAGTGATAAATAGAGACGGTTCGGTCCTGCCTTGCGGGGTCTCATCTTGTTTTCTTCTGAGGCTACTAAGGCTGAGAAGGGTGAGCTGACATTCGGGCCTCCTCCCTTCCTAGGTCAGAACCAGGGCATGAGGAATTCCCCAGCCTCTTGTTGCTGCCCAGATGCTAACCACAATCCCCAGCTCCACTCTTCTAAGAAATGTGCGTACCAGAAACAGCCCGTGGCTTCAGAACCCGGGCAACTGCTCAGGAGGCAGAGGCTTCCTGTGTGTGTGTGTGTGTGTGTGTGTGTGTGTGTGTGTGTGTGTGTGTGTGCGTGTGCGTGTGCATGCGCATGCGTATGCGTGTATGGGGGGCGTTGAGAGTGCCCTGCAACCTGTCACCAGGACACCTGCCTCTGCTTAGCTGCTGCGGTCAGTGGGAGATGCCCTTTCCGAGCCGGCTTCCTTGTCAGTGAAGCAGAGAGCCCGGCTCGGGAAACCAGAGAGCCTGCAGAGGGGTCTGTGCCACCAGCTCCCTGGGGTACGGCGCCAGAATTAGGGGCTGACAAACATCTGTTTCAGAGAGTGGGTTTGGGGGAGACTGCTAAATCCAGAGACAGTCCGAGGTGTGTGTGTGTGTGTGTGTGTGTGTGTGTGTGTGTGTGTGTTTGAATACCAACACTGCACTTTCTGGGAAATGTTAACACGATTTATGTCATGTCTGAGTGTCACTCACTGGGACTTCTCCACGGGTATCTGGCCCATGATGGGAACAGGGTTGGGTGGGAACCCTTGCCTGCCATCCCTTTCCGTTTCTCTGTCGGGATTAGTGGTGTTTGGTGGCTGAGCTCTCCCAGACCACGTGTGACACCTACGGTGGTGACCTCTCACCGACCACAGGCGTGTACACCCAGGTGCCCATAGAGCCAAATGCAAAACCGTTGGGGTAGTATAGGAGGAAACCTGATAAAGGAATGAAGCCCACTGCTCACCTGGGGTCGAACCCTTGTTCTCAGTGACATAAGTGTCCACGATTACAGCCAGTGTTGGCTTGGCTGTGTGCCGACGCTCAGTGTCTTTGATGAAGTTCTAATGGTCCTTGCAGAAACTTCACCAGTTGAACTGAATGGTGAAGATTCCGCAAGTGTGTGTGTGCCCATTGGTCTGTTCACCCGTCTATTCACTGGAAGTTTATTGAAGAGAAAACACGGAGCAAAGTTTTTCTTACAATCCTCCCAGTGGTCGGAGAGCTACGTTCAGGGGTCGGGGAAACGTGGAGGGAAGAGCCACCTGTTCCTCCAAGCACCAGACAGTGTTGGAATGTGTTGGGGGCAAGTAGTGCCGATCCCAGGGTGCTCTGTGAGGAGATGAATCTGGGAAACACTCTGCATGTACATTCACATTTTAAAGGCTCTGAGTTCTGCAGTAAAAGAATCCATTCGGCTTTGTAAAACCTAGTGCTGCTGACATTTCTAGGGTCCTTTTTTACTTATGACTTATTAACGTTCTTCTAGACTACTGTTTGAGAAATGGCAGCAGTCTTCCTGCTCCGGGACAACTGCCCAGGGATTCGAGAAAAATTCACCTGACTCTAGGTCAACACCGGTTCGAGAGGTTTTAAAAAGGGGTGTGTGTGTGTGTGTGTGTGTGTGTGTGTGCGCGCGCGAGGGGTGTGGCAGAGAAGGGCCCCCTGGCAGGTGGCTGCTATTGAAGTCGGCTCTGTCTGCCTCCCTGCTGGCTTTGTGCTTCTGGAGAAGGCTTTTGTCCTGGCCTGAACATGCTGAATAGCAGCTACATCTGTCAGGCCTGGGAAGCGGCAGTTTGCAGCGTGGGGGGCGCACAAGCAGTGAGCAGACACCCCTGCTTGAGGCCAAGGCTGCTGCGAGTCCCTCCGGAGCGCGGGGAGGGGCTGGTGATCCCGAGGCAGCTGCTTGCTAATCCTGGAAGTGGAGGGGAGCAACATTTAGCTCCACCATCTCCGCGTTCTCCTTGTCAGCTGGGGGAACGTGCGTTGGGCCTCGAGGTGGTAGCTGGGAAGAAGCAGGTGGGCAGGCCATTTTCGCCCCTTCACCAACCACAGGGCATCCGGAGGGTGGACCAGGGTGGAAAGGCACTTAGCTCTCCAGTACCCAGCGGGGCGGAGATGAAGCCATTTTGATTTAAATCTAAGGACAGATTCAGAATTGTAAGGTGGGTTTAGTCAAGTTTGCCGTGTTTTCAAAGTCGAGAGTCCCGGCTAGAATTGCTTTTAGACCATTGGTGACAGGAGGTGGGTATGAATGGCTGGTTCCCCGATCGCTAGCTCCTTCGGGAAGGTCTGGGAGGCCTTACCTGGTTCTTCACCTAGAACGAACCCAGGTCCAGGAATTCCCGGGGCTGGTGCAGACCTCAGTACCCTTCCTGTAGAGCTTTGCTAGGAGGAAAAGGATTTCTGAGGAAACTGGCAACTGGGAAAAAACGGGAGTAGGAATGAGTCGCTCTTCCTGGAGATCGTACATGTCCACTGTGGGTAGAGCTCTGTGTAACTAAGGCAGCTCAGGACTTCCCTATCTGTTTGTATGGACGTATGTATTAACATAGATTTTTTATGCTGCTTTTCCTCTTTGACCTCCTCGCAAAGGGGGAGGAGTTAGTCTGCCGGTAGGAGCTAGGGTGAGGTGTCCCTTACCTCCCAGCTCCTCCGTCTGTGTCTCGCCTTCCCTCAGTCACAGCCAGAGGCCCGGAGTCATTCAGATGGGGGAGGAGCAAGCCCAGTCCTTGTTGTTAGTAGAGAAAAGGCAGATGCTGTCCCTCCGTTCCCCTGCACAGGAAGTCTGGGTGGGCCAGGCTCTGGTTTGGGAAACAGGAGCATTAGCGGCTTCTGCCAACTGGGTTGTGTTTGCAGACTCCCAGGCTCCAGTGTCTCCGGAGGGACCAGCAGCTCTGACCCCTGTGGACTCGCTCCGGTCCCCAGGGAGGGAGCCCCTGCCAGGAACCTCTGAGCTAACTGGAGGTGGGTGTGGGGTAAGGGTGCTGGAGGACTGGATGGTAGGAGAGGAGTAGGGGATGACTCCCTCCTTCCCCCACCAGCTGGAGATGCTTACCACTGCTGGGAACGCATTTAGGTCAAACTAGACAAGTTGGTCATTATGGAAATTCTTTCTTACCCCAGGGTGGGGCTTTACTTGTTCACAAGGATCTTTAGCTGTCTTGGCCACGAGGGACAAAGCCATTGACCTGCTGTCCCCTCAAGGCTAAAGGGCAGAGCAGTGTCCGAGTCCCCATTCCTGTGATCTCTCCCCGTTCTCCCTTCTCGTGTGTCCCGTCTTTTCCTGGTCAGACATCATGGCGGTTGCCTGGTGCATCGTGGGCATGGAGGTAGGGGAGAGGATGATGCCGCATGCCTCACCTTCCTCTCCCACACGTCCTAGCCTTCCTTGCTGGGTCCCTACTCCTGTCGTGGACCCACTTGCAGCTGTGGCATAGACAAGGTGCCCTGTCATCCTGCATAATGAGGGTCCCAGACTTCCCCTGGGTGATTGGCCACAGTTATTCCGAGGGAGGAGAGGGATTTCCCCCACCCCCAGGCCCTCCAGAGACTTCCTCCGGGCTCCTGGCTCCCATTTCCGAGTCTCATCTCTATTCCTCCCCTACCCCCACCCCAAGGAGAAAGGCGGGAAGGAAGTCCTGCCAGAAGTTGTTTTTTGGTTTGTGAGGTAACGGTCTTTGGATTGAGAAACACATGTACCCTCCCCTTTAAGATCTGAGGCCAGAAGCACTAGACTCTGGTTTCCAGGAAAACCAGAGTGGGCAAGGCAGAGAAAGAGGGGGTTGGTTATAGGTACTGAAATCTAGGAGGGGTTCCCAGGCCCCCTGTGCTTTTTCGGGGAGTCTGCGTAGCCTACTCAGGGCCCTGGGTTATAGCCCTTCCTGTGTCCCCAGCCAGCAGGGGAACCTTGGCAAATATCTCAAACCCTCTGCATCCTGGTTTCCATGTGCCTAAAGCATGCCGGCTCCACCTGGATTATGGATTTAAAGGCGACCTTATGTATAGGAGAGCTTTGGAATATATACAAATTAAATAAATTTTAAGCTTGTATTGTGTACCTAGGAAGAGAAAATCATGTCAAAGAATACAGAGTTACAGAAACCTTAGACCTCAGGGAGGCTGGGTGTATCTTAGAATTAAGAGAGAGAAGACGGGGAAAAGTGCCTTGTCTACAGGTAGGTACCCAGCAGTTAATCGGAGAGCTGGGGCTAGGACCAGGTCAGTTAGCTTTCTGCCATATCCTTCTATTCCTTGGCAAACTCCAGGGCGTGTGTCCTTGGGGTGGGTAGAGAGGCACAGAGGAGAGAAAACATGCCACGGAAAATCTGACAGTCTTGTCTCATGTGCTATCGCGTGTGCATCATCCATGCCCTTCGGAGTAGGGGGAGGATAGTAGAGTAGATAATCTTAAAATTATTGCAATTGGGTTTTTCCAAATATTGATTCTTTTTTTTTTCCTCTAGCAAATGTATCTCCTTAATTCTCAAGGGTTTCTATAATGTTCTGTGTCCCAGAACCTGCTGTGTGTTGGCGGGGGGGGGGGGGGGTGCTCCTGCTCATTGAGTCAGTGTTTGCTGTGGCTAGCCTTCAAAGTGGATAGTCCCCATGCCGACACGTAAGAGCTGGTGGTGCCCAGTCCCTTTCTTTGGGAATATGTTGACACGGTAGCCAGCTGCCCACATAGGACACTGGCCGGAGCACGCGGGAGCTCGCGCTGCACCTCTGCGTTCTTTGGCTCCTGTCTAGAAGCATGGTTTGCGCAGATGTGACGAATAGTAGGCTGTCAGAGCAGGAAAGCGCATTCACCATCCTCTGAACTGGTCCCTTTAGTGCTCAGAGGCGGGTACCAAGGCCAGCGAGGGGCAAGGACTTGTCTGGGACCTGAGCGTCAGATCGTGATGGAACTGGTCTCATGGGAACAAGGACTTGCGACAGCAGAGGGCTGAGCAGCAGCCTCACATGAGTTCCATCTCAGCTATGACTGCCTGTCCCCAGGTCAGCTGGGCGTCTTGCAGTTCTGCCCCTGAGAGGCCCTGGGGTTGGCCGGAACAGTTCCTCCTCTTTCCCTTGACCCCCACCCCCCAGTACCTCTTTTTCCCCCGTGATCCCTACTGGCTGTTACTTCCTGCCCTCCTCCCCCACTTTTTGTTATGAGACACTTTAGATATGCAACCAACTTGAAAGAATTGTCCACTGAACACCCATCTCCCTAGCCACCTCCGTTCCACCATTAACTTTACTCTGCTCGCTTTCTCATGTCTTTCTCCCTCTCGCCCTCGCTCACCCGTTTATCAGCCTTTTTCGGGGGGTGCGTTTCATAGTAAGTTCCAGACATCAGTACTCTTCACTCTTCAACATTTCTGCATATATAGATATTGATTAGAGTTTGGTATTTGTTCTTGCATGTATTTTTTTTTTTTGGGTTTTGGTGGTAAAATTTGTATAACGGTGAAATGCTCGAAATTTAAATGTATCATATGATGAGTTTTGATAAATGCTTCCATCTGGGAATTCTAAACCTCTGTCAAGATAGAGAACAAACAGGGGGCTGCTGGGCGGCTCGGTTGGTTAAGTGACCAACTCTTGCTTTCGGCTCAGGTCGTGACCTCAGGGTCCTGAGATTGAGCCCCACCCAGTGGGGAGCAAGCTTCCGATTCTCTCTCCCTCTGTCCCCCCACCTCTTAAAAAAAAAAAAGATCTAGAACAAACATTTAAAAATGTTTAGTAAGTTCCCTTAGGGTCCTTCCTAAACATAGTTCTGGTGGCCCTTCACCGCACGTCAGTTTTGCCTGTTGTGGAACATCAGAAATGAAATCATCAGCATGAACTTTTCAATGTGAGGTTCTTCCACATGGTTACCTGTGGCAGTAGTTTGTTTCTTTTTATACTGAGTAGGACTCCATTGTATGGATATCATGTAATTTGCCTATCCATTCTCCTGTTGGTGGACATTTGGAGTGTTTCCAGTTTGGGGCTGTGATGAATAAAGCTTATGAACATTCTTGCACAAGTCTTTTTGTGGACATAATGTTTTTATTTCTCTTGGGTCAATACCTAGGAGTGGGATTGCTGGCTCGAAGGAGGCTGTTGTTACTTCTTGTTCTGGACTCCGCCCTGCCCTTTCATTGTGTTCTGCACTCAAGATTGGGAGTAGTGGAAAGTGCCTTAGTGCTCATCTAGATTATTCTCTTAGTGTAGGAATCCCCCGAGAGCCACCTGACAGCCTCTAATGGAATGTTTCCAAGGATGGGGAGCTTGTCACCTTCTAGGCGTCCACTCTTTTTTTTTTTTTTTTTTAAGATTTTATTATTTGAGAGAGAGACGGAGAGAGAGAGCACAAGCAGGAGGAGCGGCAGGCAGAGAGAGAAGCAGACTCCCTGCTGAGCAGGAAGCCCAACATGGGGCTGGATCCCAGGACCCTGGGATCATGACCCGAGCGGAAGGCAGACACTTAACCGACTGAGCCCCTGAGGCCTCTACTCTTATGAGACAGCTCCTTATTAATCTCTGCCTCTTCCGTGTGACAGTCCTAGGGAATTTCTGGACCGCCATCCCATCTCATCCTTCAGCCACTCCTTCAGGGTTTCTCTTCTTCAGGCTAATTGTCAGTTTAATCAACTGTTCCTCAGCTGACATGATTCTCAGACCATATCCTGGTCATCACCCTCTGGAAGTTTAATGCTCTTTTTCAAATGTGTTGCCCAGAGGTGAGCACTGGATTCCAGATGTGGTCTGTGAGGTGGAGAGTGTGGTTGGGTCTGGACTCCTGTCTTGATCCGGGTACTAGAGCCTCCCATGAGCTGACGGCGATGTTCACTGCTACTACTACTTCTCCTCCTCCTCCTCCTCCCCCTCCTCCTCCTCCTCCTCCTCCTCCTCCTCCTTCTTCTTCTTCTTCTTCTTCTTCTTCTTCTTCTTCTTCTTCTTCTTTTTCTTCTTCTTCTTCTTCTTCTTCTTCTTCTTCTTCTTCTTCTTCTTCTTCTTTTTCTTCTTCTTTTTCTTCTTCTTCTTCTTCATGTTCACTTCTTAGCAGCCACATCATGGCCCTGGGGCCAGATGAGTGAGTGAGTGTAAAGAAATGCCACAGGGGCACCTGGGTGGCTCAGTGGGTTAAAACCGCTGCCTTAGGCTCAGGTCATGATCTCAGAATCCTGGGTTTGAGCCCCACATCTGGCTCTCTGCTCAGCAGGGATCCTGCTTCCTCCTCTCTGCCTACTTATGATCTCTATCTGTCAAATAAGTAAATAAAAAATATTAAAAAAAAAAAGAAATACCACAAATCCTAGGTGGTATTGAGATAGTGCATCCAAACTCATCTAGAGCCTCTGATATTAATAGCATTCACTGTGTACTTTCTACTTGCCACCATCCCATTTACTCTTTGGCACAGCCTTCTGAGAAAGGTACCACTAGGCTAGAAAGAACTTAATAAGAACTATCAGGTTAAAACAGGGTTTGTCAGCTTTGGTACTGTTGACATTTTGGACCAGGTAGTTCTTTGCTGTGGGGGATTGACTTATGCTTCCCAGGAATTAGCAACACCCCCTGCTTCTACCCACTTGCTATCCTGTCCATGCCCACTGCCCCCCGCAAGCTGCAACAATCAAAAATGTCTCCAGGCATTTTCAGGTGTCCCTGAGGGGGAAATCGTCTCAGGTTGAGCCCATTCTCAAGGCATAGAGCTTAATCATCAGAAAAAGTTTAATAATGAAGCTTTTCCTGAAGGGTAGTTAGTGTTATTCTTCAGTATGTGTATTTCCATATTATGTCCTTTGTGGAGGACGGTCCTTGCTTTTCGCAGTTTCAGGATGTGTGGATTCACTAAGCACAGTTTAGCTAAAGAACCCCAGTCCCCCAGTATACCGGTTGCTGTGGCGTATTAACTCTGAGTAATTGCAGAGAGTCCAAACTTTGCTACGAGCTCCCCAGTCCACAGATCACTGTTTTTTTTATGATCCTTGACCAATCACATCCCTTCTTTCGGAGTCTGTCAGCGGTGGTCACTTACTGCCCATCTGTTGTTGGGTTCACACACAGAGAGGAAAGTGTGCAGTTGTGTTGCCCCCTTGTCCCCTAGGGATAAACTCATGTGACATTTCCAAACATGGGTAATCAAAAGAGGGACTTGACCAACAAAGTTGAAATTTTCACGAAGAATTGAAAAGAGGTAATGGCGGGAATGGAACTGGAGCTGAATATAAACAGAGTGAGGGAGTTCGAGCTGATTGTGCGAACATTGACAGCGTTAGCGTTCAAGACTCTCCAGACGAAGCCAGAGGAGCTCTGGAGGGCAAACTCATTGACATGAGTGTTGGTGACGAAAGGATGAAGAAGTTCCAGAGGAAGTGACACAGGGGAAAAAACCTCACATCGAAGTCACTCTTGGAGGTGTTTTGCAACATTGAAAGCACAAAGGATAAAATATTAAACTGACCCAGACCTCGAACAGAGTATGGCAGGCTGCAGGGGCACAGAAAAGGTGCTCCCTCCAGGGTGTGTGTCCCACAGCGAGGAGGCGGGCGCTGTCCCAACTACTCAGGATAAGTTTTCACAACGAAATAGCACACTCATTCTCAGTGTCTAATATTTCTTATTACCGTTTACTTAAACACAAGTTTTACTATTTTTTCCATTTCTCTATTCATTTATAACTGCCTGTGAGAGAGTTTTAAATGTTTTCACAAAAATTCCTAAAGATCATGGAATAATCTCAATTTTTTCCATTGATGATTAAGATTGCTTTGCACGGTCATTTGTATGGTTCTATATTACTGTGCAAAGCAAATCTGTCTATATTTAGAGAAGTGTGGGTAAATACACATACAAGCACAACACTTCTTTTGCTTTTTCTCTTGTTTTTTTCAAAACTTTTTACAAAAATAAGATCAGATTACATGTATCCATTCGCAGTTTGCTTTCTTCAGGGAAGAATATCTTTTTTCCCCTAGAATTTCTGAATTTCCCTAGAAATTCCCTAGAATTTCTGATCTTAGTGTATCTAGATCTACCTCATTCTTTGTGATAATTGTATGTTTTATGTATCAATCTGGATGAACCATAATTTATTTGACCACTTTTCTGTTAGTGGACACTTAGTTTCTCTCTAGCTTTTTTTTTTTTTCCTCCACATGAAAGAACACTGAAGTGGAGGTCTCTGTCAGATCCCATCACTAGCCCCGTTGAATGGATGAAGACAGTGATTAGAAAGGAAAGAATCAGACCACCTGGCTCAGTCGAAAGAGCGTGCGCCTATTCATCTCGGGGTTGTGAGTTCGAGCCCCATGTGGGGGGTAGAGGTTATTTAAAGATAAAATCTTAAACAAAGAACAAAAAGGAAAGTGAAATGACTGCCTACATTCAGGCAGCTCCTGAGCTTAGAGCTGCCATTTGAACTTGGGACCGTCCAGTTCTAGGTCCTTGCTTTTAACCAGTGCTTTACAGCTTCTCCTCTCTTCTCTTAGAGGTAGCTTTTCCCAACGACGGCAGCAGCAGCACAAAGTAATAGAGTTTACTGAGCGAGGCACAATTCTCGTGGCAAAAGCACGGTTATTCCTGTTACCTAACCAACAATCCTACGAGGCAGATACTGTTATTATCTCTGTATTACACCGAAGGCCCCCGAGGAAGGTTAGGAGACTCCCAGGGCCACAGCTGGTCAGTGCAGGAACCGGGGACCCCTCGGGCAGCCCAGCTTCAGGGCTTCGCCCTCGCTCCTCGCGGCACACACGTCTGACTGGAGAAGGGTCCGTTCTGTTGTGTGCTATGGTGGGTGCCTTTTTTGAACACAGGATTTTGTGTTGGCCCCTATTTTTGCTTGCTGTGATATTTCAGAAATGTGTTACCTAGCACACCTCCAGCGTGGGCCAGCCTGCACGGCTGGCGAGCTTGCTGTCTAGTCTTTGTCCTCAGCCAGCCCGTTCGTAGAATACTCGGCAAAGCCCCAGGTGGCCTTTCTTAATCTGTCGCCGGAGGTATTCTCTGGGCTTAGTCAACAAGCAGGTATTTGTCGAGTGTGTGGGGCCAGCAATGCCGTGCATGGGGCCGAGGGTTCGAAATCTAAGTTTCAAGTTCAACTGGTTAAGTTGAACTAGATCTAAGGGAACCATGTGTGTCAACTCTACCAAAAAAAAGAAAAAAGGTGAATAAGATATGGTCCCAGCCTCAAGGAGGCACGCGGTCTACACAGCGGGGGAGGAATGGTCTTATAGTCACACCAGTGAGTGTGGAAGTAGGAGTTGAACCAGCGTCTTGTGAGAGCAGAGAGGAAGGAGGGGCTGACCTCGCCTGGAGGTCGTCGGGGGCTACACCGAGGAGGTGACACTGCGTTGGTGCTCGCGGGATGCGGGCGTGGAGGCCTGACGTACTTGAGGACAGTGCAGGTCCGTGGGGCTCGAGCGGAGAGAACGTGTGGGGAGGCGAGGGCGGAGATGATGTGGTGAGAGCCGGGAAAGACCCGGCTGAGGAACTTGGGTTTTGTCCTCTTCGCCAGTGAACATGTTTGAGGAAGGCCCTGTCCTGCTCATGGTCGCCTTTCAGGGCTTGGCGTGGAGTGTGCGGGAATAGAGGAAGGCTGCCATCTGGAGACCAGTCAGAAGGCCCACGGGACGAAAGGGAACCAAGCACGTGGCAGCAAGGGTGCAAGAAGGAAGACTGATTTTTTGGAGATCTTTCCAAAGACAAAATCAGATTGGTTCTGCGGGCGAGGGTGAGAGGGTGAGGGTGACTGCTTCCAGGTTTCCCTCTGGGGGCCTGGCTGGACGCGATGTCCAGGGCATTTACTGAGGCCGAGGAGCAAGTCAGAGGGGGCGTCGAGCTCAGTGTGATGATGCGTGTTCTGCCCGCCGCAGGTCCCTTAAATGACGCGTTGTTATTGGTCATTGGTAACGGTCACAAATACTGCGGCAGAGCTTGGTCTTCTCTCCCTTCCTTTCTTTGTCGCGCTAAAGGTCCAGCAAGGGACCATCCATAGACTCTGTAGAAGTCAAGGCCTCTTGCATCTGGCATTCCTTGGCCTATAATGTGGTAACTCTGCTAAAAAAGGTATTGAGCTTGGGTGTGCCGTGACTTCTCAGGGAATCCCGGCCAGGCAGTGACGGTGTGGGTCGTAATCTGTTCTAAGCTTTGCTGGAGACACATTTGAAGTTAAAAAGTCCTTTTTTTTTTAAAAAAAATCTTTTTTTTTTAAAGATTTTATTTATTAATTTGACAGAGAGATCACAACTGGGCAGAGAGGCAGGCAGAGGGAGAGGGGGAAGCAGGCTCTCTGCTGAACAGAGAGCCCAACTTGGGCTCGATCCCAGGACCCTGAGATCATGACCTGAGCCGAAGGCAGAGGCTTTAACCCACGGAGCCACCCAGGCGCCCCAAGCAGTCCTTGTAATAACCATTCTGTTTACATATTGTGTCTTTCTCCTTGAATCTGTTTCCATGACTAGTCTGTCAACTCCTTAAATCCCCAAGTGCTCAGTCTAGTGCCTGAGCAGGTGGGTGCTGGGGGCCGGATGCTGCTGAAAAGCAGGGCCCTGCTGGAGCCTCCTCCCCGTGCCCCCTGTGTGATTACCAACAGTGGTTCTGGAGTCACACCCAGAGGCAGTTTCTGCATCCTCAGATGTGAGTCTTCTACGATGGACGTAACTCCATCGTCCTTGGGTGCTTATAAGTGGGTTTTTGGTCCAGCTTCCGTTTGAGGTTTCCCTTCAGTGTTTGTAGACGTTTAGCTTGTTACAATTGGAAGAACTTTCTCCTTGATAACAAGGATGGAACCTACTGGAGATGAACATTCCCGTATTGTCATTTCTGTAGCTTGGAGCCTCGGCCCCCACCAAGGGCCCTCGGCCTCCTTGGTTCCTCCCATGGCTTTGCATGTAGGGTGCAGACAGCCTCAAGGACTTCTTGGGTTTCCACAAGCCCTGCTCGCTCTGTTTAATGAGCCCAAGCCTCTCTCGGGGTCTGTCTTGTCTTCAGTATCTGAGCTCAACAGGGCTCCCTGCGCTGCAGATCTAACCATCTTTGCCTTTCCCCTCCTGCTTTCTTTTTCAGGGATTATTGTGCTTTACCTACTCAGAATCTGCTTGAGAGAGACCAGACCTCGTCTTGCAAAATGCCTTCCCCTGTGGGATCTCTGCTCCTACTGCTCCCTTGTGTCAACATCTAAATACTGGTTCTCTGCAGCTCTAGGCTAAACGATTGCTTTGTCCCCTGGTTTTTTTCTTCCCTCCTTTGAACTCAAAAGTGACAAGGTACTTACTTCCTCCCAACATGGTATTCTTGTTGTATTGTTTTTGCTAACTACAGGTGTTTTGTTTTTCCTACATAATTTACTAGACTTTGCTTCCTGGTTAGAACTGAGTTCAAAGAGCGTTTCCCTTCCTCGCGCCTCTGGCTTTGTCAACTCTTTAGAAAGGCACGGCAAGAATTTATCAAGTGCCATGCTCTTTCAGGAAAAAGAAAGCCTTGCATCTCAGTCTCTGTCTGGTGTCCTCGTGTTCATGTTGAGTGATGTGAGCGCGGTCTTGCATCTGGACCATTTCTGCTAACTGCAGGGAAGAGTGGTTTGTATCTTCTACCATCTGTTCTCTCCTAGGTGACCGCAAGAATTACTTAACTTCGAATTCTTTTGCCTTTTCTCCACACTCTGCTGTCCTCCAGTCTTGGTCATGTGGAATGGTGGAGTTGTCGTCAGGGGTTGGGTGTGTGTGTGTGTGTGTGCTGCCCTCGTGATTTGTAGGACCCTTCTCTTTTTCCATTTTTTCTTTCTCTCAGCTCTCTCTACCTCCCGTTAGATCCATTGATGAATGGATCATTCACGTGCCATGAATCTCATTCCAGTAAATCGAGTGATGATGACGACATGGCCTTTACCATTTCTGTTAAGAATTTGAATTTGCTTTGTCATTTGTACAGGGTCAAGTTGTTGGAGGCTGCATGGGCCATAAGCAGTGTTGCTCACCTCCTTCTATCTTCCTTTCCTTTCCTTTCCTTTCCTTTCCTTTCCTTTCCTTTCCTTTCCTTTCTTCTTTCTCTTTCTTTCTTTCTTTCTTTCTTTCTTTCTTTCTTTCTTTCCTTCCTTCCTTCCTTCCTTCTTTCTTTCTTTCTTTCTTTCTTTCTTTCTTTCTTTCTTTCTTTCTTTCTTTCTTTCAGATTTTTATTCATTTGAGAGAGAGTGAGAGAGCAAGCATCAGCGGGAGGAGAGACAGAGGGAGAAGCAGATTCCCCACTGGGCAGAGAGCCTGACACTGGGCTGGATCCCAGGACCCCGGTATCATGACCTGAGCTGAAGGCAGATGCTTAATCGACTGAGCCACCCAGGCGCCCCTCTTTTTTTTTTTTTTTTTTTTAAGATTTATTCACTTGTTTGAGAGAAAGAGAGAATGTGCGTGTTTGCACACGTGCACCTCTGAGCCAGGGGAGAGGTAGCGGGAGAGGATCTCAAGCAGACTGTGCCAAGAGCAGAGCCCACCATGTGGGACTCGATCTCACCACCCTGAGATCACTGTCTTAGCCGGAGTCAGGAGTCCGGCGCTCAACTAACTGAGCCACCTGGGTGCCCTGATCTTAATTTCTTTTGATTTGTCCATCTTGGGATCCTTTAAAGTCATGCCTAGATACCACAAAGAACATGGTGTGTTTTCTTCCTGCCACTCAGATTTTGTCTTAAATCCAGCTGGGAGCATTGAGCGTGCTTCCTCCCTACCACGGTCTCCTTGGTGTCCCTGGGAAAGAAGCCGCGTACCCTGGCATAAGCCCCGGGCGGTAGGGTTGTTGTGACGCGCAGCCTGCCGTTGCGTCGGTAAGTGTACGTTAGGTCTCTTCTGCACCGAGCTCTGGGCGGGGCCGGAGCGATGCAGAGATACACAGAGCGGATCTGTGAGCCCGGCAGGCAGGGGAGCTGGGGCACCAGTGAACTAATCCGGCAGCTCAGGGTTGGTTCATCAAAGCCTTGTTCGTAGTGAAGAAAAGAATCTGGAACTGAGAGTGGGATCTGGGTCTGCAGCTTGGTGCGGGCAGCGACTGGCCGTGTGTCCTTGGACAGGTCGCTTCACGGGGCCTCAGGTGCCACACCCGTAAATGGGGTCGGCAATGGCCCCTCTTCCACGGGGCTGTGAGGATGCTTAAGTGTAACGTATTTTCTAAATATAAAGTGCACCTGACACATGGTTGCTGTGCTGTATGTGAAAATTCCTCTTTCTCTTTCAAAGTCCTCATCATCTGCTGGAAGAAAGGGAAATATCTGTGTCCCCCAGTCTTTCGGTTTCCTACGTAAGACTCCGGAATACTTGACACCCCCACTGTGCGCAGCGTTCCTTTCCATAGAAGTCAGAAGTGGTTAGCATTGGTGGTTTGGGGCCCCGGTCTGCTCTTCATCATATTTTCGTATCTTCTCTGGGAAGATATGCAGTCTTTCCATCAGCTGGGTAGCCCTCATCCTTAGAGTTACACGAGGTCCTTCTTCCTCCCGTGGCCAGGGTGGGATCCCCTGTCTCTGTTCCCCTCCCTCTCCAGCAGGAAGGCCAGCTCGCTTTGGGGCACACACAGCTGTGTCACTGTCTCAGGTCAGGGGCCAAGTAAGAACTGGGGCTTAGTGCATCTTAGAACCTAAACCCCTCAGCTTAATTTTTAAAAAGAAATCCATGCAGATGGTAAGATCCAAGTAGTACAGGAAGATATCAAGTGGAAGTGAAAAGGAGGGAAAACCAAAAAAAAAAAAAAAACCAACAAAAAACACCCACAAGTTTCTCTCTAGAACCTATCCTTAGTGCTCAATACTCTTAACATTTTGGGGGGAGGGGCGTAAATACATCCAGAAAAACTTCAAACATCTACAAGCGCATATACCTTCTCCCCTCTGCCTGAAGACATAAAACCACCCAAACGGTATCGTATTTCCTATTCTGTTCAATTCTGTTTTTTTATTTTTCAAAATTTAAAAAACACACCAAAGAAGAAAGCATCTATATTACCTATATCATCACCATTCACACTTAACCGTTAATTAACCTCTTGGCGTGTTTGCTTCTTGCCTTTAGGAATATACGTTAAAAGTCACTTAAGCAATGCCGACGAAGGCCGGCTGAACAGAGGAGGACTGTACACACAGAGCCGGAGTGCCGTCCTCTGTCGGCCCCGCCATTTATGAGCACCCTCTTCTCACCACGGCCCCGCCTCTCTCCGGCTCGGGCTGCACCCCAAATCCTCTGCCGTTGTTCCCGCAGCTCCCGAGTGGTGGCGGTAGGTTGTTACCCACCTGGGGCTAAGTGCTAAAATGCTAAAGGCTAAAATGCTTTAGGAACATGTTTGTAGGATGATTTTCTAGCTGGGCAATGACTTTGTGCAAGGTTGGAACATTTACGATTTTGATAGATACGGCCAAATTCCTCAAACCATGTACTCGCTAATATCCCTGCCGGGCGTATGTGAGAGTGCCCTTTCCTCTCAAGTCTTGGCAGAAACCCGAGAGTTTTATTTTGTTTTGTTTCTGGTCAAACATTAAAACATTTTTGCCATTCTGCTGAAATTACTGTCGTTGTTTTCATAAGCATTTCTCTCTTAATGAGTTGCATCAAGAATTGTTGGGCCATCTGTGTTTCTTTCTCTTTGAACTGCCTGTTCTTATTCTTTGGCCATTTTTATATTGGATTGTTAATCTTTTACAATTGATTTGCCAGAGTTAAGTTAGGCTTTTATCTATTATGTGTGGCAAATATTTTTTTAAATTGTCACTTATGGTGTGGCTTTTAAGCTTCTTGCCTTTTTGTTGAACCTTGGTCGTTTGTGGCCGCCCGGGGAAGGTCATGGAGAGAGACGGCGGGTGCGCAGGAAGGCCCAGCTCATCTTCTGGGCAGTGTGGTGTGGTGGTCTCAAGGCTTTTAGTACCGGCTTCCCCACTGTGGGTTTTAGCTTTGTTCCGGGTGGGGTTTCCCTATCGCAGTAATGAAAGCCAGTAGCAAATAGAGAACTGCCTTTACCTCCAGCCAAACGTTTGGGATTGTGTGCACCAGCTGGGGACCCCAATGCGGTACTTCTGTGCATCTTCTACTTCAGTAACCTATGAACTCTGCTGTTAGAGTTCTGCTTAGATCATTTTCTAGGGGAGGACCCTCAGTAGCTCCTCCCGAGCTTTGCAGAAGTTCTACAAGGGGGCATCCTCGCCCCCATCCCCCCCATAGGTGTAGAGTAAAATCATTTCAACCGTGACTTAACCTGTTTGTCATCTCTTACGTTCCTGAGCTGGGCTAGATATAAGGAAACTGTGACAGTGTCTCCCGGCTGGAGGCAGCTCTCTGTAACTTGGGGGGCTGGGGCTGGTTTCTGGCAGCACCCTCGTTAGTTCCTTTACACACAAGTCACAAGATAGAACTTAAACAATTTTTGTTTTTTTTTTTTACTTTTTCATTGTGTACCTCCTGCATTCACATGGAAGTTCGTGGGGCATAGGCCGTATTCGCTGTGTTTTCCGTTCTAGCCCAGCACTCTCCGAAACGGTGTGGCGTGAACTGGGTCCCCGGATGTCAGCTCAGTGATGGCCTCCTGGGAGGGTGAGCCCCCGTGCTGTGTGTCTCCTCCTTGTTTCCCCTCCCTGTCTCCAGATTCGGGGATGGGGCTTTGAAGGGCCCAGACAGAGATCACATGATGCGAGGACAGTGTGTATCCTGGTCCGGTGTCCTTGTGACCTCCTCACACGTCCCTTTTTCGCCAGCCCAGGGCCGTGGGGTCCAGCTGCCCAGCTGCCGGCCGAGAGGAGAGGTGTAGGGATGCTTGAGCTGCCGCAGAGGCCGGCTGGCTGGGGAGCCGGAGGGCCAAGTCAGGACGGAGCGGAGCTGGAGAGGACGGAGGGCGGTGGAACGGGTTGTGCTCTAGTTCTCCACGTCTGCTCTGGCTGCTCACAGCCTCCCTCCCCGCCGACAGCAGCCCGCACCTGCCGGCCTGAGCTGCCTTCCTACTCCAGACTCCCCGACGGCAGCCCCCTGCCCTGGGCTGAGGGAGGCTGAGCTGCCTGGCCCGTGGGCCTGGCACTGTGGGTGACAGCCTCTGATTTACGTTGGAGAGCTAAGCTGCTGTCTTTGCCTCTTTAGAAAGTACAAATGCTAATTGTAAATCACCTAGAAAATAAAGATCTAAGGAAGAAAAAGTCACTGTCATCCTGCTTTTCAGATAGAATTCCGATTAGCGTTTTATGGAGTATGAATGCCCTTCCTTTTACACTCGCCCCCCCGTTTAAATATATAGAACTGTACTCTACATAATAAGGCTCTGTAACTTGGCTTTCTCACTTACTATCAGACACTTTCTGATGAGTCAGTGTAAGGAAACTCAGACCGGGATTTGTGCTGCAAAGAGAATCACAGAGTGAGTGTCACCACTGCCTGTGACCGGCGGTGACCCAGAAACTAACAGACCTGGGAATCCATTCCCTGTTAGACATTCTGTTCAAACATCACTTTCATGATTACAGATTGTAGAGATGAGTGCACTTTTAAAGAACGCGATCTCGACTGCTTCCTGTTGAGCCTCCGGTTTCTGGTTGGTGCAACTGACTCACGGTTGGGAAGTGCATACCGGCAGCTCCATCTAGGAGAGGAGCTCACAGTAAATTCTAGAAGCGGGATTTCAGGATGAAAGGGTTTGTACTTTCAGGCCCATATGCGTTTTCAGCCCCCATTTCTGGCATCGATATCACAGATAGTCGCGGCCGATTCTGTCATCTGCCTTCCCGTGGGCGTTGGAAGAGGAGCCTCGGGAGCCGTGAGGACCTGCACCAAATTCCAGCCCTGCCCCTGGCAGCTGCTCGGAGGCTTCGAACTAACTGCTTAGCTCCTCTGAGCCCAAGTCTTGTCCTCTGTAAAGCAGGATGCTCCCTCCAGGGTGGGCTTGAGGGTTCCCAGTGCGGAGTACTTAGCACCAGCACCCATTCAGCACAGAGCATACCAGAGGGCAGGGGCTCCCTTTCTCCTTCTGTGGATCCTGCTCAGTGCTGGAACAGTCGCTGGGACTCACAGCAGCAGCCCTCCTGCCCACATCCTCCTCCTCTTGCCCTCTACCCCGCAGAGCATGGCGGGGCGGTGGCGGGGGGGGGTGCTGGTGCAGGACACGCGGGCCTTTGCTCTGACCTCCTGGTGCGAAGTCCGCTTTAAGGACACCCGCAGCACACCCAGTGCCTGACTCAGACTTTTGCATCATCTTGGCTCCCAGGCAGCGTTGGGAAGGAAGGCTTCCTTCCCTCAACGGCGAGTGCACCCCGCCCCCAGCCGTCCAGTTTGGGTGGTGTGTTCGGGGCCAGAGGGAGAGCTCGGGGCTGGGTCGCCAAAGACTGCCTCCCTTCCAGTATTTTGGCTTCCCCTCCACCCCGTGCCTGGAGCTACTGGTAACCCCTGAAATGAGGTGGGCGTGAGTGGGACCCCAGCTGCCCACCCCCGCGGGACTCTGCAATGGCATGGGGGGGAAGTGGGGCAGACACTGACGTGCTGCTCACTCCGTGCCCTGCTCTGCTCTTAGTAACCTACATGATATGCATCTATTTAATGATGTGCCTCATCTAATGTAGGCAAGTACTGGTATTATCCTGTTTTAACAGATAGGCAACTGAGGCACGGAGGGGTTAGAGACCTCCACAAGTTCACACACCTGGCAAAGATTAGAACTTGTGAAGGGGATGAGCTCTTGGGGCCTGGGGCTTGTTACTTCCCGTCCAGTCCTCATTTCTTCATTGCTGGTGAGCCGCACTTCAGGCCCTGGGCTCTGTTTCTTCCCATTTCTCTGGCTCAGCGGGGTTTAGGATGCTGACTACTCTTGAGTCTTTTCCTGTGGCCCCATGATGGAAGATTTGGTGGTAGTGGTGGTGGGGATGACGGGGCCGTAAGCAACCAGAATTGGGGGCCCCGTTCCTCTTCCCTTCAGGTGTCAGCAAATTGAGGCATGGAACAGTATTCTGGGAGAGCTCCCACGTCTCCCTCCTTGCCGCTGTCATCCTAGAGGCTCCTCCCCAGGCAGTGGGCTCTGTGGCCTGGTCCCCGGCCCTTGCCACACTTGGTAGGTGGCCTTGCCTATTGCATTGCAAGTTAGCACATGCAACAATTAACCTTTTCTACAGTGCAAGAGAATTTCAGACGCGAAGTACAGGGGTTGGAGACAAGTCACAGTATCTGTTCCATGCTTTGTGTGGGCTCAGAATATTTCATAAACCCTTCTAGGCTTTTTGTGTCTAAGAGGATGTGGCTTCTTAGTGGGAAGACCCTTCTTTCTTTCCTTCCTTCCTTCCTTCCTTCCTTCCTTCCTTCTTTCCTTCCTTCCTTCCTTCCTTCCTTCCTTCTTTCCTTCCTCCTTCCCTCCCTCCAGTCTGGGTCCCTGAGATCTATAGACCTGGGCCCTTTGGCCTCCACTGTTTTTGTCCATGCCAAAGAGGTGAGCCTTTCCTATCTTTCCTAGGTCTCTGTTGGCTTCTGGTTGAACCTGCTGGTGGCCCCTGACGGCACCGCAGAAATCCTGTTTCATTCCGTCTCCTCTGGCTTGGAGCTCAAGCACCTGCCCCCACTAACCCCCCCTCCCCCGTGCCGTTGCTGTTCTTTACTTAGATCTGTACTCCAGATTAGCACATTCTTGATATGTTCCCTCCAGGCTTTCTGCACCTCACAGCTGTCTACAAGGCCTTTTTGCTCTCCGGCCTCTTCCTCCATGACATCAGCTAGCTTACCTGCCTGACTCAGTTGAAGGTCTTGCTTTCATGGCTTGAGTTGGTCTTCATATCCATTGAGGGATTTATGTTAAACACGTATCTAGATGCCAAGCATCAGTCTTCACGGGAAATTATTGTTTCTTTTAGAATTAAAAATACTACTCTTTCCAATTTACTGATTTCACTAAATCTGATTCCGTTTTACAAATGAGGAAACCCTCTTCAGAAAGGAGGGTTGGGTTACCTGACCCAGGCTAGGAAGCACAGCTGGGAGGTGAGGCGTACATGGTTCCCGAGGCCAAGTGTGTGGTACTGGGGCCGTCCGGCTCACCTCGAAGGTAAAGAATCGTGTGTACGCCTGGAGGTGGGATGTGAACCCCGGCCTGCAAATTCTCCTTTGCCACACAGTCTAACCCAAGGCAGAAAGAGCAGAACTTGCAGTGTAGGCTCTGAGTTCAAGAGGGACCAAGGGGCCCTTGGGTCTGGGCCTTGGTATGTCCTCACTTAGCACAGCCCTGCTTGGTCAGAGCTTGGAGCTGCTACCCAGGCTGTGGTCCCTGGGCTGCAAATATAAACCCAGCCTGCAGTCTTGCTGGCGACTTCATCAGTGGGCGGAGAGGGTCCCTGTGCTGTGGCAGTTCTGCTGCTGGCTTTTAGTGACGAGTGCCTCTCCGCTCACAAAGCACTCAGAGGTGTTCTTTCATTGGATGCTTAGAATGGCTTTGTGAGGAAGGGGGCCAGGTAGGCATTACCCCCCCCTCCACACCACACACACACACTTATAGATGCAAAACAGGCTTAGGGAGGTAATGACCTCTCCAAGGTCACTGGATATATTGACAAATTCCAGACCCCCTGCCCAAAGCCCCCCTGGTAGTAAATCCATGACCTCATGTTGCCTCTAAATAAATCTTCCTCTGGGCGGCATAGTGATCGATGTGCCTGTAGGGGGCGACAGAGATCTTTCTTATGTGGCGGTTCTGAAAACTTTTGCTTCTGAACCCTTTGAACTTATCAGCACATTATCTCACCGGGTTATAGGTATTTTCTGTATCTGTTTCCCCTAGTACTCTGACACCACCTCCCCAGCCTGAATTCTTTCAGATTGGGACTCTTCTATTCCGTCTTGGCACCCGGCACAATGTGAGACTCAATACATGCCTGTTGAGTTGGATTACATGCAAACGAAATTGGCCAGTGCCTCGTCCTGCTTTTCTTAGAGCATGGGAAAGGAAAATAAACTTTTTTCCTGCTCCATAATGAAGTTGGTGGCAGAACTCCAAACCTGTGCAGTGTCCCCAGATGGCCACTAGGTGGCAGTGTGACCCCATGGGGACTTTGTTTCCGCTTGCTGCCCCGGAGACAGAACTATGGGCACTTGTTTGGGGATCACCTCTGCAAGGTCAGTCTGCAGTTGGCTGCCTGAAACTGACAAGTCTCTGCACAAGTCTCGGCCTCCAGCCCTCTTCATAAAGATTTGTGGTGTCATGGAATTGTTTCACTTAATCCTTGCAACAGACCTACTGCCCATTTTAAACAGGGATAGACCTTTGGCTATCTGGCCTTTGGCTCTGAGCAATAAGAAACTGCTAAAAGCAGTTTAAATAATAAGGAAAGGTGATTATCTTGCTAAAAAAAAGTGCTGAGTGATGCTTGTGGGTGTCAGCAAGGACCCAGGTAGCTGCCTCGTCTCCCGGTCTCCCCTGTGGTGCTAAGGCGGTGCTGTGGTTCCAGGTGCCAGATGGGGGAAAGATGCTAGCTGCCTTGTGCTCCCTGTAAGAGGCCTCTAGCAGATTTGTCTCAAAGTTCTTGAACGGTGTTGGGTCTTGGGCTTGTTCCCAAGCTAGTCACTAGTAAAGGAATGCGTGGGCCTGGCTTGGATTTGTCAAGATTCAGCCCCTGAGGCTGGTGGGGGATCCAGGTGAGGGTTCCATTGGCACTTGGCTCCCTGGTCCATGGAAGAAGGCACAGGCATGAGGCTCGTGAGTTCAGGAACTTGCTCAAGGTGGGAAACCTAATAAGAAGCAGCTTTCAGATCCCATCAGGCTGACTCCCTAGGCCATCGGCTGGTTGAATGAAGTAAATCACAGAGCTGGAAAGCACATTGCTCTGGATGTGGTGTGTAGACTTTGAGGGATCTTGGAAGTACCTTTTCTTACTGATTCTGAGTCTCTCTTTTCTCTAGGCTCCTTTCTATAATGGTATTCATTTTCCTCAATGTCTTTCTCCTCAATGCCTCCTTTAGCCCCTGTCTCCCGGTACCCAACAGCTGCCTGCCTTCTAGAATAGACTTCTAGAAGTCTAGGCCCTTCCTAGGGCCCTTCCTAGGCCCATAGCTAGGAAGGGCCCCCCTAGACAGAATGGTCCAAGGGCTGATTTCAGTGTAGCTGTCAAGGCCCCATGGGAGTCATCTTAAGGTTTCTTTCAGAGCAGAGAAGGGAGCTGCAAAACTCTAAGTCAGGAAGAGTTAAGAGAGGCCAGAGGAAATGCCAAGGGAGCTGGTAGAGGCCAGCGGTAGCAGGGAGTTATGGTTCCCCAGTGGGGAGGTCAGTGGGCACCAGGGCCAAGGCCTTGGAATGGACCCTTGCTGGATGGCAGCCGGCTGTGCACCTGCAGAGACGGTGCAGTTATCCAGGAGGCCTTTTGGTTGCAGATGCTTCAGGACTGCCCCAAGGCCCGCCGGGAGGTGGAGCTGCACTGGCGGGCCTCGCAGTGCCCACACATCGTGCGGATCGTGGATGTCTACGAGAACCTGTATGCAGGCAGGAAGTGCCTGCTGATCGTCATGGAGTGGTAAGCAGCCCCCCTGTTCTCCTCGCCCAGCCTGTCCCCACTGCCCACTCGGGCCCCTCGCCCTCTGGGGACTGCCCAGGTCTGCACCCCGAAGCTTAAAATGTCAATGCTTGATTTCTTTTAGCGGGGAATGGAGAGGGCTGGTGGGGTGTTGATCCCGTCAAATCTGAATGTGGCTTTGTTTCAGTTTGGATGGTGGAGAACTCTTTAGCCGAATCCAGGACCGAGGAGACCAGGCGTTCACGGAAAGAGGTAGAAAGGGTCTGTTGTGGGGACAGGCCTCGGCAGGCAGGGCCAGGGGAAGGGGGACCCCGGGGCCCACTCTCTGCTGCAGCTCTCCGCCAGGCCTGCCGTCCCCTGCTGAGACAGGACAGCGCCTCGTTTCTCCGTTTCCGGGGTGGGTGGGGGTATAGGGAGCCTAGGGCTGCGTGAGAGGAGACCGAGTGTAGTGAAACCTAACGGCACCTCCCATACCTTTCTCTCTCCCACCTCACGGCTCCAGAAGCATCAGAAATCATGAAGAGCATCGGTGAGGCCATCCAGTATTTGCACTCAATCAACATTGCCCATCGGGATGTCAAGGTACCCGCGGTTCATTCCCATACCCATACGGCGGTGTGGCGGGGCGCCCCGGCTGTGGGGCCACGGTGACCCTGTGTCCTGGCTGCCTGGCTCCTGAGGGTGGAGCAGGGCAGGGCGCCCGACTCTGCCCTCTCTGGCCAAACCCCCAAACCCAGTAGCGGAGGCTTCTGTGGCTACGACCAGCCTGCGGCCCTCCTTTGTTGGCCCCACACGGTCACATTGTGGTTTCTGTGTCCCCGTGGTGTTCGCTGGTGGTTCTCTGTGTTTGTCTCCTGTCTCCAAGGACTCTGGCAGCTCTCAGAAGGCAGGGGCGCTCCTTATGGTGTGCCATCGAGGGGGACACATGATGGTTGGAAGGATGAGGGAAGGCAGGAATCTACCCTTCTGACTCTCACGGCTCCTCCAAGCTCAGCAGAGTTGAGTTGCTGTCTGTGTGTCTCTCTCCCTGTAGCCTGAGAACCTCCTGTACACCTCCAAAAGGCCCAACGCCATCCTGAAGCTCACAGATTTTGGCTTTGCCAAGGAAACCACGAGCCATAACTCCTTGACCACTCCTTGTTATACGCCGTACTATGTGGGTGAGTGCCCGGGAGGCCCGCGGAGCTCGTCTTTCCCCAGAGCTGTTCTCAGGCACTCTCTCCAGCTCTCGAGACACTGGGCCTGTAGCGTCCTCCGACCCTTCCTGGAGCTGGCGTGGATGTGACCTGCCCAGAAGTAGGGCTCGTCAGAGTTCAGCTGGGGTCGAGGCGCCGTGGGAGATCGATCTGTCTGAGGTTATAGGCAGGGTTTTGCGCGCGCCTGTAATTCCCCCAAGAAGAGCTGTCGCTGGCCTCAGATTCCCAGTGGAGTCCGGGGCACAGACGGGCTTCTGGAGCCCCAGCAGGCTGGCACAGAATAAACTCCTGTGTTTGTCCAATTAAATGGGCAGCATGGGTTGGAAAGGCTCTTCAGTTCAGGAATTGTTTCATCTTCAGATCCCAGCCCCACGGTTCCTCCTGGGGGAGGATCTTCTGCTTTCCTCGACCCAAGCCCAGTGCTGGATTATGGCTGGTCCCCCGGCACCCAGCTACAGCACCATCACGATGCGCTGAAGGGTTGGGATGGGGGGCATGATCCACAGAGAAGCTGGGGTGTATCACAGTGTCTAAGGGCCAGACTCCCCCATGTTGACCTTTGGTTTGCAGCTCCAGAAGTGCTGGGTCCCGAGAAGTATGACAAGTCCTGTGACATGTGGTCCTTGGGTGTCATCATGTACATCCTGTGAGTGTGTCAGGGACGGCCTGGGGGCGGGGCGGGGCGGGGGCACATCCTATGAGTGTGTCAGGGACCGCCTGGGGGAGGGCGGGGACAGGACGGCAGGACAAGAGGAAGAAGCCAAGGTTCGCATCCCCTTCTGGACTGGGGATTCCCTGGGAATCCCCTGCATGTCCCCTTGTCTCAGTGCTTATTGGATTCTGTAGCTAAGCGGTGTGTATAAACTAGCTAACAGACAGGAAAATGTGTGGTTTGATCCTTGGTGTGTTGGATTTCTGGGCCCTGTTCTTCACTTCACGTATTGTGCCTGAAACCCACAAGTTGCAGTTTCTCCGTGACCTTTACAAGAAACTCATTTCCCACTCTGTTCCTGGTGCAAGACCCCTAATAACCGCAGCACTGTGCCCCCCTTCCCGCTTGTTGGTCCAGGCTATGTGGCTATCCCCCCTTTTATTCCAACCACGGTCTTGCCATCTCTCCGGGCATGAAGACTCGCATCCGAATGGGCCAGTATGAGTTTCCCAACCCAGAATGGTCAGAGGTATCGGAGGAAGGTAAGGACCCCACACCTGCAGGTGTGCACACGTGTGCACACACGCACACGTGTGAACCTGTGGGCGTCTGGCCCACGCGCGTGCTGTGGCAGTGGGTCTGTGTGCTGTGTCCCTTCTTGCTGGCACGTGCTGTCTGTGCGAAGGGGCTGGCTCGGGGCCAGCTCCTCGGCCATCTGCCTCCTTGCAGCCTCCCCCACCCCTGCATCTGGTTTCTCCCCGAAAACCTGGGGAAGAAGCAGAAGGGAGAGCGTGGCCCCTGAACCGTGTCTCCCCGCCCCACCCCCGCAGTGAAGATGCTCATCCGGAACCTGCTGAAAACGGAGCCCACTCAGAGAATGACCATCACGGAGTTCATGAACCACCCCTGGATCATGGTAAGCCTGCTGGGCTGGAGAGACCCAGGTCTGTGGAAACTGTCCCTCAGGGGTGAGGGCTCAGCCACGACTCTGCTGCACACCAGGCTTTCACTTGAGCTCCTTTTCTCCCCGCCCCCCCAGCAATCAACAAAGGTCCCTCAAACCCCACTGCACACCAGCCGGGTCCTGAAGGAGGACAAGGAGCGGTGGGAAGACGTCAAGGTGAGGGGCCCACTGGCTGCAGGGGTGGTCCGGGGGGAGTGGGGTTCTGTTACAACAAGAGCAGCAGCTCTTCCCTGACCAGGCTGGACCGGGGACTGTGCTCAGTGTGAACACAGCCGTGGCCATTCCTTACGAGCGCATGGCCCGCTGGCTCTCCAGAGGGACCTGGAGGGCCAGTCTGGTACCATCCCATTTTGCAGATGAGGAGACTGAGTCCAGGGGGGTGGTGACCGACTCAAGGTCACACAGCTGGCGATGGGCTGGGGCGGACCAGAAGCCAGATCCCCTGACTCCCAGTCCAGTGCTCTTTCTGCTTCCAGCAGGGTCGCTGGGGGGCTCTGCTGTCAGCCCTGGACCCACTGACCAGCCTGTTCTTTCCCGGCTCCCCCCCCCTGTCGCCCTCACCCCACCCTTCCTTGTGTCTCTTGTCTGCCCTGTCTCCCCCTTGGTGGACCACCCCCCTCCCCAGGAGGAGATGACCAGTGCCTTGGCCACAATGCGTGTCGACTACGAGCAGATCAAGATAAAGAAGATTGAAGATGCATCCAATCCTCTCCTTCTGAAGAGGCGGAAGAAAGCTCGGGCCCTGGAGGCCGCGGCCCTAGCTCACTGAGCCCCCGAGCCCGTCCCGCTCCATTGGAGGACAAGCAATAACTCTCGATCTGAATATATTTTTTAAACGAAGAGACACAGAACTGTCCGCTTCCACCTCGCCCCCTCGGCGGCGTGGAGCCCGGAACCCCGTCAGAGGCCGCGACCCGCCTTTGGTTCCCGCCATCTCAGAGAGGGAGAGGCGGGGAGGCCGGGAAGCTGGGGGCCGTGAGGAGAGAAGGGAGCAAGATGCTCTTGAACCTGTGCTCATTTTGCAATTTTATCAGTAATTTGACTTAGAATTTTTATGAAACTTCTTTTATTGTTCTTTCCCCCACTCTGCCTCCTCTTACCCAGACCCCTTCCTGTCTGGTTGTGCAAGGGTTCGGGGTCGGTTCAAGGGTATTTGTGGAAACTGTTATAGGGACTGTCCCGGTGTTGTCACACCTGCCCTCTCTTTCCCTGCTACAGTCCGAGGCCCCTGCTGGCCGAGGCATCCGGGAGCTCCAGGCCCTGGGGGGGCCGGGGCCAGGATGCCACCCACCTCTGCTGGGTCCCTCAGACGTCACCAGTGTGCCGGACGGACAGGCGAGTGTGATTGTGCCTGCGTGCGTGTGCATGTGTGCTCGCACCTGTGTCTGGGACTGTGCATTTGGGCCTGGGCCAGGCAGGGCTGCAGAGAGAGGGGCCCTGCTGTGGCCCAAGAACGGCTAAGTTCTGGGGCCTGCCGTGCCCACGTCGGGCCTGCCAAAGTGCCTGAGAAGCCCATCCAGATTCCGAGCCGGCCCCCGTGCCTGCCCGTCGGCTGGTTCTGGGAGGCAGAGAGGAGTGACTTAGGCACTGGCATAGCAATCGGGAAGACTGGACCACCCTCACCCCGGCCCCTACTCTCCACTCAGTGCTGGCCCTAGTCCTCTGAGGTGCTCAGCCACTGAGCAGCCTCCCTCCTTCTCCTTCCTGCCATTATCAACTGGCTCTTGTTGATTTTTCCTCCGTTTTTAGCCACTTCCCACCAGGCCTTCTCTCTGCTCATGGAGGGGAGCCAGGGCCCTTGAGAAGTGACACACGGAGCTTCTGCATTTCTCAGTCTCTCCCGGGCTCTGGGGGCACTGGCCCTCTCCCCCTCGTGGGTAAAGGCAACACCACGCGTGTGGTCCTGCAGATTTCCACTGTGGCCTAGTGGGTGGGTGGGGGAGTCTTCACACCAAAGATGTCCCGACTCTGCCCCTTCCCCATTAGCCAGTTCACCTCCACCCCAAACAACTCTGCTTTGTATGTCCAGGCCAGTGGGGGTGGGGGGGGTGCGGGGAGGGCCCCCCTCCCCTCCCCCGCTATGAGTGAGCAACACAGGGAGAAGTTCTCCGTGCCAGGGTCTTTTCGGGGTGGGGGGTGGCACTAATACTTAAGCCCTCCTGTCCCTCAGGGGTGGGTTGCTGGAGGAACAGCCAGGATCTTCTCTGGGCATGGGGGAGGGGCTCCGAGTGCCCACAGTGCCTCCCTGTCTCTGACGGTGTGCCCAGCACTCAGATTGTTGTAAACTGTTGTTGTTTTGTATGAGCGAAATTGTCTTTACTAAACAGATTTAATAGTTGAAAGGTTTTCTTGCTCTTCCTTCATGGGACTCAGCCTTTCCACCCACCCATGTCTCCTCTTTGCACTGGTGCAGGGTGGTTTTGTATGCTGGGAGGGCAGAATGTGGGTGTCCTGGGAGGGCAGAGGGTGGGAGGGGCTCCCAGGTGAGGGGGCACCTGTCCTGTCCAGGTCTGGCCGGGACGCATCTGGGGTAGGGGCAGGAATGCTGCTCTCCTTCAGAGCAGTGTGGGGCGACAAGGGGTGGGGAGCCCATGCTGTCTTGCCAGATACTGAATTGGAAGCCAGGCGGCTTCTCAGCACATGATTCTTTGGCCTGTTTAGCCACAGCCAGGTGCTGGCCTCCTCAGCCTGAGGGGAAACCTCAGCTGGCCTGGGTTTCTGGGTTCAAGTCTTGGGAGAGACCAGGGGAGCAGAGTGGGGTAGTTCCTGAAAGTTCCAGGAGGGGGCGCCAGGGGTCAGTCATAAACAGAAATATTCTGCCTTGATCTGGAAGAGGCCTCTGTTCACGTGACCCATTCTCCCCCATTCACAGATAAAAAGAGCAAGGCCCAGAGGTGGGATGTTTGGGATCACACAATGGATGGGTTTGCAGTTGGGCCTAAGGTAGACATTGGGTCTACTGCCCTCACTGCTCTTCCTTCCGGTCAGATGGACCAAGTCGTGCACTCTGCGTAAGTTCACATTTTCTCGCGTGGTCCTCAGAGCTGACTGGGGAGAAAGGCAAGGCACAGTGCTTACCCCTGCTTCACGAGCGAGGGAGCTGACTGAGGGCAGTCAGACTTCAGAGTACTGGAGGTTTCACAGCTAATTGGTTTGGACTAGAACTCAGGATCCAAAGGCCTGGGGTGTTCTCCATCCTCACAGCTGGCCTTCTGCCTGGAGGAGGGGCCTGCTCATCCTCTCCATTGTCAGCAGGGTCACGGCTCCCCTGCTCAGGCCTGGTGGCACAGGCAGGGCGGCCCCTGGGGGCCCCGACTTCCCCATTTTAACCCTGCATGGATTATGGAGGTTGGGTCCTAGCTCGAGACTCCATTTATCTGTGTAGAAACCACTGCTCAGATAAACCGGCATGAGGTTTTGCTCTCCAGGAAATCCAGTTGTGTCGTCTGCACTTACACAGGTGCGAAAAGGGACGAGAACGTGGAGGAGGACGGAACGGGGGCTGGTAGGAGGGGAGCCAGGGTGAGGAGGCAGGAGGGCATCGTCTCGCTTTGCTGTCTTGGGAGGCCATGTTCCTGTCGCCGCCCAAACAGTCCATGGCTTACAACACACAAATGTAACACAGTCCCACAGGTCAGAGGTCTGATAGGGTCTCATTGGCCTAGAATCAAAGTCTCAGCAGAGTTGCATTCCTTTCTGGAGGCTCTAGAAGATTCCATTGTCTTGCCTTTTCCAGCTTCAAAAGGCTTCTGCATTCCTTGGCTGGTGACCCTCTTCCTCCGTCTTCGAAGCCAGCCGCCATCACATCCCTCCCATGCTTCTGTGACCCCAACTCTTTGGCCCAGCCAGGAGCTAGGTCTCCACTTGCAAGGACTTGGGTGATTAGATTGAGCCTCCACAGATCATCCGGGATAATCTCCCCGTCCTGAGGCTCTTAATCTTAATCCCATCTGCAGGTCCTTCTGCCGTGTGAAGGACCATGTGCGTCAGTCCAGGGATCAGGATGTGGGCTTCTGCCGGGCGCCTGCTCTGCCACAGGCCTGTGTACAGCCTTCCCATCCTGGAGCTGGTGTTCAGGGAGGAGGGCTGGAGTGAAGGGCCACAAGGGGCCCGCTTGGCGCATGGGTGGCTCTGTAGACTGTCTGTCACTTAACCTCCTTCCACTAAATTCCCAGGTGGGATGGGAAAGGGAACTTGGACCTAAAGGCAAATGCTGGCTTTCATGGCAATGGGGTGTGATTCCTGAATGCCCTTCAGTGGTGTCAGATGTGAAGAGGACATAAGGACTTAAGTCTCCAATTTACTGATGAGGAAATACAGCCTCACAGAGGTAAAATGACTCTCCCAAGGTCTTTCAACTAAGCAGAGGTGAATCTCACGCGGAGCTCCAGCTACCAAGTGTGGAGGTACTTGAAAAAAAACAAAACCAAAAATGCCAAAGTGTTTTTGGTGAGGAAGGGGTGAGGGAGTCGAGAGGGAGACAGGCTGGATTCCCCTCCACTGAGTGGAGTTGTTTCCTTCTCTATGAAATGGAGGGGATGTTCCCGCACCCTGTGGCTACTGTGAGGAATTCGAGGTCATGCCTTGGAATGCTTTCTAAGGTGCCAGCTGGCCTTTATGAGTCCCTCAGTCCAGAGGGCACAGGGCTCCCTAGGTTTGCAGTGGGGCCGGTGGTCTGGGCTGCCTCAGTCCAGCCCTCACTTGGTGGGCCTGTCTCTGCGCTTTGGGCTGCGGAGGCAGTTGGTTTGGTAAACAATAGCAGTAAATTTGGGGTTTTCCTTTGACTTGGTTAGAGACAGGAAGCGCCTGTGCAGGGCTGTGAATGACGAGTGGGCAGGGTGGGTAGTGCCTGCTCAGGGTGTGAAGGAAATTCAGTTACTGGGGCGGGGGGAGGCTGGGGAAAGTGGCTGTCCTCCCCGCCTGGTAAATGTAAACAGACCTGCTGGCCACTCCCCGGGTGGGCTGGAGCCCGCAGGGGAGCAGCCTGGGGGGGCAGCCTCTGCGCCCCGGGCCCCAGGAATACAGCCCCTCCCCCGCTTCGTCTCTTGAGGTCCACATTTAGGGGCTCAGCCGCCCCAGATAGAGTCTGGCCAGGTTCGGAAGTAGCTCTTCTTCGGAGGGGACACCAGGCTCCAACTCTGGGGGTTCTTTTGGCAAATTTATCTACCTCTGCTCTCCCTGCACAAGGACTGGTGTGAAAAGACCACCCAAAATCCTGAATCACTAAATCCCCAGGCACTTACTAATACGCACTATGCTTTGGGAAAAACTAAGTGTAAGACGCAGTTCCCCCGCTCAGTACGCAACCTCTGCGGTCTGAATCTCTCTGTTCGGAACTGCTCCAGCGAGGGCCGTGTCCCCCGAGCCCAGGTGGCCTGGTGCAGCCTTGGAGTGCCCTAAAGGCTTTGACCCTGGAGGGATGAGTGAGGTCACAGAAGCTCACCCTGGATCCTTGCCTTCCGGACTAAGTCCTCATGTTTCTGCCTCCCCGGGGATAATATCCCTGCCACCCCCCATCGAGGTGTGTGAAGATGAAATGTGGCCGTGCCAGGACTTTGAGAAGGAGGGGAGCACTATCACTGGGTGAGCCCAGGGGCTCCTCCGCCAAGCTACCGGCCACCCTTCGAAGGAGATCAGTGCTTCGGCCTCCTTGGCTCGACCGCTCCTGAAGACTCGGCCTCCTGGCAAAAGTTAAAAGGCCGTGTCTCGAGCACCTACTCAGTGCCACGCCCGGTGCTCGGGGCTTTGCGGGAGGCACAGATGAATTGGACGCCGGTCTAGCCCTCACGGGGCTCAGCGTAGAGGGCCAGGTGGGCAGTGACCGACCAGAAAGCAAGGAGAATCAACACTTCTGAAACAGCAGGTGCTGGTGCAGATGGTGGAGGTCTCCCGACAGAGCTTCCGGAGCGCCCCACATCCCCAGGGGCCTTTGGAGGGCAAATTTGAGAGTAGACAATGAGGGATGACACTGTGGAAATGCTCCCATCAGATTTCCACTCCTGTCTCTGCAAGAGCCACACCTTCCCTTTGAGTCTAGGTTCCTTCTTCCGTCTTTCGGTCTGAACTAGCGTCTGCAAACCACCCCCTTGCTTCAGCTTGACCTTTGACCCCCCATCAGTTCCTCCAAGGGAAATGATTTACTCCCCTCAGTGGGACATCCTCGGTGTTTTTCTGCCCATGTTCTCTTTCTAGCCCCTCCAACCTGGATTCCTCTCATTCAGTTGTGTTTGCTTCCCCACCAAAACCAAAATTTGGGAACAGAGCCTGACTGGGATTTCCCCTGTAATCTTCAGTTCGTTAACTTTTAAAGAAGCCTTAAGCTTAGATCAGTTTCAGTTACGCATTTTACAAGTCATTATGACAAAGGATAAGGTTTCATGTAACTGGGGGCTCCTCTTGTAAGAGTGGGCTGAATGCTTGTCCAGGGCCCCCGTCACCGAGGCCCCATCGCTCTGCAGGCAGTTCTCACCTCCTCACCCCGTGGGCCTCACACCACCCGTCAGTATAGGAAATGAGAGCCTCTGCGAGCTTCCCTGTAACAGATACTAATTTTAATGTACTTGAGCTTCCATGCTTTTTTATTTCTTACACACCCACATCTCAAACTGAGGGTTCTCTTGGAATGTCCGTGCACCCTCTGGCAGGGGAGCATCGTTACTGCTCTGGGGCGGGGTGGGGGGGGTTACTACCCAGAGCCTCCGGCCAGAAAGTCGCGGCTGTGAGGTCTTGGGGGGCCAGCAGGCAGCTACTGAGAGGCTGGTAACCTGTGTGCGGTAAGTCGTTTTTAGGGGCCCGGCTGTCATGCAAATGCATTTGTTTGCATAACTTTGTTGCTCTGTGGGACAGTGAAGTTTCCTAGTCCTTGGGACACTGCTGCCAGGATTTGCAAGTGAAATGTTGGGACTGGCTTTCCCCCTTTGCTAGTCCCCTCCCTTCACGAGGTTTCTTCTGCCCCCTGGGTTTTGTTTCTGTCCGTCAGGCTCCTTGTGACCAAATGCTGGTCCTAATCTTTCTGATCCTAGGAGAGTAGTGTGGCTGGGGCCCTGGAGATGCGAAGTACCTACAAAGGTTATGCAAATGAGTCCCTGGGCTGGGTGGCTCTGGCCCAAGTCCAAAACTGGTGGACAGCTGAGACCCCTGTTGTCTGAGCCCAAGTGAAACGTGACCCCAGTCCCTTCGCCCCTTTATCCGGGGCGGCCCTGGCATCTTGTTCCTCAAATAGCTCGAGCCTCTTGGGGCTATGAGGCCTTAAGTTTTGGAATAAGCTGCGTTCTCCCAGCCCTTATCCTCTGATTTGGAGAACTGTGGTTCCCAATTCACCAGTCAGAGGTTTACTTTTCAAAGAAACCACGATCACATCTAAGTCTGAGCCCCAGACCTTGGTTAGCTGTGCCTAGAGCCTGCGGTCCAGAGAGACCTGATATTTGCAGTAAGACCCAGAAGGTCCTTTGGTTTTCTGGCACTCAGCTGTCTCCTTATCTGGTCCGAAATCTGTTCTAAGGAACTGTCCTCATAACGAGACTCTGACCCTGCTGACTGCACCCACAGCTGCCTGCTGCGGGGACGGAGGCAAGAGAGAAGGGGACAGGGGCAGGCCATTCTCTGAGCCAGTCTTCTGCAAGGAAGAGAAAGAGATGAGAAAGCCAGTCTGACCTGCTTAGTCCAAGCTCTGAAAAGGGCCACTGAGCTCAGATTCAGGTGCTCAGTATCTGTCGGATGGAGGAATGTTATCTAAACAACAAACACAAGTAATTTTAGTAATTCAAGCAGCAAAGAAATCATCCACACATCAGTGTGTACACGTTGAGAATGTGCAAGTCCTTTACAACCTCTCTCTCCTCACCCAACCATGCTGCGGTTCCCTCTCCAGAAATAACTTGGTTTAACAGCTTAGTGTGATTTGGATTCTATCCAGCCTTCCGAAAATTTCTATTACTTTATCCACACACGCATATGCTTATAAACACAGGGGAGAAGTTACTCTGAGGGTCACAACAAGGACAAGTGGGATCATTAGGCAAATGATTCTACAACTTGCTTTTTTTTTAAATTGTGGTGAAGCACCCATACCATAACATTTACCGTCTCAACCATTCCTAAGCGTGGAGTTAAACAGTATGAAGTATAGTCACATTGTCGCACAATCCATTTCCAGAATTTTTCCGTACCCATTAACCAACATGCAACTCGCTTTTTATTTTTTTTATTTTTTTTCTCCGCAGGACTTTTATTGGAGGGTGGGGGTAGGTACAGGAAGCACAGAGTCCACAGCAGGAGCCCAGGGATGCGAAATTTCGGAGCCCCCTCCGGGGCACAGAGCCCAGAGGAGGGGGGAGCGGCTCTCCTGGGGTTCAGGAGAAGGCAGTTTTGAGCTGCTCCTTCACTTTTTTGTAAGTTTCAGAAAACCAGTTCCGGGTCTTTGCAGGAATATCGCTCTGCTTGATGGTGTCAATGGCTGCCCGGGCCTTGTCCTCCAGGGTGTTACCAAACTCCTTCAGCTTACCCGGGATGCGCTCGAAAGTGCTGGAGATTTCTGGGGCGGCCTGGGTGGGAGCTGGGCCTTCCAAAACCATTGCCAGAACCACCACCAAAACCGGGAGCGACAGGAAGAGCCTCATGGCTGGGCCGGAGGGGCGCTCTGGATCAGTCGCGGGCGAGCACGGGTCGCAACTCGCTTTTTAGACTCAGCATATCTTAGTGAGTGCCCGTGACTGAACTCAACGATCAAATTATTTTTTTTCCAGTTTTTTTCCCAGTATTTTAAAGTGTTTTCTGTTTTTTAGTAACACCCAATATGGGGCTCAGACTAACAACCCCATGATCAAGAGTCACATGCTCTACTCACTTAGCCAGCCAGGTGCCCCAGAACCACTGTATTCTTTTTTTTTTTTTAATATATTTTTTTAAGATTTTATTTATTTATTTAACAGAGAGAGAACACAAGCAGGCAGAGAGGCAGGCAGAGGTAGAGAGAGGAGCAGGCTCCCTGAGGAGCAAGGCGCCTGATGCGGGACTCGATCCCAAGACGCTGGGATCATGACCTGAGCCGAAGGCAGCTGCTTAACCAACTGAGCCACCCAGGGGTCCCAGAACCACTGTATTCTTAATAGCTGCAGAGTATTCCATAGTATTGATGCACCAGAATTTATTTAACTATCTGCTTTTGGTGAATGTTTTTGTTTCTTTTTTCTTTTTTTTTTTTTTTTACTATTAGTATTAATGTTGCCGACATCTTGAACAATATCTTTGGGCACATGTGTAGGACAGATTCCTGTAGAACAGGTTCCTAGAAGTGGAAGTTAGATAAAAGGGTATGTACAGTTTATGTTTTGGATGGGTACTCCCAAAAAGACAGCGTCGCTTTATGAAAGAATGCATTTTGCGTATCGCTTTCTGGATGACAGGTCTGTGAACGGATTTACTGTCTGCAGTGGGGCAATCTGGGGATAGAAGAAGTCAGCTGGGAACAGGAGGACAGAAGCACTTCCCAAAACGTAGCTGCCTACCCTGGGGAGCATTGCAGGCGACTGGAAGAATCAGATGTGGAGGGGCAAGGGGGATTCCTCCAGCCTCTCCCCATATCAGTGGCTCTGCTCACCCAATGACAGTCATTTGCATATATTTTGGGTGTGTAGGCAGAATGCTCAAAGACAAATCTGAGGGTCAGCCTTGCTCAGCTTTCTGCTGGTGTTGGATCTTGAGCACGTCACCCGATCTTGTTCCCAGACTGTGAAGTCCCTGGTGGGAACACCGAGGAGATGACAGTGTGCAAATGACTCTGACATAAAGCAGACTGGCAGGCGCTGTGAGAAAGGCCCAGAGTGCCCCAGGAGCTTACCAGGGAGGGCTCCCTTCTGGCTAGGGAGACCGTGAAAGAAAGGCCCATGCTGAAAGAGGCAACTCTAGCTCAGGGTTCTAGGAGTTATGGGGGACTCAGGCAACTTGCAGGCATTTTTCTTACTCTATAGGGGCTCGATTGCACCACCCCCGAAACTCTACTGGGACACTGATTGGGTGCTCAGCCCTCTACTGATGATGGAATCTGAGGAATCGGGCTTGTGATGTGGTGGCCAATAGCTCAGATGCACAGAAGAAAGCTCTGGAGTTATGCTGTGCTGGGTTGCACGTATGTGCAGGTGACTTGACAGAGCCTCAGTTTATCAACTAGTACAATGGGAGTAATAATTGTGGCACTCCACAAAAATTTATTTTAAGATTGATTTATTTCAGAGCATGCGAGCGAGAGCGCACGCGTGCAAGCGAGGGAGGGCCAGAGGGAGAGGGACACAAGCAGACTGCAGGGAGCCCGATGCAGGGCTCGATCCCAGGACCTTGAGAACATGACCTGAGCCAAAATCAAGAGTTGGGGGCACAACCAACTGAGGCACCCAGGCACCCCCCACAAAAATTATTAATAACATTTAGAATTATAAGTATTAACTATGAGAAGGGGCTTCCTAGACCCCCAATCACAGCAGCAGCATCCTAGGGCCCCAGGGGCTGTTCTCTGAAATCCACAGTCCCTTCTGCACTGCGGCCATGTTTCCCTCCGACCGCCCCCCAGGCAAGGACTGGGCGAGGTAGGGCGAGGTCCACCAGATCCTGGGTGGAGCAGGCTTCAGGGATGGCTGGTTTGGGTTTGAAGATTCCCTGGCTACTCTGCAGAAGCTTCCGCAGCTGCCCAGCAGTCCAGGACGCTCGTGCCCAACCTTCTCTCCTTCACTCCGACGTAGCCTGATGGCTCCCTCTGCTCGACCAGCCTCCCTCCCTCTTTGCTCTCAGAAAGACATTTCCCCACTCCCGTGTTGGCATCTGCTTCTCAGAGGACCCAGATGAACGATGGTGTTGCTTCCCTCATAGGTGTTGCAAGGAACAGGGAAAAGCTCGAGCACGCTGCCTGGCAGTGGTCAGCGCTCCTCCCTGTCCTACATCACAGGTAGAAGTCCCGTCATTGGGCCGACTGATGTCAGTAAAAAGGAGAGTAACGGTGACGAGAGCTGCACGGTGTGGGTTGAGAGAGGGGCCAGCACAGTGTCTGCTGCCGGCGTCTTCCGGCCACTGGGTTGGTGGCTCCGGAGCCCAGCAGAGAGGACCCCCGCTCATGTGGAGCGGCTGGGGGTGGTGCGGGGGCGCGGGGGCTCGGGGGTGGGGCGCCAGTGCCCGGCAGAGTTGGGGAGCCAGGGGAGAATGATGGGAAGACAGCATGCCTTCAAGTAAAACAGGGGCTATGGGAAGCTAGGGTGAGTCACAGGGTTTCTCTCAAAACCCCCGAGCCCATGGCATCTAGAATGTGCTGAGTGTGGGGCCCGCCAGCCCAGTCTCGCCTTGGTTCTGAGAATGCGTCCCTTCCCTCCCCTCCCACAGTTGTCAAAATTAATCAGGCCCCTGATTTCAGCAGTATTTCTCTCTTCTCTTATAAGAATCTGGCAAAGAAAACTGGGTTATATCCCCGCACGGGAGGCCGCAGAGATCGGGGCTGATTGGGAGGAAACGTGAGAGCTGTTATCTCTAGCTTGGGTTTCAGATCGGGGTTCTCCCTGCTCACACGTGTGGAGACAGCCCGGCTCAGGAGACGCGGGTCAGGCACAGGTTGTGGAGCAGGCAGGAGCCCTGGACTCTGACAGGTCCGCACCACGTTCTGCCTCTTCCACGAGCCGGCCAGAGGCCTCCAACTCCTGTTAGTGAGTGGTGACGAGAGAGCTGCTTTCTCGTTGCATTTTGGGGAGAATTAAACAACTAATCAGTGTAAACCCTCAGCCCAGTTCCTCGCACCCAGTGCCTGAGAGCCAGGTGAAGACACTGCCCAGCCCTGTTCGGAGACCCCTGGTCCCTTTGGTGACTATCCCTCCTCTTTTCTTTTGAATTCTGACCTCGGACAACCCTAGATGGTAGAGGTATCATTATCCCCATTTTAGAGATTTGTAAACTGAGGCTCAGCTTACCTGCCTAGTAAACAACCTCTTGTGGTACCAGACCCTGATATAGCCTGTTGGAACACTTCCCAGAGGCCAAGAGGAGGCAGTGAAAGCAACTGAGGCCACATTTAGAGGCCAACAGCGTTCATGGACCTGAAGGGTGGGAAGGGCACAGCATAGGCCCTTTCCCTCCCTTCCCCTCTTTCCAGGCCCCCAAGGTGGAACACGACTCCTGCAGATATGGGCACAATGCATTTCCTCTTTGTTCCTGTGTCAGCGTTTTCAGCGATGCCTACCCTTACCGCTCTACTTAAAACTGCAGTCTTCCCTCCTCCTACCCCTGACTCCTCACTCTGGGCACTCTCTCCTCCCCTCCAAGGCTTTATTTTTAAAAATCATTTTTATTGAAATATAATGTACATCCCCAAAGCGACCCTCCTTAGTGTTTTCCCCCAAAGATCTGATCACCTTCTAAGGATCTGTATAGCTTACTTATTTATCAGGAGTGGAATCTAAGGTCCGCAAGGGCAGGGATTTGTGTCTGCTTTGTTCACCGGTCCACAACCCCCCCATCTCCCATCCCCCATCCCCCACGCCCCCAACCCCGAGCCTGGGCCCGCAGGAGCCTCCCTGCCTCCCAGCCTCCCCTACTGCTCACAGAGGACAAAGATGCACGAGCCTGAGCCCCGCCTCCCTTACTTGAGGGTTTTGTGCAGAGCAGCGGCTGCGGAATGAGTAAGAGCCAGAGGGCGTGGCCGACACGGCGGCACGTGCTCTGGGCCACGAGCGGACCCCGGATGTCTGAGAGCCAGAGAAGGCCTCCTGGAGGACAGGAACGGACACCCTGATGCTTGGAATTCTCCTGTCACCTGAGCCAGCGCCTCCTTCCCTGATAAAGGGGAAGCCTTCCCTCCGTTAAACCCCAATCCCTCCTGTTGCCGTTTCAACCCATTTCCTCTTGTTCTGCCCTCAGTGGGTCCTGTGGCAGTAACCGCACTAACCATTCCAACCCATCTCATTCCTCAACCGAGTGTCCCGGCGGGCGGAGCAGGGCCTGCCGCAGACAAATTGCCCACAACCGTGCGCAGCCCGGGGGGGAGGGGCAAGCTGAAGGCGCTGTGCCCTCTGAAGAGGGCGCGCCCACGGAGGCCCCCCCATCCCCGCACCTGTCGGAAAGCCGACCCACAGAGGACCTTCAGGAGCTATGGCTGAGTGGGTGGGTGAGGGGAGGACTACAGGATGCCCAGGAGTCCTCTTAATGACCTGGCTTCCTCCTAGACTTGGCGATGACCTCATCTAAACAAATTTTTGTTATCTCACTTTATTAATAATAATATTTTATTATTATTTCGCTTTATTATTTTTTATTTATTTCTGTTTTGTTTTTAGCCACTTCCCCCCAAATAGAAGTTTCCAAAATTGTTTTCAACGTGGTACAACGGAGTCGAATAAAAATAATGAGAAAATCAAAGAAAGAAGGAAAGAAAAATGAGAAAGGAGAGGCGTGTATGCCCCCAAGAGCTCTTACGCGGTGGAGCTGAGCAGAGCTGAAGCCCAGACTTTGAAAGCCGCGCTCTTGTCTGTAGGCACGTGTGTGACCAGCCTGTAGGGAGAAGCGGTGGGCGTAGTGCTTGGTGCCAGTCTTCTCATGGGCGTGGGGGGCATGTCCCTTCTCGAGGGGCCTCAAGGGGAAGTGGTATGTCAGGATTCTTAGGAGGTCTTAGCTCTTCTCTGGTTTCCATCCCATGCCCTCACCCAGGCAAACCAGAAAGCAGGCTGAGTGAGGGACGTCCCGGGGAAGCATCTCTGAATTGGAATCTCTAGGCTGGAGGCCTGCCAGGGGATACAGCTATTTCTCAAACTCCCATGCTCTCTCTCTCTCAAATAAAGAAAGAAAATAAAAAAAAAAAAGATTCTCTCTCTACCCCTCCCCCTGTTCATGCTCTTTCTCCCTCCCCCACCCTTATAAATAAATAAATCTTAAAAAAAAAAATGGTATCCCTGCCCCAAACCACCGAATAGCTGTATATAGAGCAAAAAACAAAGGGGATGAAATTTCTTAAAATATTGTAGTCACAAAGAGGTAACATTTTATATGTTTTCACTACAGCAAATTTATAACAGTATTCTCTTCTTTGATTTTCACCGCCCATTTGCATTCTTTTCCCAGGCTCTGGGCGGGGGAGTTCAAAGAACTCCGTGGCTAGAGTCACCGGTGGAGGGGTGCACCCCCTCCTGTAAGGAGTTCCTTAGCTGGGTAACACTGTAACCACAGCCTTAGGCCAGAGACCACACCCCTTCCTTTTGGCTCCTCCGGATGACCCTGGAGAGGGGCAAGTGAGGGCCTCCCTGCAACTGTACCAAAATGACTTGCAACACAAGAACTTTACCTAGTGAACCGGGTGAAGCTTCAGCTTCTGAGTCCTGACTTACATGAACCACTTTTCTGATTTGGGATCTGTAAACTCTAATTTATTTTTTTTTCTGAGAGCCTTTAAATTATTGAAGCTTTGGGCCCCACAAACCTAGATCCATTGCTGCTTGTGTTCCACCTTGGCAGAAAATGCAAGCCATATACTGAAGTGTCTTTCACTTTCCACCGTTATTGCTGGGAAGTGGCCGTCCAGCCGGGGTTACACTTCCGGCTCCTCCATGACTTGGTTCTAATCGATGGAATGTGGCGGAAGGGATATGTCCATCATTCCCTCGCCTGACCTGTTAAAACCTTTTAAGCCTATTAACATGTTAAAACCTACAATCCTTTTCCCCTTCCCTTGTCTTGTGGCTGCATCCAGGACAATGAGTGGAGGGCAGCAAAGAGTTTGATTCCATTTTTGATGTTTGCTTACAGCCTTCAAGCCCCAAGCCCACTACTCCCCTTTCCCTTCCTGCCCCCCAAAACTGACATGAAAGCTTGAGTGCTCCCCCTTTGGCAGTGGCCAGAAGTTCAAACTATGTAAGTCCCAGATGGAGCCCAACCTCCATCACCCATGAACCCCGAGCCAGTAGCCCCTCTCTGCTTTCTCTCAAGCTGTTTTTGGAACCAGCCCTCCTCCTTTCAAGAAAGCCTCATTATAAACCTTTCCATGCCTTCCTGGTGTGTGTGTGTGTGTGTGTGTGTGTGTGCACATGGCATCATTAGTCTTGACTTCCAAACTGCATTTTGTTGTGAGGGGAATCCATCCTGTCTCAGGAGTGTTAATAACACAGAACCTCCATCAGCACGAATGACAATGGGACAGACTTCTATCCTGCTGTAACTCACAGTTGCCCCTCCATACACTACCTTTCCATGAGTGAGAAATAAACTTCTGTTAAGTCACTGAGATTTCAGGATTTATCTGTTACAGCAACTAGTGTTATCTTAACTAATATACCCAATGATAAAGCTGCCTAGTTCTAATAATTCTAATTAATCCCAATATCCTAAGTAGATTTGGGGAAATAAAAAAAAAAAAAGAGTGGGGGCACCTGGGTGGCTCAATCAGTTAACTCATGATTTAGGGTCATGATCTCGGGGTCATGAGATTGAGCCCGATCAGGCTCCATGCTGGGTGTGGAGCCTGATTAAGATTCTTTCTCTCCTTTTGCCCCTCCCACCCCCTCTCCCTCTCTAAAAAAAAAAAAGAAGAAGAAGAAATAAAAAAAAGTGGTTATTATTTTCCTTTCTGGCTCAAGAGAAGATGCCAACTCTTTATCTAGCGAAGAGATTGTGGATAGGATAGCAAGTCCATTTGACTCACAATATCGGAGTAAAGATGGCATGATTAGAATGGTGGATTACTTAGTTGTTTCATAATATTAATGATTTTATTCATTCTTAGTATTGTTCTATGGAAAAAAGAGGGAAGGGAAGAGAGTGTTATCATGTGTTATGAAACAAAAGGAGAAGGGGAGGAAAGAAAGAACCTAATACAGCAAAATCAGCCATCAGAGAAACACGTTCCAGTCATGCGGTCACCAAAGTCCAAGGGAGATATAGGTCAAGAACTTCCCCACCCTTCCTCCTTTCTAGGCATTCAAGATTTCACCCAAAGCTTTGGTTTCTGGCAATAAACACAGAGTTGCATTTGTCCTGTCTCCTACTCACCAAGCTTTGGCCTCTGTGACACATGCTGACCCTGAGATGTGTGCATCTTTCTTTTCTCGGTTTTTTTCTCACTCTCAGTTTCTCTGTGAAGGGCTCCCCACTACTCCTCTTTGCCTTAGGAGTGGAAAGAATGGCAGATTATGAAACCTCTGATGTGTGAACAGGTAGAAAAGAAAGCGATATTTGCTAGGATCCAGTAAAGATTCACTGTTTGGGTCCGACCTTCAAAGCTCTGGAAGCCACTTGTCAGGATTGTGTTTAAGGAGACACCTGAGTCAGGAAGAGTCTGTCAATGGGGGTGCAGAGTCAGATTCTAGAGGACTCTCAAAGTCATGCCTGGAGACAAAGTGCCTCGGATCTGAAGGCAGAGGCAGGAACAGAACAAGTAGCATAGTCAGTGGGTCAGATTCCCCACGGTAGAGAAACTCAATTTCACTCCAGAAAATTAACTGACGTTTTTGCACAGTGCCTGCCTTAAGTGGAGAGGTCATTCTAATCTAAAGAAGCTACTTGTTTTGTAGAGTCCCTGCACTGGTGGATTCAGACATCTGGTAGTCTTGGTGTGTCTTGATTTCACTGAGGCATCTGAGAAAGTCTCAAGTGATCCATCTGTGTATAAGATATAACTGTCTATTATTTCTAGCTAAGAGGAGGACCTTGACCTATATCTATAGTGCTATGGCCTTGACCCACCATTTTTAATGTTCTATCATCCTGGACAAAGGTATAGAAGTCAAATTTACCAAAAGCTCTAAATTAATTGCTCCAAATACCTAAGAGTAAAGCAGATCGAGATAAGCATGAGTCATACATTTAATTTCAAAAACTTCAATGTACAACACAGAATGAGAATGAAGTAACTTGATAATTATTAAAATCAAAAGGACTCAGAATTTTAGCTGAGCCCTGGGTATTAGTTTCCTAGAACTGCTATAAAAAACCACCCCAAACTAGGGGGCTTAAAACAGTGGAAATATATTCTCTCATGGTTCAGAGGCTAGACATCCAAAATCAAGATGTCAATAATACCATGCTCATTCCGAAGACTTTAAGGGAAGCATCTGCTTAGCTTCTTCTTCGAGTTTCTGGTTGTTGTCAGCCATCTTTGGTGTTTGTTGGTCTGTGGCAGTGTAGCTATAATTCTGCCTCTGTCTTCACACGGCCATCTTCCCTGTGTTCTATGTCCTTGTATCAAAGTTTCCCTTTTGTTAGAAGGACACCTGTCACTGGATTGGGGGCTACCCTCCTCCAGTAGAATCTTACCTTAACATGATTACATTTGCAAAAACTCTATTTCCAAATAAGATCACATTCACAGAGACTAGAGGGTTAAGACTTGAACATATCTTTTTGGGAGACACAATCCAACATGCAGCACCCAGGATGGCCAGCAGTGAGGTACGGCTGCCGCTCGAGTTTCTGCATGGTGGTGGTGAGACTGCATCGTGATGAATGACCCTGGGCAAGGTGCATAGTAGTACTAACTTGCCTGGGGAGGCAGGTCTAGAAGACTCTCAGCAATACCTGGCTCCCCTAGCTCTCCTTGAGTGCATCACACGCTGTTTTCCCTTTTATTTTTCTGGCAGTTTCTCCCTGTTCTCCATGACAGAGACCTCTTCCTCAACTCACCCGTTAAATGACTGTATTCCTCAGTGTTTTAAACCTTCTCTTCTCCTTCTCCATATTTTTTTTCTGAGTGAGTTGGTGTCCTTTCTCATGACTTCAGTTACCATTTATATAGTGATGAGTCCAGAATCTGCTGGAAGCATCTCCTGAAATCCAATTAGACATCTCCACTTAGATCACTCCAAGCACCACAACTGAGGACCTCCGCCACTGGGCTCTTTATCTTTCCCCTTTGTTAAAATCTGGGCCTCATCCAGGGTCCAGTCTCAGACCATAGCATCACCCTTTGCCCACATGTCTAATATCCTTCATTTATCCCTTGCCTCACTCTCCATGTCCAGGCAGCTATCACACCTAATTGACACTATATGTGAACTACTACACAAATATGTCTATATAATTTTCTTTTTCTTTCCACTGCTGCTACCCTTGTGCTAGTCACAGTCTGATTTTTAGTTTAGTTTAGTTTAGCTTAGTTTAGTTTAGTTCATGTTTTCCTAGATGACTGTAATAGATTCTGAATTGGTCTTCCAGTCTCTGGTCTTATCCTCTACTAATCCCACTTTCCTCACAGCAGCCAGAATGCAAATACGATCATGTTATTTCCCTGCTTAAAACCCTTCAAAAAGGAGGGTAGGGGTATGGGGTGGCTGGGTGATGGACTTTGGGGAGGATATGGGTTGTGGTGAGCATCATGTGTTGTGTAAGACTGATGACTCACAGACCTGTACCCCTGAAGCAAATAATACATTGTATGTTAATAATAATAATAAAAAAGAAATCCTCTGATGGATTCCCACTCTCTTTAGGATATGAGTCAACCTCCCTACCATGGCCTGATAGAAACTGGGTGGCCTGACCTCTGCTTACTTCTCACGCCACATTCTGTCTATTCCCTCTTCTTACTCTCATACCTTCCCCATTCTCCTCCACATTTTTATGCCTGCTGTTCCCTCAGCCCAGAACACTGTTCCTTTCTCTCTTTACCCCCTTTATGGATATTCATATTCTAGATCTCAGTTTAAATGTTTCTTCTTCTAGGGAGGCCTCTCCTGACCCAGTGTGCTTGCTCCCATCATTTACTGGTTTACCGGGTTGCGCAATTCTAAGGGGTAACATATGTACCGTATTGAGTGTGAAGAGTGCCCCTGAAATTGTGCAATGCAGTGACCAGGCACCCTTTGTTCCTAAGTGTCATTGGTTAAATTGTCTCTTTTATGGGGCTGCAAGACCCAGATAGGAACTCAATCGATTTTGAGTTAGTAAGTGAAATTTAAGAGACAAATGACTCTCTTAATGAGCGCATATAAGGAAAAAAAGTGCAGGAATGGAAAAGATTCTGGAAACCATACATTTTATTTTATTTTTTAAAAGATTTTATTTATTTATTTGTCTGAGAGAGAAAAAAGAGAGAGCAGCAGCGGGGGGAGCAGCCCACAGAGGGAGAAGCAGGCTCCCTGCTGAGCAACGAGCCCTACATGGGACTTAATCCCCAGACCCTGGGATCATGAGCTGAGCTGAAGGCAGATGCTTAACCGACTGAGCCACCCAGGCATCGCTGGAAACCATACATTTTAAATGATAATTTAAGTAACTGAAGGTAGCTGGCTTGAAGAAATTAAGACTTAGAGTGGATATAATAGCTGCTTTCAATATTTGAAGAGCTGTCTATATGAAAAGGGAATATATTTTTTCTATTCCAGAAAGTATAACTAAAATAACTGAAGGCAAGTTAGAACAAAGGCTCAGGAAATTTGAGCCTGAAAAGAAAATCAGAAGAACTTTCCAATTATGTGAGCTGTCCAGAAATGAAATGGGGGGCACACTGTGTAATTTCTGTTTTACGGCAAATATTGAAGTGTAAGCATCACTATTCTTGTCCATCTGTTAAATGATTCTGGATGGGAGGTGGGTAAGAGAGCCTTTGAGTGTTGAACTCAAAATGTCTGTGATTTTATAACTATAAGGAAAGTTCTCTTTGTAATTGAACTCAAGCATTTATATAATGCCTTCTCTGTACTTGATACTACTAGGGATATAGGATGGCAAGTTCCTCATTGTGCTCAGAGGTGCCATCAGGTCTGAGGGACAATGTCAAGCTCATAGGAAATGATTAGAAAGTAGAACCTTCCAGAATATCATTCACTGTCTAAATGTGTGGCCCAGTGGTTTGGTTACTGAGTGGAGATAATGGTCTCTCTGGTCTCCCACGGTGGTGGAAGTCTTCATAGGAAACGAGGCATTTGAAAAGGGAAGTAGAAGATGCAAAGGAAAGTCCACCTCAGGAGAAGGGAGTGAGAAGGTAGAGCTCGTGAGGTAAGCAGATGTGGGCCGGATGCATAAGCAAGTGTTCCTCACACATTTCACTCAGTGCATCAGTGTGCATGCAACTCTACAGAGCTCTGGTTTCCTTAAAAGAAACCAATGAGGAAGACAGCATGGGGGCTGGCCTGAGAATTGGTCAAAACTCAGGAGTCATGTCCTGTGGTGAAGGGATATGAACTCCTTGACTATCCTGAGCTCCCTCAAATATTTGGGGTTCAATGGATGAGTCAGATGTGACTCAGCCACTCGAAAGGAGGAAGGGAGTAGGGGAAGCCCCAGGATTGAAGTTGTTTGACTGTTTATAGCCCAAGGGCCCAGGCATATTTTTGGTATATACTTTTGGCTGCAAGTAACCTGAAACCCAATGAACAGTGACTTAGTCAAAAGGAAAATTATTATCTTATATATTGGAAATTCTAAAATAGTTCTCACCTCAGATCAGTTAACTCATGGATCTGACAAAGTTATCAAGGACTTTCTTCTTTCTATTATTCTGCTTATTATTTTCCATTTGTTGATCTATCCTCTCAGGCTCAGTCCCCGCATGATCTCAAAGAGGTTGTAGTAATGCCAGGCTTCAAATGTGGAGGATATCCAGAGGCAGAAAAAAAACTGTTTCCTTGCTTTTAAGAATAAGAAGCATATTTCCAGATAGCCCTTCAGCCAATCTCTTGTCAATCTAATTGGCCCAGTTACATCACAAAGGCATTCCTAAATCAGTCCCTAGAGAGAGGAAATGGAATTACCTTGGGAGGGGCCCAGGTCCCCTGAGGGCATGGATGTGGGATATCTGAAGGAAATCAGGGTTCTTTCTCATTAGGGAAGGGGAGAATGGCAGCCAAGAGTGGCTGCAACATGTCTTTCCTGGGGAAGATCCTAAATTCCTTAGGTATGTGGACATGGCGGAGAGAGGACCTGGCCCATCCCACCTGCCTTGCCCGAGCTGGGGTCCTCGTCAGGTCATGTTGCCTGTGCTAGGGTACCTGTGATTGGAGTGGGGCCTGAGATTCTCACTAGAACAGTACATTGTGGGTTCAACCAAATTATCTTTAACACAACTCACAGTCCTCATTATGGGCCTGGAATTGTGCTGGGCCAGTAGCATGGTATCTCCTATAATCCTCATCTCAAATCTGCAACTCCAGGACTCTGATCTCTACCTTCTTACAAGGAATTGAAAATAAAGTAACTTACCCAAGGTCAATGGTAAGTAGTAGAGTGAAGATTTGAAATCAGGTTAGTCTAAGGCTATTGTTTCTACAGATGGTATCTCACTACCTCTTTCTTCCAGCTTAGAGTTTCCAAGAGTCTGAAAATAAAACCTCGGAGTGTGATTTAAACCCGTGTTTCTCAAACTATCTTTGGTGAAGGACCAGATTAAAAAGAAGAAGAAGAAAAAGAATTCCAGGGGCGCCTCGGTGGTTGATTCAGTTAAGTGTCTGCCTTCAGCTCAGTTCATGATCCCAGGGTCCTGGAATCAAGCCCTGCATCTGGCTCCCTGCCCACTGGGAAGCCTGCTTCTCCCTCTCCTACTCCCCCTGCTTGTGTTCCCTTGCTATCTCTCTCTCTGTCATATAAATAAATAAAATCTTAAAAAAAAAAAAAAAGAATTCAAATCCATTGTGGATCCACATTTTCATAAAATATAATAAAATAATTACTAGGAAAATAAGATGAAAAAAAAGTAAAAATATACAGAATACGAGCCCTTTGTATGAAAACTGTTTTCAGGGCGCCTGGGTGACTCAGTTGGTTGGGCGACTGCCTTCGGCTCAGGTCATGATCCCGGAGTCCCGGGATCGAGTCCCATATCGGACTCCCGGCTCTGTGGGAAGTCTGCTTCTCCGTCTGACCTTCTCCCCTCTCATTCTCAGTCTCTCTCTCTCTAATAAATAAATAAAATCTTTAAAAAAAAAAAAAGAAAATTGTTTTCAATGATTTGATCTAACAGCAACAACAAAAATACCAAATTGCCATGAAGTTTTTTAAACTTCCTTTCTGTGCTGCTTTTGCCACAGACTGGGAACAGTTTGTGGACCAGCACTAGTCTTTAAGCCAAACTGAGCGGCACTGATTTACATGATTTTCTTCTCCCATCCTTCTCCCTAGACTACAACTCAGGATACTTGATGCTTGGATGCCTCAGCTGAGAGGAGGGTGAGAGAATTACTCATTAGGGAGTAATTATTGAGGGAGCTATCACAGTAAAAGGTTAGGTGGCACCGCTGTTTCCCTGGGTACCTCTATTGTCACCAATAGATATCTGTTATACTTGGGGTAACACTTTCTTGATGGTGATTTTCTATCCTCCTGCTTAGTAACAAAGATACTGAGGACAACAGTAATTCAGTGATTGCCCCTTATCTACAGGGGTTACATTCTAAGACTCCCAGTGAGTGCCTGAAACTGTGGGTAGTACCAAGCTCTCTATATACTATATATATATCTATATAGTATATATATGAAAGAGTGTATTTTTTAAAAGATTTATTTATTTGAGAGAGAGAAAGCAAGAGCAGGGGGAATGGCAGAGAGAGGTAAAGAATCCTCAAGCAGACTCCCTGCTGAGTGTAGAGCCTGATGTGGGGCTCGATCTCAGGACCCTGAGACCATGACCTGAAGTGAAATCAAGAGTTGGACCCTTAACTGACTGAGCCACCCAGGGGCCCCAAGAAATGTAATTTATAAATTACATCTAGTAATTTATACTTCTAGTAAAAGATTAACAATAATAACTAATAATAAGATAAAATAATTCTAACAATAGACTGTGATAAAAGTTACATGAATGTGGTCTCTCTCAAAATATCTTATTGTACTGTTCTTCTTGTGATGATGTGAGATGATGAAATGCCGACGTGATGTGGTCAAGTGAGGGAAACGACGTGGGCCTTGTGAGGAGCGCTTGGCGGCTACTGACCTTCTGACGTTATGTCAGAAGGGGGATCATCTGCTCCAGTACCATGGCTGACCATTCATAACTGAAACTGTGGAACGCACAACAGTGGATAAGTGGGAATGTCTGTATGTGGAGTAGAAGAGACTCGGGATAAAGAACCTGCATATCATAAGAAGGATCTATTTGGAAATTTGCTGGAGGTTACCATTTGGATGTGTCATCAGATGATGATTCATCTTGGCGAAAATTATAAACTTCTTGATTTGAGTAGACTCTAGGGTTGTGTGTGGTTAATGCTTGGGCATTTGTTGATTTCATGACGTAAAAATGACTTCAATCTTTTAAGATACATTTGCAACTATATAGGTCCTTCTTTTTATTATGAAATTCCAAGCAGTCCATATTAAGGAGTCTTCCAAGAAATTTAGATCCGTACTACTCTAAGATTTAGGAAATTTAAAATGATAATTTGTCAAATGCATGAAATTTCGAGAACTCTACCAGAATCTCTGGGATGCTCAAATATCTACCTCTCCCTTTGATTCACAAATTATTTGAGCACCTACCTTACACTCTCTTTTACACTGCCTTCCACTGGCCTTCCTTTTACTTCCATAAGCCTGATGGACTCCATTGCCCTCATGGGTGGCCTCTCGAAAATGTGGCTTTTCAATTCCATGACCTCCACATTGCTGATGACTTTCTCTCTGCCTTTACTTAGCCATTGGCTCCAATGGTTATGGCCTGCAATTCATTGTCCCTCAAAACTGCTCACCTCCAAAATCTCTTCAGTCTTTTGGTCCTGTCTGGTCCCCACCTCCTATCCTTGGTAATACAGCTCTGACCACCACAACTGTTTCTTGACTACATCAGAACCTCCAGTCCATTGGCTTATCGACCCTATCCCTTCTCATTAGCTCTTTTCTGCACTTCTGTCATTATTCGACGTTGAATCCTGGGTCCATCTTTCCAGTCAGGCTCTTATTTATACTCTCAACTTCCTTTTCCCCTTGTTCTTTTGTTATATCCATGGATCAAAACCAATTCTGCCTACTATGTGTTCACTCCAGGCTCCCAGGGGAGTCCTGAGAAAAAGGGTACAACCTGGTAGACTTCAATTCATGATTATCTACCTCAACTGGGCTCCACACTGCCTGGAAGTCTGCAATGTTTCTTTAGAGTCATTTGCTTTCCACATATCTGCAAGTATCATTTCAAATTTTTGTTTCTCTCCTCAAACCTTCTCGCATTCTCTCTTTCTTATTCACTCTTTTCAGAGAAGATAGAAACCATCTGGTGAAACGACCTCAACTTCCTGCCAACAAATCTTCAAACCAACTTGCTTTTGTACCCACTGTCCCTACTTCCTTCCTGTTATTATTCAATGAAGGTGTTCCTCCTCATCTCAAAGGTATCTTCTCCTCTACCTGCATCCTACCTCACACCTGCCTTCTGAGGAAACTGTCTTCATCAGTTTTATCTCATCCATCTATCTTCAACTTTTCTTTCTCCTCTGTTGGCCCAATGTCCTGTCATCCCCACTTGTCATCCACTTTTTCACTTCCCATTTACTGTGCAATCGTACCAGTCTCCACTGCCCTGCCACTCCTCTGCACTTTTCTCTCCCCGCCCACCACACTCTTCTTGATAAAGTCACCAGTGCCCCCACTTGCTACATTCCATAGAAGCTCCTTTGTCTTCATCTTATTTGACCTCCCACTAGTGTTTGACTTAGTTGACCATTCCCTCTTTCCTGAAATGGTGGCTTTCCTTCTTCTTAGGGATGCCACTCTCTCCTGTTATTTCTTTCTACTACTCAGGCCATTCTTTACAAGTTCCTTTGTTAGGTTCTCTTGCTCTGACTTATAAATATCTGGGTTCTCCAGGGCTTGGTTCTGGGCTCTTTTCTCATTCAACACTCTTACCCTTGGTGATTTTCTCCACTCCCATGATTTCACTCACCATCTCTATAGCAATGACACCCATGTATTTATCTTCAGACTACATCTCTATGTCCAGCTGATCATTCTAGAAAAACTCACTCCAAGTCTCAGAGGCACCTCTAGCTCAGTGGGGCCAGTGTAGAATGTATTACCTTCCCTTCCAAACCTTCTTCTTCTCTACTTAGTTGTTCAGGTCAGATCAGAGGGCTTTTTGGCCATCAGCTGCTATCACACTCATATAAGTAGTTGCTGAATATTTGAAAATTTGCACTCCTCTCAATTCCTATTTATTACCACCTTAGTCCATACTACGATTTCCTCTTATCTGAATTAAAAGCAAATAGACTCTATAGGGCCTCATTCAGAAGGTGTATATTCTCCTTTTAGTAGCCTTCAATTGCTTCTCCTTGCCCTTCGAGTCTAAACATTTTGCCTCTGCCCATTTCTTCCAGTTCATGTCAAGCCTCTCTCCCTCATGTATATGTCTCACTTGTTGTGTGTCATCTTTTACTTCCTTAAACAGTTTAACTCCTTTCTACTTCAGATATTCAGGATACAAGAGGAGATGGAAAAGCCAGAGGGTCTTGAAGAGGGCCCAGAGTCCAGCTATGTTGAATATCAGTACAAATCTACTCTTGCTTCAGAGATATTCCCTCCCCATCAGGCTTTGCCATTCTAAGAGATCTTTAAATATGTGGCTCTTTCTGCCTAAGGTTCTTATCATCTCCCTCTTTGTTTGACCAACTCCCACTCATCCTTCATAACCAGCTGAATGTCACTATCTTGTGGAAGGTCCTCCCACCCCCCACCTTCACCCCAGAGTCTAGGTTAGTTCTTGCTCCATTAAAACCTCCCACTTCTCATTTAGTAATTTCACAATTGTAATAATACTGCGTAGTTAATTTTGTAATATCTTTTTTTTTTGCCCCTATGGATTTAGCTGGTAAATCCATGAAGGCAGATGCTATGTCTGCTTTATTCATTGTTTTCTCCCCGGCACCCAACATAGTACCTAGAGCATAATAGGTTCGGAGTGAATAGATGTGCATCTCATAAAAACTCTGATTTGGGGTAGAGGCCAGTGAGAAGGCAATTTGCTTCTGTTTTGATTTGAATCTCATCCTTGTTAGATATGAATGTAGTGATTATTCTGAGAGGAAACATGATTAGTTATTTATGCTGTGTACTAGTCATAGTTACTAATTTGGCTCTGGTAGAGGTATCATAGGGTTCCGCTGGGGAAATAACATCTGGTTCTTCTAAATAACCCAGAAAGACATTTTCAAATAGGCATGAGATTCTGGGTTGCATATTGGACGAACTATGGGCTCTGTTATACAATGACTTTTTGACTTTGGGGAAAAAATGTATTTTTTTCTTGAATAATGGTAAAGGAAGAAGCAGTGTGGGAGACTGTCTTATTTTTTAGGTTGCTAACAGGTTAAGTAGCAATGATAGATAATGAGCATATATGAACAAAGCCCAGTGTTGTAATCAATAGAAACTTCCTACATAGTTAATGTAATATTTACTTAATGGTATGTGTAACTATTATTGCTCTGGATGATACTTAGGCACCTCTGTTAAACCTCTGCTCAGTGAACTAATGCAATTCTAGTGGCTATGATTCATATTTATATGAATTATATAATTAATAACTATTTATAACATTACATTGTCAAGCCAAGTATTTCTTCAGGCACTCAAAAAATGTCATTTCCTTTCTGTCCTTCCTAAGGGTAGGGATGGCCCATTTTCTCTTTCTATCCAGAAATGGTGAGTTGAGAAGCAGAAAATAGTATAAGGAAAGGTTCCAGGTTTAGTGATGGGCACACAAAATGTGTCCAGCTGTTTTTTCTGGTGTTAGCACTCATCTTACCCTCTGGTCTCATGTGAGCATTTTCCAAATGTCCAAGGGAAGAGCTGCTTTTACCAAGCCTTTCCTCTGTGCTTTACATGTATCTGCACCTTTATTTCTTAAAACAACAACACTTGAAGGAACAATTACTCTCTCCATGTTACAGAGGCTACTGAGGTAGGCGTTGTCTCAAGGTCGTGCAGCTTGGAGCTGAGCTTTGGCCAACTCCAGAGGCTGTGCAATCCTCCCTGTGCTGTGGAGTAAGGAACAGGCCCTGTTACTTTTCCTTAGGTCTTTTATCTCCTCCATATCTTCTCCGGACAGAGTGTCAAGGAGGCTTCTGGAAGCTCAGGGCTCTGTGGCTGCTCAACCCTGCTGGGAGAGGGGGACTGTTGATAGTTCCCAACAACTGGGAATCCATCTGGAAAATTACCAGAGCAGACTCTGGGGATAGGAATGTTTCCCAGAAGAGGGCTGAAGTGGGAATAGGCCTGGCTGACTGGAGGAATCGGATGCTGGAATTAGGAAGTATGGGCTCAAAGGGCACTTGGAGGTCATCTCATTTAGCGGTTTTGAAGCTTTTGACCACAAAGGACTGCAGCTATTAATTTTCCCCAGAGACTCTCCATTTTAAAATATTTCAGCTGGTTAAAAAAAATTCAAGAAAGAATTCCATTTTCTGTTTTTATTAGTCAAAGATATAATAGATGACTAGCAAACAGAGCTTCTGGCCAGCATGAGGTGACCTATCTTTCCATACAAAGTGGCTATTACTCCAGCCAAGCACATAGAAGTGTTTTTTAGTGAGCCTGCACAGACTTTAGGGAGGTGGGGATGGCATATGTACAATTTCATTAGGCTTTTTCAAGTTTTGTAAATTGTTCAAAGACAATCTCTCTAAGATGAGTGCTTTCAGGATCGTGCATGCATCTAGTGGTCTCAGCTGGAAACCACTGATCCAGACATAATTCTTTGTTTTATCCTTAAGAAAACTAAGGCCCAGATAGGTTAAGTAAAATTTCCAAAGTCACCGAGTGAGTTAGTATGTAAAAGGAGATTAAATAATGGAACACACATGTCACCTGGACCCACTAACCACTCCAAGCTGGAGTTGACTGGTTCATTCTGTAGCCAGTTCTGTAATTTAGGAAAGTTCAAAGATCATTCTGCCATTTTAAATTCTGAGTGTTTGTTCTTATGATCCAGCTCCTATTTCCTTGGAGTTTTATGCCTGCTTCTCCCTAAATCACCCCAGGCCCAAAGCTGGTCCTTGTGTTCCACAATTGAATATACCCCTATAAGCATTTTTTTTTAATTTTTTAAAGATTTTTATTTATTTATTTGAGAGAGAGAGCGAGAGAGAGCATGAGAGGGGAGAAGGTCAGAGGGAGAAGCGGACTCCCCATGGAGCTGGGAGCCCGACGTGGGACTCGATCCCAGGACTCTGGGACCATGACCTGAGCCGAAGGCAGTCGCCCAACCAACTGAGCCACCCAGGTGCCCCCGCATAAGCATTTTGAGGGGTCAACATGCCATAGAGTGGGTAGCTTCTGCTCCGACGCCAATTCTCTTTCATTTTTCTTTACATCTCTGATATCATCCCCTTCCTTCCAGATGGTGCCTTCCTGAACCTTTTGATCTGTCTGATTTCTGTCAGTGGCTAGGTGGGGTATCCACATTATCATCACAGATTTTGGGAGCTGGTCCCACCCTTCTCACCTCAGCAGCTGGGACCACAAACAGATTCTCATTCTTCACTGCTATCCAAACTCTGGTGTGAGGAAAAGAGGGACATGGGAGATAAGGTGGTTGATCTTCTTACAGAATAAAGGCTTGTTGCCAAAAATCAGTCAGTCAATCAATCAATTAATCAATCAATCTCCATCTAAACCTCATCTCTATATTTCCGATTTAAAACACATAGGTATCTTCATACCTGACATTCTATTTAACCCTTATATCAAATCTGGTCTATTAGTCAGCTCAGGCTGCCATAACAAAATACCATAAATTGCATTGCTTAAAGAATGAAATTTATTTCTCATAGTTCTAGAGGCGGGAATTCCAAGATTAAGGTGCCAATATGGTAGGTTTCATTCTGATGCCTTTTCTCTTGGCTTGTAGCAACCTGCCATCTTTCTGTATGTACTTAATAAGATCTTTTTATTGTGCACATGTGGAGAAAGAGAGAGAGAGAGAGAACTCTTTTGTGTTTCTTCTTATAAAAGCACTAATCTTATCATGATGGCCCCACCCTCAGGAATTCATCCGACGTGAATTATCTCCCAAAGGCCCCATCTCCAAATATCATCACAGTGAGGGTTAGGGCTTTCAATTTTAGGGCTGGATTTTAAGGGAACGCAAACATTCAGTAGATAGTACCTGGAAAAAAAGTTTCTGCTGGTTTTCCAGATGAGAAACTGAGGCTCATATAGGTAAATATATTAGACTGAGTCCACAGGGGAGAGGACTGGAGGAGGGTAGTGTCCATAATGATGGCCTCTCCATGCATCCTGATGCTTACCCGACCCATCTCCTTACCCCCACCAACCCAGGAGCCTGATGTGCCATTCAGGCACAGAGCTATTTTTTTCTAAAATTTTTGAAGGGTGTAGTAGTTTAAAAACATGTCCACAACTTCTTTGAGACTCCTTCCTTCAAAGGGTGGACCCCAATTTATCTCCCCTTCAACCTGGGCTATACCTGCCAACTCACTTCTAACAAACAGAATGTGCCAGAAGTGTGGTGTGCGATTTCTGAGATTAGGTCGAAAAGACACTGTGACTTCCTCCTTGCTGTCTCTCAGATCATTGGCTCTGGGGAAGACAGCCACTATGTGGTGACAACGTTCAAGAAGCCCTACAGAAAGGCCCATGTGTCAAGGAACCAAGGCCACCTGCCCATAGCCAGTGTGGAACCAAGGCCCCCTGCCAACAACCATGGAAGTACGCCATCTTGGATGTGATTTGTTCAACCCCAGCCAAACTTCAGATGACTGCCGCCCTGGCTGTCGTTTTTCCCACAACCTCCTCGGAGACCCTGAACCAGAACCCCTAGTCGTCACTCTCAGATTCCCAACCTACACAAAAAAGCAAAAATGTGTGTTGCTTTGAGCTCAGTCTTTGGCTGCTAAATTTTGGAGCCATCAATAGATAATTAACACAAAGGGAAAGGCATTTTATACTTTTCTCAGTTCTCCATTCTCCGTATAACCTGTGTGGCCAGGCCATAATAAACATCTGAGCACCTGTTTCCTCTCACAGGAGATCACAATAATCCCACACGGCATGCCTGATACACACATAACCAGCACCGACCAGCTCAGATTAGGTGCTCGATAAATTGTGACTGTTGTCAACATCGCATCAGCTGTGTGGCTTCTCTAGGTGAGTTGCTGTGTCTTGGTTTCAAATGCCCACGTCCCTCACATGCGGTGCCAACCTCAACCTTAAGTTGGCTCACCTTGCCTGGCAGAGAGCCCTAGCTGCCTAAACCTCACGGCTTCTCCAGTTCAGTGTAGACAGACAGACTTGGTGTAGAGAGCCTCACTCCTCTCTCTTGGTTTTCTGCTAGCCTCCATTCTTTTTTTTTAAATTGGGCTGAAGTCATTGGATTTTTTTTTTGAAAGATTTTATTGATTTGTTTGACAGAGAGGAGAGATCACAAGCAGGCAGAGAGACGGGGGAAGCAGGCTCCCCGCTGAGCAGGGAGCCCGATGCGGGGCTCGATCCCAGGACCCTGAGATCATGACCTGAGCCAAAGGCAGAGGCTTAATCCACTGAGCCACCCAGGCGCCCCTCTAGCCTCCATTCTTAACCTTAACCTTTCATCTCAGAATTTTAGCTTTGATGCTTCCCACTTCCTTCCTATGGTTACTTTAACTGAAGTGAGTCAGGTCTTACAGAAAAAATGACCACAGCCAGTTAGCCCCCATCCTGCCCCGGACCAGGGCTGCCTGGGCAGACCGTGAGGGTGATCAGTGTTTACGCAGACAATTGTTTCCCTCTCTCTTCTCCAAGTCACGGGGCTTTGCGTAGGGCTTCCCCAGCCGCCATGCCCCTCCCAACAGACCGCAGTCAGAAGCCAATCTCACGTTCGTCTGGTGGCTGGTGGAGGGAACAGAGGGGACGGCAGTGCCTGGAATCCTTGGGTATTCTATCAAGAGGGCTGTTCTGCTTCTAGTCTACTCTTTTGGGCGGGCCTCTGATCTCAACTCAAGGAGGACTTGGTAGGTTGTGCAGACCAGTAACAACCAAACGTATGTGTGGGGACCATCTCTTAGGGCCGGGAGCCATGTTAACTCTTTGTCTGAATTTTCACAACAGCCCAGGTAGATTAGCCTTCACCCAGCCCTTTGGGGCTTGAAGAGACAAAACCAAGTGCAACAGAACTAAACAGAGAACAAACAACCCCCCACCCCGAGAAAACAGAGACCAAAAAAATGCTAAAAAAGGTGTCTGCTGATCTTTCTAATTTTGGTATCTATAGAATCTTGTACTTAGTCTTGAAAATCAGCATGATCTTTAAAGAGCTTAAGGATAATTTCTTAAAGGACTGAGCATGGCAGTTTTTGCTATTGGCTCTAGAAGTGAAAATAGTTTTTTCCTCTGATCAGATCTGGAACTTACCTCCTCTTTGGGAGAGTGTAGCTGGCTTGCTTTCTCTGGCATGCAGAATTAATTTATCTACTCTCTTCTATCTTGGAAATATTGAGGGAATTGTTTTATTTTATTTTATTATTTTCTTTTAGTAAAGATTTCACTTATTTGTCAGAGAAAGAGAGAGAGCATGAGCGGCGGGAGGGGCAGAGGAAGAAGCAGGTTCCGTGCTGAGCAAAGAGCCCGATGTGGTACTTGATCCCCAGACCCTGGGATCATGACCTGAGCTGAGGGCGGAGGCCTTAACCCACTGAGCCACCCAGGCGTCCCTGAAGGAATAATTTTTAGCTGAGCAGAAGTCAACTGACACCATAATATGCTTTTAATGATTCTTTATTTATTAAAAATTAAAATCTGCTATGAAAACAGACAAACAATGTAACATTCCCAGAGGAATTGAATTGCTTCTAGTTAAAACTGAGTTCTATTAGAACCAACTTTAGGTTGTTATAAATAACAAGCAGGCCACAGCTTTCAAGAATGAAGTGGTTGGGGAATGAGGTCAAGGGAATTCCTCCGAGCCACTGGAATATTAATTATCAAGGGGGCTCCCTAGTTTCTCTTCCTAAGAGGGTAAGAGTCTTTAAAACCGTCTAGGAGCCCCAAGCCCAGGGATAAGAGAAATTATAAGGAGGTCAGGGAAATAGCTCAAAGGCTACCCAGTATGGTCAGGCTTGGAATGGAAGCTTCAGTAGTCTCCCCAGGAAATATTTTTTTTCCTTATATAACTTATAATTTCTCTTCAAATACTCAAATACCATAGGGTGTCACCCTATGAAAACAGCTTACACACAGGTAAAAAAAAATAAATATCGAAGAAGATTATAATATTGGGCTTCTTTCTAAATAGTTCACAGAGAAGCTCAGTAAATAAATACAATGGGAGTTGAGGTATCAGAGGTAATAAATATTCTAAGAGAGAGGTACGGCAGGGTTCTCCAAGGAGTTATTCAGCCCTCCTGCATCCCTGGATGGGATTTTGCAGATCTCCAATTTATGTTTTAGAGTTGAGGAGAGTCGTCATCCTGAATGTTCTCAGATTTTCATCCTCATTGTCATGTAGGTTTCTATGTAGTTGATGAAGATGTCAAACTCACTCATGGCTTTGTAGACACCTCTCTCTTGGAGCTGTGTAGAAAGACAAGAAATGTTTAGTGGAAGCCCCATCTGTGTGAGTAAATGGGTCCCTGGCTTGGGTGGGTAGGACTCTGGGGCCCAGGTGCCACACTTGCCCTCTTGTGTCGACAGGTGAAGGACAGACTCTAGGAAGCTGAGTGTATGCCCGGGGCCTTGGGACAGGCTACGCGTTGGTCTAAAGTGTGGCTAGCAAGTAACAAGAGGAACATTCGCTTCACAAAGCACAGTCTACAAAATGATGCCTTAACAATTTTAAAGGTCATGCACTCACATGACTGTTATTCAGAAGCTGGAGGGAAGACGTTAGAGGAACCGCTTTGAAAGCAAGTTGGTAAGAGGAGAAAAGGGACCTCTTTTATGTTTATGCCCACCCACCAAGGGACTGAATAGGTCCTGCCCTGCTCCCCTGGCCTACTGTCAGGGGGCTTATGCCCCCCCAACACTGGACCGCGCCCACAAAGAGGACAGAACCGCCCGGCTTCTGGGAAGTGGGGCTGAGGAGTTCACGGACAGATGGAAACGTGAAGCCCCACGTGATCTGAGAGTTGACATTCTGAGGCACCTTGGCAGGGGTGAGTGGCAGCTGGAAAGCGAGTATGGACCAACTCTAGATCAACGAGAATGCTGCTTCCTGCTCAGGGTTTTGGGGAGTTCCGGCTGAACCCCTGGGTGTGTTTGTGTGTGCGCATTCACGTGTTGGCTTCCTGCACGTGTGGCTTTAGTCCCAACAAGCTACTTTCTGTTTCCTTTGTCACTCTCCCCAGCATCTAGCTCACCGCGCTCACAGGCGGCTGACTGGTTCAACCCACAGGCCTGCAAAGGCGGGGGACAGTCATTTAGAAACCCCCAAAGACACTTCACAGAAAACAAATATAATCGAGGTAGCAGCTCCTCACTGGCTGAGGAGGTCACACCATCTGTCGGGTTCCCACACCCCCTTCAAGAGAAGGACAGGGCCTGCTTAGCACCTGCCGGCTTGGGGAATGAGTAGAGGTCACGGTCCCCAAGCCCCTTCTGCCGCCATCCACTCACCTTACTAAAAGCACTCTTCACCTGCTCCACTGCCTTGCTCTTATTCTCACAGGGCAGAAATCGATGCTGTGGAGGAAAAGAGAAAGTGTTAATGCCGCCAGCTCCCAGCCCCTGGGTCCGCAGCACCTGGGGGGCAAGCCGGTAGAATGAAGAAGGGGCCAGACTCATCTTGGATACCTAAGGTCCAAAGCTCCTTCGGGAGAACCGAGCCCCACCTCCCCCTGGCCCACGAGACAGAGAAGAACCAGCCCAGGGAAACGGAAAGCGCTTCTCCCACTCTGAGCCACTCTGAGACGTTTGCAAAGCTTGCATGAAAACCCAGGAGCTCGAGCTTGGAGCTTCCTCTCTGAGCACCACAGTGCTGACACGTGCTGAGCCAGCCGTTCCGTCCTTCCCTGCCTCCCTGTCCCGTCCCTCGTCTTCAGTTCCAGCCACAGGGACCGTTTCTAAGTCCCCGAGGAGTAGAGGTGCAGTCTCGGCCACGCAGACCAAAACCTTTGCCTAGTCCCATCCTACAAATAGAGGCCAACTGACTGATTCTCCGATTAGCGGCGAGAAAACAGAAGAAACCCTTGGCGAGGGGATCATTCCGGTTGGAGAACATTTTTATCCTGGGGAATTATTTAGAGACACTAGCCCGGGGGCAAGTAGATCCCCGGAGCGCTTCTAAAGTGTCAGGGCGAGTCCCATCAGTCTGTTGGGCCCCACGCCAGAGCTCTGCTTTCAAAAGCTAGAGGATAAGAAGTAAGTGGGGTTTCTTCTCCGAGGGACCCTGCCTCCTGGCCCCTTTTGTGGGCCCCGCAGTCTAGGTCCAAAGGGACAAGGAGCCCAAACGGAAGCTCTGGGCCCCTTTCATAAAGAGAGAGGGGAGTAGTTAATAACCCACGAATGACTCACAAATGACAGGAAAGCTGTTTGCAAACATGTAAATGCCTAGCAGCCTCCCCCGCTCTTTGCTCAGAGAGAAACGAGCACGAGATGGAACTCTAGCGCCTTTCCCAGACGGCTCCTGGCAGTCTGTCTGTCGGTCTGTCTCTGGGCGTGAGTGGGGTCTCAGGAAGAGCGCCTGAGCGCTGGGGAAAGACCCGTGGGCACTCACACAGCGCCGCAGCCTCAGCCGCAGGGTCTTCAGCTTTTCCCCCAGCGAGCTCACGTGCTCCTTGACTTCTGGGTCGTGGTTCTCAGCCTGGGGCATCACCTCCTCCAAGTAAAACTGGATCATCTCCGACAAGGCTTGGCAACCCAGGTAACCCTGAGGGCAGGGGAAGGGGGGGCCGTGACTAGGAGGAAGAGCTGCTGCCCCGGCTCGAGAGGACAGCTTTATCCTTGGGGACCTTTCTTAACCAGCCACCTCCCCCTCCCCCTCCCAGGACAGCCCTTTGGCTGTGTGCTGAGTTAAGATCTTTCCACTTCTCCTTTTCAAAGCAAAGGAAGCAGACCGTGCCCCCGAGGGCCACCCTCCTCTGAGTCACGCTGCACCCTCTCCTCCCACACCCACCCTCGGGCTCTCACCTTAAAGTCCTCCAGCAGGGACCCAGTCAGCAATATGTTGTCCAGCTTGTCCTTCATTTGCTGCAAGAAGAACAAAGGGAGACTGAACCTGATGTTTAAGGAAATGTCTTTCTGATGCCCTCTTATTTATAGAGCTTCTGATTCTTAATCGGTGCAGCCTGGCCCCAAAACGGAAAGGAATTTTCAAAACAGGACATTCAGCAGTGCTGGAATGTCCTCAGTTCAATCAGGTCCTTTTCCTCAGGATCAGGTTATTTTTAAAAATTCTGCCAGGCTTTGAAGCTACGGCAGAAGCTTGACCCGGTCCTTGTCTCCTTTTTGCAGAGCCGAATTAAGTTTGAAGGGTCCACCCGTGCCCACCCGCCCCTTGGGGCTCCTTGCTTTTCTTTCTCCCCGCTGCGCACCTCCAGCTGCAGTTCTGAAAGCTGTCCAGAGATGGGAAGCATCTCCTAAAGCAGGCTTCCCCCGCCCCAGCATGGCGCTTTCCCCAGCCAGCAGGCTTCCAGGTTCCAGAAGCCCGCTCAGCCAAAGCCAGTTATGTTTTCCTGCCACAAGGGTTGAGGAACACATCTTCATCTCCAGTCAGACCCTTTGGGATTTCTCCCAGCCAACTGAGCTCCAGTGGAATCTTCATAAAAAGTTGCAGAGCATAGGAGTCCTAGTGCAGGGACCCGTGCGGTGGCCTTTTCTGCATCTTTGCTGTGTCCCTGGGCTTAGCCGAACTCACTGAGCCTCTGGCTTGACCTGCCACTCTTAGAGAATGTATGTTTGAGGGCAATGGATGCTGGGGATGGAGGTGAACAAGAAGGAGGATTCTTAGAGCTTTAGCAGAATGCCTAGTGGAGCAGTCCCAGCAAGGAAGGCAGAGCAGAAAGGCATCATACTCACAAAGAAAGTCTTCACCCTGCCGAAGGCTGCTCGGAGCTCTCGGAGCATGTGGGGCAGGCCGGCTGGGAAGTGGGTGCAGTCGTCCTCAGACGGGGCGCTCTGGTGGCGGCCGGCTTCTACCCCGGCCAGGAGGACCAGGCAGCAGAGCAGCGCTGGGCTGGGCATGGTGAAGCTCTCTTTGCCTTCCGAGAGCCGGTCTTGTGGTTTGGTGTTGCAAGAGCAAGCCCCTGGTGTGTAGACCTTCACCTACTGTGTCCCCCTTTTATATTGTTTGTGTGTGGCGAGGCCTCCTCATTCATAAAAAGCCACAGAGTCACAGATTTCCTGGCAGACGTTTTCTTCTGATTAAGGCCCCTCCCTTCCCTAAACCTAACTTTGCATTCGTTGAACTTATAAAGTTGTTAATTTTTTGCATTGTAAGCAAAAGTGATTGTTGAACAATGAACTTTTGCATTACAGCTATTTTAGGATGAGCTACCTCTCTCTGTGTTTTAAAATAACTTTCCAGCTTTTCTTAATAAAAAAAAAAAGTTGGTTTCCTGGGTGAACAGCTGTTTGGTGCACAAGGGCCCACAGTTGTGGGTTCTATTCGCGTGTTCCTAGGTCACAGTGACGCGGACAAATTGGCCATTCCAGAATGCACTGGAGTTGAGAAACAGTCGGATCCCCTCCCCAACCTGGGTTGAATATCCAAGGCTTTCCCTTGCTGAATTGTGGAGAGCCTCAGTTTCCCCAAGTGAGAACCTGGGGTGGGCTAAATTTCCTCAAAGATCCCTCTGGCTCTTTCATCTTCTGTCCCAAGATGTCCCCTTGCAGAGGCCAGCTCTCCACAGGGCAAGCAGGGTCATGAGATGCGCTCCAGGCTCCTTCTCCAGCCCGGAGATCGTTTCAACCCTCGCATCCGTGTCTTTACCTCCTCCGCTGTCCCGGTACTTGGGGGACGTTAGCAAGAGTAATCCACGCTTCCTGATAGCTTGGTACCTGCCAGCCCCTGGGCCCTTGTCATCTCCATTTTATAACGAGTAAACGGAGGCACAGAGATGTTAAGGAACCTGCCCAAGGTTACTTGGGCGCTAAGTGAGAGGGTCTGACTTTGCACCCAGGCCTACGTGACACCAAGGCCATGCTCCTTACTGCGTCTACTCCACACTGTCCCCGTTGTGTGGCATGATAGGGTCAAAGAGTCCTTACGGTTTCTCTTAGTTGTGAAGATCTGTGGTTGGACACTTAGGCTTGAAAGATGGGGGGGCGAGGGAAATAGAAATAACGGAAATTATGGCAGGATTCCGTGAAGGCTGGACTGCAGGCCCCTTTCTTCTCTCTTACCTGCCCCTTTCCTCCTTCCAGAGAAGTCTAGCCATCAGTCTTGGACTTGCACACATGGACGTGTGTGTATTTGAGTGTGGGCAGGTCCGGGAGCCAGATATAGTGAGGAAGGTTGCTTTTCCTCCAATAAGGAAAGGACAGAGGTAGTGACATCACCTCTCCAGATATCTGGGAAGTCTTTGGGGGGTCCCTTGATGTGCCTTGATCTTCTCCTTCTACAGGGGCTTTTCCTACCTCCCCGGTGAAGATGGTAACTAGGAAAAGCAGTGACTTGGTCTCTGTCCTGCCTCTGTCAGTCTTTAAACCCAGGGAAAGTCACTTGACCTCCCTGTGTCTATATTCCATCTGTCCCAAGAGGGCACCTGCCCCTGCTCTCCTGCCTGCCAGGGGCCTTTGGGCTTCGTCTTGGGCCTTGGGGCAGTAAAAGTGGACCCAGATAGAGGATTATCTCCAGTGTTTCTGCTATTTCGTTGCCCTCCTGCTTCAGCACTGGGACACCCCAGATGGCCCTGCGTCCTGAACCTGCCCCATTGGAGACGGTCACTGTGCCAGCGCAAATGGGGCAGACATACGGGGGCCAGGCCAGTCTGGAATGAGTCTGGGGGTGGGGGCAAGAACTGACAGGGTCCAGCCCCAACCTCTGGATGTACCCTGTGGGTCAGGAACCGGGGGCTTGTGGCCTCCCCTTCCAATACTCTGGGGAGTGTCATGCGAAAACCTAAAGATCATGAAGGAAGAAAAGAACCTTTTAGAAACAAGAGTGGAGCTAAGGCAGACATTTTTGCTCCTGCTGATTTACACTGGGCCTAGGATGGCTGGATTGTGCTGCCAGGAAGCAGAGAAAAGAGCTGAGGAGCTGAGTTTTCACCCCTGCTACCCTTCTCTTTCCCCTTTGTCTCCTGGGTTTCCTGGGCTCTGCTTGCTTTAGCTCACAGGGCTGCTCGCCTATCTGAGTTGGGTGTTCAGCGTGCAGGCGCCACATGAAAGAGTCAGGCCAGAGGATCAAACCCCAGGCAAAGCTCTGAGGTCCTTCTCCCTGACCCAGACAAGGAGACCCCTCCTATCTTTCTCTGCCACCATGCCCCACACTTGCTTCCACCACCAAACCCACAATCCGACATTGTGGTCATCTATGTGCACACCTCGCCTCCCCCAGTCAGCTGTGAGCCCCCGAAGTAGGATGTTATTTGATTATCCTTTGTGTACGTGGTGCCAAGCCCCGAGTCTGGTCTGTGGAAGAAGGTGCCGGCTATCCAGCCTTCTCTTTTTATGTTGGGATGGGCATAGCAGAGGACTTGATAAGTGTAATCAGGGCCAGAGGAAGTAACCTGAAAGAGGCTGGTCTGGGCATAGGCAGGCACACAGAAGGATAGGGAAGCAATTCAGGGAGGTAGGCCGGCATCTTTCACACTTTCTTCTTATAATTTGAGATCTATACATAAATGCACACGTCCATGTACATATATACACATGTGCAAGATGGCAGGGGGAATGGAGGTGGGCAAAAGCCATTTCTTTCTTTAATTCATAAGCCATTAGGTAGGGTTAGGTATGGACTCCGACTTGTTTTGGAACATGTAGTCAATTACCTCAAGCCATTTGTTGCATAATTGATCTTTCCCCCACTGATTTGAAATCACTGTCTTCTCTCATCTCAAATTTTCAGAATCTAAAGGTTCAAAGACAACCATAGCAAATCTTCTGATGTAACTCCTTAAGTAACAAACCGAGATACCAGTATCTTTCCTATGAACATGTAGGCTTGACATCAAGCTGATAGAAGAAAATAGGGATGACAAATTTGGGAAAAGTGAAGAGCCTCTGCTCTTATATGGACAAAACAGGAATAAGGAAAGTAGGCGTCTTCTATTTCTCAAGTTCATTTGAAAAGTCATTACAATCCATTGGGAAAAATCTCAAATTCATAGTCACATCTGAGACATAAATGTCAACAGTCGGCACCTTATAGGAAGTTTGAGTTTGGGGTTTTGTACAAGGGAAGAGCCCTTGTAGGGGAGGAAGTGAGAGAGTGGGTATCTATGGATGATCGAGTCTCAGTCTGGGTGCTGTTTGGTTCTGCGGATTTCAAGAGGACTCAGATGCCACGATCCATGAAGGCAAATGGCCTGAGTCCAGTTTTCCCTCAAGTTCGGATGCATACGGGGTCTAAGAAATTATCATTAAATTGAACCTAAACAACTTTTTCCAGTAAAGACTCTCTGGGGAATCAGAGGAAGGTTGTGGGGGAGGAAATACCTCCCCCTTTCCACCCCTGCTGCAGAATATTCCCGAATTCCTATATTCAGCTGCAAATGAAAGAAAACTGGATTAATCATGGCTTAAGAAAGAAAAGGATATTATATTTTTTGGTCTCACTTAACATGAAAGGCAGGCAGCCCGAGGCTCATGTCAAGCCCAGCATTCATGTCATCTAGAACCTGCTTCTCTTGCCTTCCTGTTCTCTCTATTGTTGCATGATGCCAGGGAAAAGGGACATGGGTAAAGTCCAAAGGCATGTCAACCCAGGAAAGATCCTAACAATCTTTCCAGAAAGCGCCCCTTAGCGAGTTTCACTACTTTAGTTGCAGAGGGGTCCAGGCAGATAAGCACTACCAGTGTGTGTGTGTGTGTGTGTGTGTGTGTGTGTGTGTGTGCGTGTGCTGTGTAAATACATTTTGAGGGTCCCATCTAAGGGCATAAGAACTCATAAGGAATCTTCTTCCAGCTACCCTCATGTTGAGCAAAATGGCAGCCTTCCTGGTGTCGTTGCTCTGCACCTTGCCAAAATTCTACAGTTCAGACCCAAGACGCGGGAGCAGCCCTGCGGGGCTCCACTAGAGCCGTGTTTGGAAGGCTAAGGAATGCGGGCTTGCTGGACTCAGGGTTCACCTACCTTGCCTGGCAACAAGGGCCAGTCAGGGGGGAGCAGGCAGGTTGGTGATACAGGCAGAGAAGATGGAATGGCGCCCACCTGAGCCAGGCAAATGACAGTCCTCATGGAGAATTCCCTTGGGCTGGGCTTCTGCTCACCCATCAGTAGTTATTATTTTAGGGCTGATAACAGGAGTTTCATTTCTTCTTACTTGGGACATCAAGTCTGTACAATGTTTTACCCAGCTTGAAATTTCTAGTATTCCCTTGAATAACCTTCCTTAGCATCCTGGACAGAAACTTCCTCAGTGGCTATGCCGCAACAGGCCTGGTCAACGGCACAGAGTCCGGGCAGCACAACCCCAAGTGTGGCTGGGTGAGGGCCTCGGGGCACAGGGCTCTGCGGCCCTGCCCGCCTCTGGGCTTCTCTGACTTTGCCCTTGTGGCTGGACTGCTTCAGAATACGGGCCAGGTGGATCACAAGTTTCAAAGAGCCCAAGGAAGGCCCACCCCTAGGGCACATCGAGCAAGGGTTATGCAAACTGGATTGGGCGCCCGTCCTAGGATCGTGGCCGGCAGACGCTGCAAACCACAGCGGAAGGGCTGATCTTTGGACAGCCAATGTGGAATTCCCCTTTGTGCAACTGGGGCGCCACATCAAGCAATTTGGATTTTCCTTAGGGGACAGACACTGTGATCGGTGACTTCTCACATGAGAAACTGGGTGTACAGAAATATCCAACACCAGGTGTTGGAGCCTTTACCACCCAGAGGACACAGCTGTTTCTGCTCTCTGCATGACTACCTAGAATAACTAGTATAGTTAATAGAGTACTAGTGTAGTTATTACTAGTACTAGTGTGGCATTGCTTTGTAGTCGCACAGGGTCTCACACTTAGAAGGGCTCTTGCTCAGCTGTTCCGGCCTTGAGATTCTTAGTAGTTGTTGAACTAGTGGCCCCACATTTTCATTTTGCACTCGGCCTCCGATTTATGTAGTTGGTTCTGTAGAGGACGCTGAAGTCATCTCCATTCTCTGGTCTCACCTTCGCCTAGTGTTCCCCAAGGCAGTAAATGACGTGACCATCTAACCCAACATACAAGCCAGAAACCTAAAAGTAACTTTCCAGTTCCTTCCTCTCCCTTGCCAATCATGACCAATCTATTACCAGGTGCTCCCAATTTTTCTTTCTTCTTCTTTTTTTAAAAGATTGTATTTATTTGAAAGAGGGAGTGAGAGAGAGCATGAGTGAGGGGGAGGAGCAGAGGAAGAAGGAGAAGCAGACTCCCCTCTGAGCAGGGAGCCCAATGTGGGCTTGATCCCGGGCTCCGTCTGGGGCTGCACCTCAGGCTACATCCGAGGACTCTGGGATCGTAATTTGAGCTGAAGGCAGACCCTTAACCGACTGAGCCACCCAGGCATCCCCTGGGTTCTTCCGATTTTTCTTCACAAACATCTTCCTAATCTACTTACTGTTCTCCAATTCCATCATCATCAGCAACAAATGTCTGATTCAAACTACCATCTTCTCTCTCCTGGGCTCTAAAATAAAGGCCTAATTGATATTCTAATATCCATTTTCCAAACTGTTCTCCACTTTGTAGGCAGCGTGATTATTTGCAAACAACAATCTGATCATGACTCTCCTGTTTAAACCCTTCTATGGCATCCCACTTTCTTTCTTGGTAAAATAAAGACCCATATTCTTCACACCGTCTACGACTCCTTTCTTATCTGACCCTCTGCCTCCACCTCAGCACTACCCACTTCCCTCTGCCCTCCAGCCTCATTGGCTTTCCTCTTTTTGTTTTTTGTTTTCAAATAAGCCATGCTTTCTCTCTTACTACAGGGCCTTTGCACATGTAGTTTCCCCTTTCTGGATTGTTCTTCCCCTTCTCTTCATCCTTCAGTTCCCAGCTCAGATGTTACTTTCTCAATTGGGTTTTTCCTTATTCCCAGCTGGATCTTCTGGGAATATCTTCTCACAACCCCTTGCTCCTTTCTTTTATAGTACTTATGCCGGTTTATAATTATACATGTGGCTTTGTGGTCCTTTGATTGAGCTCCAGCTTTGCCATTAGACTGTCTTCCGCAGGCCAGGGCCCTCTCTGTTTTTGATCATCATTGTTTGCCTCATACTTAGCACGATTCTGGGCACATCCAAGGTCTTTGCTAAATATTTGTTGACTGAGTGATTGAGTACGTGCTTCCTAAACTTTTTGTAGCTTTAACTGGCTGTATTTGTCTTCCATCCCATAGAAAGTAGAGGATGAATTCACTTGGGGAAAGAGCTACCCTCACAAATATATGCCTGTTCCCATTTAGCTTTTCTGTTATTTAAAAATCAATCTCACTGGGCGCCTGGGTGGCTCAGTTGGTTGAGCAACTGCCTTCGGCTCAGGTCATGATCCCGGAGTCCCGGGATCGAATCCCATATCGGACTCCCGGCTCTGCGGAAAGTCTGCTTCTCCCTCTGACCTTCTCCCCTCTCATTCTCAGTCTCTCGCTCTGTAATAAAAAAAAAAATAATAATAAAAAAAATCTTAAAAAAAAATAAAAATCAATCTCACTATCAATCAACACTCTTCTAGACAAGTGTAAACCAAATCCCCCATGGTTCTTGGAGCGTTTAAAATATCCTCTGTCATAGGGTATGGGGTATCAGGAGAAGAGGGACCATAACTGTATCTAATCCATACTTCTGATTTTACAGATGGGGAAATTGAGGCCCAGAGGAGAAATTGATTTTCCCAGGCACAAAGAATAGTTAATGGCAAAGGTGGAATCTGAAGTCAATTCTCTTTGCGTTATTCTTCTCAAATCAGTACCTAATTCCTTGACTCAGAGGGGTAATTAAACCACTCTGAATTCTCATGGCTGGCACCAACAGCTAGAGGGCGCTAAGATGCGGGCAGTGCGTGGAATTGCAATAACGAGAAGTTGAAGTTGTGGCAGTTTCCATTTATAAAACAATTGTGAATCTGTCGTGTGCTTGTGAGGTGTGTGGCTCTGTGCTTGGGAAGTAGAGATGGGCGTAAGGGTTGCTTAGATGTTTTTGTCCTAGGGGGATACTTGACGCTTTAGAATAGTTGCAGACAGAAGAGGATTTCTACTGTATTTTAACTCTGAGACATGACTGCGATAGTGTCAAAAGGCATAGTCTGGCATGCCCTTCCACCAAGGAATCCCTCAAGCACTGTCTCTCTCCAGAAACCTTTTCCAAGAGAGCAGAGAATTAAGTATTTCCCTTCATCTTGCCTATTCTGATTTTTATCTCCAAAACGTGTCCTGACTCTAAATCCTCAACCACTCTCCACGTATTTCCATGTGGGCTTCAGATGCACATCTGTATTACATGTGTGGAGAGGCAAATGCTTCCTTCATCCCGGTTTCCTGCCACTTCTGCTGTGACTGGGTCATTTACATGAAGCCTTAGGTCATAAACTCTTTCCGAAGGGAGCAGGAGGGTGTCACTGTGTCCAGTGTGGTCTAGGTTCTCTAAGTCAGCTGTTCTCAAGCTGTTTGGACGCAGGACCCCTTTACATTCTTCAAAATGGAATGGTAGAAGATCCCAAAGAGCTCTTATTTAGGTGGATTCCATCTATCAATCTTTTTTTTTTTTAAGATTTTTTAATCTATTTATTTGACAGAGAGAGAGAGAGAGAGAGATCACAAGTAGGCAGAGAGGCAGGCAGAGAGAGAGGGGGGAAGCAGGCTCCCTGCCGAGCAGAGAGCCCAATGCGGGGCCTGATCCCAGGACCCCGAGACCATGGACCCCGATCCCAGGACCCCGAACACCATGACCCCAACCCACTGAGCCACCCAGGTGCCCCCCATCTATCAATCTTTATCATATTAGTAACTAAAACTGAGATATTAAAAAGATCTCTGTATGACTTTTAAAGTAATAATAAAAATTACATGTTAACATCTTTTTGTGAGAAATAACTCTATTTTCCAAATCAGAATACATTTGGTGAGCACAGTGGCCTTATCTGACATTTGTGCCAAATCTTTTCTTTCTTTCTTTTTTTTTTAAAGATTTTATTTATCCATTTAACAGAGAGAGAACACAAGCAGGCAGAGAGGCAGGCAGAGGCAGAGAGAGGAGCAGGCTCCCTGTGGAGCAAGGAGCCCGATGCGGGACTCGATCCCAAGATGCCGGGATCATGAACTGAGCCAAAGGCAGCTGCTCAAACAACTGAGCCACCCAGGCGTCTCTGTGCCAAATCTTTTCAAATATCTGGTTTAATAGAAGAGCTCGTACTCATTGAATCTGTTGCAATCTGTTGTTTAGTTTGAAGTGTATGAAGAAAATCCAGGTTCACATAGATGTATAGTTGGAAAGAGGAGTCCTTGGACTCCCCTCAGGAGTCCTTGGAGCACCCTTTGAGAACCACTGGCTTGAGTGTTTAACAATCATCTCTGGGTGGGGATGAATGGGAGGAGGGTGGTTACAGTTTGGTCTCAGAGGAAGGCGTGAGTGAGATACCAGCAGGACAGGGGACCTGGATGGAGAAGGGAGAAACCCACTGCTTCATGGCTTTCTTCCTTATTTGGAGTTTCCAAATAGCCAGTGTGGTCCTTCAGCACAGCAGCTCGGCTCCTGTGAGCATCAACATATGTCATGGAAGCTGAAGGGCTTCACACGCAGCATTTGTGGTTTCAAGTCAGAACCCATGGGAGTTTTGGGGCTGATTTGCAGTGCCCTACCGATTACCGATTACCGTAAATCCCCTCTCCAGGGGGCCCCGGGCCTCAGACCAGGTTGTAGGGGCTGGGTGTGGTCAGGGGGCACAAGGCTAGTAGAGGGACTTACACCACTGCAGGTTTATGCAGGGTTCTACTTTCCATTTCCACTTTTAGTTCTTTTCTCTCTTTCTTGCACTCTCTGCTTTCTCTTCGGTTAGCTTGTGCTTTCTCAGTTTTCAGAACAACCTGAAAATAACGTCAGATATTTTCCAGTCTGGTGGCCAGGATTTATCTAATCAAAACAATACAATTTGCTTTCCACTCTCCCCTCACTCCTTGCAAAGTTGAGTGGCACACATAGTCAGTGGGCTCTTACTGATCTGCCTAATTTAGTGATCACTTTGGCAAGGTGGGCACCCTTTTAGGAACTGGGTCAGACATGATGGGTTCAAATTAAAGCTTGATCCCTAGCTGCCCTGACTGTGAGAGACTTTTTATAGAATGAGCAGAAGCAGAATTTCTTTTTTTAGGGAGCTAGACTAAGAACTCCGAAGGCCCTAAGATGCTTCAACCTTCAAAAATTGTTCTAAATAACCTATCTAAATAAACTGTAAAATGTATTTAAGGAAGTCCTACAAGATTCTAATACTTTTGATGTATCAATGCTTTTGCAATTCTATCAGTACTTAAAAAATATTATTCTTTCAAAAAATTAAAGAGAATCTGCTTGTTCTTTGGCTTTGGGGTGATCTCAGACTATTTGGAGGAGTAAGGTCAGGAGTCTCAAGCAGGGGATTGAATATAAATTGGGATCAAGTAATTGCTGGGTTTCAAGATTTCGCGGCTGGCTGGGGATTGCCCACGCACGCCTCTCCTACGTGGTATTTGGGCCATGTACCTCTTCTGACAGCAAAGGCTGGATCTTTGGCAGCAGAATTCCACCCCCCACCACGCCCCCCACCCCTGGGTCCAAGTAGTCCGTTACTGGAAACCACATGATGCGCCCTGCCTTCGGGCTGGTCTTTTGCAGTACAGTGTGGTTGGTTCAGTGTGTGGGTCCTAGAGTCATACGAAATTTGCCGCCCAGCTCTGCCCCTTACCATCGGTGTGCCCTCACGCAGGTGGCTGCACTTCCCTGCGCTGCAGTGACTACAGCGGGCGCTGGAAGCCCGCACTGCAGGGGGTGATGAGGCCTGAAGGGAATGGTGTATGTGCGCAAGTGCTTCAGGAGTGCCTGCTGCCCGTGCTTCCGGGTTGTGGTGATTGGTGCTTCTCCATGGGGATGCTCGGCGGCTAGAGCCTGGTATCTCTCTTTGCAGACCGGAAGCCTGGGAACAGGACGGTTTCTCCACCCCAGTGTTCTGAGAACAGTACAGAAACGTCAAGTCCAGTAGAGAGAGCTCTGGCTCTGGTGCCCGGGAGAACAGTCTCCAGCCCTGGCCCTCCACCGTGACATCTTGAACCCGTCCCTTTCATTCCTTGCATCAATAAGTGGAGGGGGCTTGACAGAGTTGTTTCTTGAAGGCGCTTTCCAAACCTAACATCTGAGAATTTGGGGGTACTCCTTCCTCCCCTCTGTGTCCTTCCTGGCAGGAGCTAGTTGGCAACATGGGCTTCTGATGCCTCGCTGCCAAATCCACTAGGTCAGCTAGATGCCAGGCCCCTTCTTCCGGTTCATAGTTTCTACCCAGGCCTGGAATCACCACTCTGTAAGAGAAACAAAACCTTCTCCTCAGGCAGCTTTTGCGTGTGTTCACCTGTATTTCCTTCTCGCAATCCTGGCCCCCAGCGCTCTTGAGGTTGCAGTTTCATTGTGAGTCAGGGCTGCTGAGAGCAGTGGAAAGCAGAGGGGCCTCCACTTGGTGGGGAGGACGTGATGCTGCCTTTTCCTCAAGAGCATGGCCTGGGGGGCCGGGGGCGGCGGGGGCGTGGGAGGGAGGTGATCACCTTCAGGAAGTGGATTTTCACATTGACTGTCTCTGGGAGGAAAGAATATTACTGGAAAGCCCTAGAGATCGCTTCACATCTCTTTCAAGAGGGCTTTCATGTTCTCAAGAAATTATTTGCACCTTGCAGTAAAATGTCTGTGTCATTCTGGTATTTGCTGCGAGGCGGGCCAGGGCTGGGGGGGAGTGTTCCTGGTGTCGTTAGCTCATGCCATGAGTTTCAGGGAACAGATCTTCTTGGTGGAGGTGCCCATGCGGTGCTGGATGCCCAGGGCAGAGCACAGTGAAGACTGTCAGAGCGCTGCTTCAGTCCTGGGGGTTGGTGGGGATGGGGGGTAGGGGGTGCTATCTGCCACAGGCTTTGAAGCAGTGAGTGGAGTCCTTCAGCCCCTCAGTGGTATCCCACAGGGAAAAGGAGAAAAGGCAAAGGGTGGGTCAGATTTAGAGAAGCAGGGAAAAAGCTATTAAAAAAAGAAGAAGAAAGCAAGACCCACTTAGGAGTGCTGACCCCAGAGGCTGAGTTCTGTACAGGGTTAGGGGGTGACCTGGGACAGGGAGGAAGGGGAACAGGTCATCTGGGAGCTCTTGGTCAAGCATGGCAGAAGGCAGGGGTTTCAATAGAGGGGCTTACATTTGGGGTGTCAGGTGAGGGTCCCCTCGGAGGGGAAAGTGGACAGATACCTCCAGAGAGAGAGGTCCTAGTGGGAGGGAGTGCAGTGTGATAGAAGGTGACCTGAGATCATTTGGCTTATTTTGAATGTTGCCTAAAGCTGATCAAGGGTAAGAGAATGGAATCCTACTTTCATAGAAAGAGGGCACATGAAAAGATGCTCCACATCACTCATCATCAAGGAAATGGAAATCAGAAACACCGGGAGCTTGCACCTCACACCTGCCAGAATGGCTAGTATCAAAAAGACAAGAAATAACAAGTGTTGGCAAGGATGTGGAGGAAAAGAAACCACCTGCACTGTTGGTGGGAATGCAAACTGGTGCAACCACTCAGGAGAACAGTATGGAGGTTCCTCAAAAAACTAAAAATAGGACTAGCATATGACCCAGCAGTTCTGTCTCTGGGTGTTTATCTGAAGAAAACAGAACTAACTTGAAAAGATATCTGCACCCTGAGGTTTACTGCGGCTTTAAACAGCCAAGCTAAGGAAACAACCTAAGTGTCCAGTGTCTATTGATGAATGGATGAAGGAAATGTGGTATATATATTATTTGGGCTTTAAAAAATGTAACCTCGGGGCGCCTGGGTGGCTCAGTGGGTTAAAACCTCTGCCTTCATCTCAGGTCATGATCTCAGGGTCCTGGGATCAAGCCCCACATCGGGCTCTCTGCTCAGCCGGGAGCCTGCTTTCCCCTCTCTCTGCCTGCCTCTCTGCCTACTTGTGATCTCTCTCTGAAAAATAAATAAATAAAAATCTTAAAAAAAAATGAAACCTCGCCATTTGTTACAACATGGATGGGCTTTGAGGACATTATGCTAAGTGAAATAAGTCAGACAGAGAAAGACCTTTATAGTCTCACTTATATGTGGAATAAAAACAAAAACAAAACTCTCCAAACCCAAGCTTGTAGATACAGAGAACAGATTGGTGGTTGCAATGATGGGTGGGGTGGGGTGGGGAGGCGGGTGAAATGATTGAATGGGGTCAAAATGTACAAACTTCCAGTTATAAAATAAATAAGTCATATATATACATAATGCACAGCATGGGGCATATGGTCAATAATATTGTATTAACCTTAATGTTTACACATGGTAATTAGATTTATTGTGGTGACCTTTCCAGCGTATACAAATGCTGATTCCCTATGTGGTAAACATGAAACTAATATACTATTGTATGTTAATTATCCTTCAACTAAAAAAGAAGAAATTATCTTTTGTAAATCATTTAGACCCCAGCTCCCAAAACCTTGAACTGAAGTGGGTGCTATTTATGCAGAACAACCCAGTTGCATTCTAGACGACAATGAAGTTGCGTGTATACAATGAGTGTCTACAAAGACGACAACGTTCCAGGTTCCACAAAAGTGACTGAAACATTTGTGGAGAAGCCGAAAGCTACCTGCAGGGCAGTGAACAAACATGAACCTGATAGGTGAGCTGTGAGGGTCCCCTGTGGGGGCGGGGCGGGGTGCTGCTGGGGTTTGCGCCTGGGGATGGGGAAGGAGAGGGGTAACAGGGCACCCTCAGCGGGGTGTCATGGGCCGACTGGTCTTGCCATGCCTCTGTCACTGGCATCCAGAGCCCCAGAGGTGCTCCCACCAAGGAAGCCTCTCACATCTGTCAAAATATCACATCCATCTCCCGGATGTGGGAAACGGGACAAATGCTTGTCATGGTACCTGGCGCATAGCGCTACTCAGTGACTCTCACCTGGCCATGTGCTGCTGTCCGCACGTGGGCTCTGTCACGATGCCAGTGTTCCAACAGCCACCACGGCCACTAGTGTCAGCACTGCTATGACGATCGATGCCACAATTTCCCTTTCCCTTCAGGGCCTCCTGAAATGACTTTGAACATCCAAATGATGCAAGAGGAGGAAGAGCTGGTCTCCTGCTGAGCCCTTTCTGCAGGGGTGGGGGTGGGGGGAGCGCCAGGGACCAGGGATGAAAGAGGCAGGGCCCTGGGGAGGGGGGCAGACTATAGGGGGGAGTAGGACACGTGAACTTCTGGTCACTAAAACCACAGCTGGGGCTTCTGTTTCATTTCACGTAAAATTGGAGGGCTTCTGAGTAAAGTGGGGGTGAGGAGGAGGGCCTGGGGTGCTTGCAGGAGACCACACAGAGCCAGAGGTTGCTCCTGTAGAGGCCACAGCAGCAGGAAAGTTGGGGTTGAGGCGCTGGGGCAATGCGGCCGAGGTCTGGGGTTGCAGAAATGGTGTGAGGGGTGCTTCACATCGACCCCACCCTTGGTCCCCTGTACTTCCCCTCCAGCCAAGCTAAAGGCCACCAGAAGGTTTACTGACATTACCGTTCTAAAAACAACTGCGTTAACTCTTTACACACATCATTCCCTTCAGTCCCGGCCTGCCAGAGAACAGAATGCATTCCTTAGGTCATTTGGAACACTCAGAACGGAATCCAGCCATCTGAGCTCGGCATTCGAAGTCCCAAGTGTCTTTGCAGGCTTCTGGCCCAAAGATTTTCTGCCCAAGGTCTCTGGCCCAAGCAAGAGGGCTCTCAGCCTATGGTCAGAAGACACCCTGTTCTCTCACAATTCCTTTGCCTCCTTAGCTCATGGCTTTAGGGACCCGCAGTGGCCGAACAGCCCCCACCCCCACCACCCCGCCGCTCCCCTTGCATCCATCAGTCCTTCAGTGCCACCTCCTTTGTGAGCCTTTCTTTACCAATCTCATCCCATCGAGCTCTCTTTTTTTTTTTTTTTAAGATTTTATTTATTTATCTGACACATGGAGAGAGAAACACAGCAAGAGAGGGAACACACGCAGGGGGAGTGGGAGAGGGAGAAGCAGGCTTCCTGCCCTCCAGGATCCCAGGACCCTGGGAACATGACCTGAGCAGCAGGCAGATGCTTAACGACTGAGCGACCCAGGCGCCCGTCTCTTGCTTTTTTGAGAGACCCTCCAGTGCTTATGAGTGTGCGTGGCCGTCCTTGGTGCACACCACCTGGAGCTGTGAAGCATCTTTCCTGTGTTTGTTCCCGCGTGTGTATGCACGCACACGTTGTCTATGTGTGTACGTGCGTATTTTGTTCTTGGAACCTGGGCCCATGTTCCACGTGTGCTGGGGATGGAGGAGACACAACGTAGCCCAGTGGGAATGTTTTGCTCATTTTGGCAAACAGGAGTTGAAGATTCTCAAATGGCCAAGACCTACGGCTCCAAGAAGGAGATCTGCGGTAGTTACACCTTTCCTCCGTGTGACTGTGGAGATGCCCTCCGAGTTCAGTGAGCCTCAGTTTCTGTGTCTGTGAAATGGGGAGACTCCTCAGTGTTTTATCTCCCTTGGAGGGCACCAAAGAGGCTTGCGGAGAGGTTGAAACATGTCAAGGCCACAAAATGGCTCAAGACATGAAAGAGTTCCCTTGTGGTCTTATCCTTGACTCAAGGAGGAAGGCCTTGGTGGCTTTTCCCAGAACCAGCAGCAGGAGGGAGCTCTAGGAATTTCTTGTGCCTCACCATGCCACGAACCCCCGGGCCACGCAGACTTTCCCTGGGCTCATCCTTCCCACTGCGCTATGCGGCGTGCCCGTCAGGCCTCACAGCCTGGGAATCTGAGCTTTTCAGAAAGCTTCCTTCTAAAATCCCCCTCTGCCTGGGGTTCTCGGGGAGCCTGCAGACCTTCCTTCCTGTGACATGTCTGGGGAAACACACTGGTCTGCAGATTTATTATTCATCCTCTCTATCTAGAGATGGCGAGCTTAAGCAATCAGATCTGGCGTGAGTGGGGGCTTGCGCTTGTGTGTGTGCACGCAGGTCTGTCACTTGGCTGTTCTTCTAGGAATGGTTCCCGCTATCTGTCTGCTTCTATGTCACGTGTGTCTACCGTGTGCCACGGACTTGACACTGCCTGACCCAAGGTTGAGCCCCTCAGACCCGTGCAGGTGCCCACGTTCAACCGCTACCTAGCTTAGGTGATTTACCTTGATAACTCTTTGATTTCTTTCTCTCTTTTTTTAAAGATTTTATTTATTTATTGGGGAGAGAGAGAGAGAGAGAATGAGCAGTGGGCAGGGGCGGAGGGAGAGGGAGAGGCAGACTGCCCTCTGAGCAGGGAGCCTGATGTGGGACTCGATCCCAGGACCCTGGATCCCCACCTGAACCGAAGGCAGATCCTCAACCACCTGAGCCCCCCAGCCACCCCTTTCTTATTATGCGCCACGTTGGACCCCCCAAACTTAGACCTTTCAAGAAACTATGCCGTGTAGCTTCCTATAAAAGCAAGGCTTTCCTCAAAGTAGCCGTCCCTGTTCGCTGAACTTTCCTTCTTAGAAACTAGTAAACAACTCCTGGATATTCCTTCTACACTGCGTTCACTCAGAATTCCACCCATCCCCCCAATCCACTGCTTTGGAGCCCGCTGTCATTCACTCACCCCCCAGAAGCAACTTTCAAGAAGCCACCTCCAGACTCTAAGAAGCCTTTAGTGATCAGAAATGGTCCAGTTTAAATGCAAAGGGCTGTCGTCCGTGCAGATTGTCTTCCCGGTCTAGCTCTTCCACGGGAGACCTAAAAGGCTTCTTTCTCGACCTGAAGAGAAGTCAGAGTCATCTGGTTCACGTCTGGCTTTCCAGACGTGAGTACATGACCTGGGGCCAAGCTTTGTCCCGAAGCCTTTCAGAAAAGGGTCCTCACGTCTGGTGTTCTTGGCGGTCAGGACATTTTCTTCGATAACAGCCCTGTCCTGCTTTCCTCTAGGCCTGCTGCTAGCTTTAGGGAGCACCCACAGTTCTAGTCGAAACCTCCTTCCATTCCCATTTGCCCTGGTAGAGGGAAATTATAAGGACAGTTTCTGTGGGTCTTGAGCAGCTTACTTACATGCACTGTGTCATTCGGTTTTCCCAGCCACTCCGGGGAGGTGGGCAAGGCCCACCTTGCTGTGGTTTTGCAGATGAAGAAACTGGATAAAGGGAGGTTAGCCGACTTGCCCAAAGTCCGGTAGCCGGGATGTGTGGGGTTAAGGGTGGACTCCAGGTGCTTAGATCTTGGAGCTGGGAGGGATTTTTAAAGGGTAATTCTATATTTTTCAGGTAATTTCCATATTCACTCTCTTTTTACCCACGAGGATATGGGAGTCCAGAGCCTTTAAAGAACTTGCCTGAGTGACGGAGTTGGAGTCAAAACTTTGGTGTCCTGCTAATCAGTTCATTTCTTTCCCCTCATTGCCACCCCAAGATGAATAATGTGGCTTTGGTAATTTTTAAAATGTTAAAAATTGACATTACACCCAAAACGAATGCAATGTTATATGTCAATTACATGGCAATAAAAAAAATGACACTGCAAGGGCGTGGTCCTTCCCTCCATCCTTTCAATATCCCAGAAGAAAACCCGAGGCCCCTGAGAGCCCATCATTGCTGATCCTGAGCCCCTTTTCCTCTCTGTAGCCTTCCTAAGGGCATCTCAGTGAGAGAAAAATACGCACCACTTCCCAGATAGAAAAAGAGGAGAAACCCCCACCCCTCAAGGTTGGCAACCATAGAAGATAAACAACATTGAGTCTCAATATGGTTCATTGGCAGAATTTTCCCCAGAGCCAACGGCCTGTGTCAGAGCTACATTTTCCACTCCGGCTACTATGATTTGCTTGTGGCACACTTGCTTTCTTTCCTTTTGATTCTGCAGACTCTGACGCAGGTTTAGGGCCCTGGCAGGTGTCTGGGGGTTTACGAGCTCACCCCTGACCTGACACCTCATCTCCTCACTCCCCCTCCCTTCCCTTCCCCACATGACCAGACCAGCTGGGGCAGAAGCAGGGGCAGGTAGGAACTTAGGGTTTTGCCATCCCCCAAATTCCCTTTATCAGTGCCTGTAGCCTGAAGGGAAAGCAGGCAGGACACAAGGCAAGATCTTGGATTTTAGAGGGGTTTTTCTTAGAACAAATTCCAGAAAGTTTAGGATGACATTTGGTATCTTACTTCGTTCCTTCTTGTTAAGTTGTTCTCTCCTGTGCAGCTCGTGTATGCGGGATACATTTGTGGAGTGTAGGGTTTTCCCAGGGCTAGTCAGATTTACCGTCTCATCTGCTGATCGCCTTCTCATCACATGATCGGCTTTAGTGCCTGTCACATTCACTAATAATCAGATTCCAAACAGAGGCCCAAGTAACCTCTTCCACTTCCTCTTTGGGAAGAACGTCGTTTCTGGGGATGGTTATAGGACTAGATAGAGAGAACTAGTCAGTGAACACGATTTGTTCATTATGAGGGCAAGGCTAGGAAAATTCCCAGAAGCCTTGCTCCTGGCTGAGCCCAGATGGTTCCCAGGATTTGAGTTTGGTTCTCTGCATACTGTGCCCAGCCCTATCTCTTCCCAGGGTCAGCCCTTCAGCTGCTGGGCTTCTAGAGCCTCGGTGTGGTTTCCTTCACCAACAGCTTCACTCTTACCAGGTGCTCTCTTCCCCACCCCCTGGAAAACACCATTTTCTTAAAGGTAACCGGCCAACTGAATACCAAAAAGTAGGTCATAACTGCAATTTCACATCGTCTCAAGAAAACTTCTCTAGTTTTCACTGTAGTGTTGCAGATCGGGTAAACACTAGGTAAACCAGAGTGTTACTGCCTCCTCTCCCATTGGCACGCGCATGTGTGCATTGGGGGGGGTAGGCGGGGGAGGGTGGGAGGGGGCGGGTCCTGGGGCTGGTTGGATTGATCATCTCACTTGGCTTTTCCAAGCTGAAAGATGAATATGCCAATGACAGGCAGATGTCCTCTTCTCTGAAATTACCCCGTCCTGGCAATATCTGTGACTTCTAAGTGCTGAGTTTGAGATGTCTTCTCTTTGTCCTAAGCTACTGAGGAGCCTGGGGAGGAGCAGAAAAAGTCCGCCCTGGAAATAATGTATAAGCGTGCCAACCGTCTACCCACTTCCTGAATAAGCGCGGTCGGGTATTCCTGAGGCTGGGGGCAGGTCTGAATTCCTCATGCCAACTGCCATCTTCTCCTGCCCCGACCCCAACCCCCTCCCCTTCACATTAGGGCTGCATTGAGTTAGGATTGGTTTATGCTCTTAGGCAGGGTCACCCTACAAAAAAATGAGTAATGACAAGACGTGATTGCCCTGGTTGCCCCTTTGGGGTTCAGCACATTCATGTTCCTTCCCTTTTTAAGAGCTGTGTTCAGGACAGAGCCTGATATAAGTATCATGTGTTCTTTAAACAATAGAAACAGAACAAGGGCTAACCATTGGAATGTATTAGGCACTGTTCTAAATGGTGTGCATGTATGAACTCCTTTAATATTTACAACAATCCTGCTATATATCTGTGTCACCGACGGCAGTACCTCCATGGGCCCTTCTTAAGGTCCCGGGGGAACCGAGGGTCCGAGAGGTGACGTGCCCAATCCAACCTCACGCGGCCTGTCAAGTGTCAGAAGCAGGATTCGAACCTGAGCAGTGTGGCTGCGGGCCACACACTCTGTTGTCCCTTCATAGAGTTATGGAGCAGCCAGCAGCATATTCGGAAAACCATGGGCTTTGCAATCAAAGACGTTTCAGTCTGAATTCCAGTTCTGCCAACTTCCGCTGAGTGGCCTTAGGCAAACGAGCCACGGAGCCTCTTCCAATCAGAACCATAATTACCCATCTCACAGGGCTGTGCGAAGACGAGCTGAAATGGAGTGTTTAAAGTTCACCAGGTGGTACCCAGGAAATGTCCGTTCCCTTGTCCCCTTTCCTGTCCCTCCATAGGGAGCGGTTTGCCTTGTACCAGCAGTGGAATGAATGGCATTCAGGACCAATGGCCAGGAGATCAGAAGCATTTGTGGGCAGTGTTTGTAGGGACCCAGGCGGGCCGCGGACAATCAGCTGGGGAGGTCCTGGGGTTGCCTCCTGCGCGTGACTTTTATAGTTGCCGATACCTCAGAGTCTCCATGGCAGGTGGAGTTTGCCGGCTGAGGAATTTGGGGGTGGCGGTGGCGGTGGCTATTTTTAAAATAACGCGAGGCAGCCGGTGATGGCCGCTTCAGGGGCAGCACGTGAGCCAAGTTCCAGGAGGGGAAAGCCATGAATCAGGAGTCATGTAGCAAGACAGGGTTTTCCTTCGGGCCGGATTTGGTCAGCACGGGTCCACGGTTCCCTTGAGGGATTCCCCGACTGTACGCCTGGGCGGCCACACTCGGGTACAAAGCTTCTGATTCCCCCATCTGGCCTGACTCACCCCAGCCCCCAGATTGCTCAGTGATGCTGACCTTCGACAAGGTGCTGCTGGGAGAGTCAGAGAGGACCCCAGCAGGCATTTCCCCTCACCCACCGCAGCCCGGGTGGGAGGCTGAACAAAATGGGGCGTCTCTTCAGTTCTGGGAAAGATCGGGTCTTCCTTTCACTCTCCAGCTCGCACCTGGAACCTCAAAAATCGGAAAAACATGAAGACTGGAAAAAATAATGATAATAATTATCGATGCTTTCTGAATCTTTGACACTAGTCAGTTAGTCATAGCCGCAGCTCGGTGGCTGTGATGATAACACCTCGTTGGCCTCATTAACAGTTAGTGATGATTAATTACCTCATCCAATGGCTGGGCCAGGGAGGAGCGTGCTTGGTGACAAGGCGGAGAAGCTGAGCACCGGGGGAAGGAGAGTGGGACATAGCTGACACCAGGTGTGGGTAAAGGCCCTTGGGGCAGAGGCTAATTTTAGTACACCTGAGTCATGAGGGTGAATCCCCAGGTCTGAGATCATCACTCAGTGCCCCAAAGCCATCTAGAGGTCTTCAGGGTCGTGTCTTCTCTTGACCCTTTGGGTGATAGATAGACTGTTTCCCAGCACCCTGGGGACCACAGCCAGACTGGTCTTACTCTGTCATTGTTACCATCAAGTACTCCCTAGTTAGGCCACTGGCAGAGACTTCTCATGGGCCACCAGGACAAGTCTAAATTTGTAGAAGTGCCTCAGTTTCCCCATCTGCAAAATGGAAATAAAGACTCTACCACTTTTGTCAGGAAGACAAAATGAAATCAAGATGGAAAGTGCCTGGCACAGCAAGTGCTGTACAGTAAGGACTCGATAAATGGTGGTTTATTTCATTCCAGTTTCTCTCTATGGTCTGTCCCCTCAAATGTGCCAATGTTCTGTTCCCTGCTCCCTAGACCACTCCTCCTGCCTTCCTGTCTCCCATACATTCACTGATTGCCATGTGATGGTGCCCTCTATGTCCCCTCTCTCTCCCACCCCCTACCCCGCCCCAGGGAAGCCTCCTCCCACTACTTCTCAGTTCTCCCCCACTGAGTTCTCTCCCACTGTCAGTTCTCACTGATACAGCCTTTTCTGAGCTGCTGTATTTGGGTTTGCCCCTTAATCACTGTATACTCTCTTGGATCCTCCCTACTTGGGACATGGGTGTAGGTTTCATCTCCCATGTAGACTGTAGTTTCTCAAGTTCAGGAACTGGGCTCATTGCTTCATTTGACTCCCATGCCCAACAGGTCACTAAGTGAGCAACAGGTTTTTGAGAAGAGACCTGGGGGTGCGGGTGGGTGTGTGGCAATGGAAAGTTACCCAAAGTGATGGGGAAACCAGCTGGGGCACTTCTGTTTGGGGATTTCCCTGGACCGTGACCTGTACCAAGCCCCTTTCTTTGTAATCCTGCCACACTCTTTGTGTTCTAGACCTATTTCTTCCCTTGGCACCCATTTGAATTGGCAAAGGCGCTGTGGGATGCAGAATGTTGGGGATCGCAAGGCCTCGGCCAGCAAGTACATCCTTCAGGGCAGCATGAGGGGTCCTATAGCCTCATGCTCTACGGATCACTCAAGGCCTCCCAAACCCCACACCTATCTCCTGGAGCTCCTGCTCTAGACGAGGGCTCTCTCCTGCGGGGGGCAGGGCTGTGGGGACGAAGTCTCTTTTCTCTCTGCAAACAGCTCAGGCGTGGGGCCATCTCGATCCAGACACATGGGCCATCTGAAGAATCCGGGAACCCTTGGCAGCCAAGGCTGGGACTGCTCAGCCAGCAGCGGGCTGTGAGCAGTGGTCTGTTGTTAGAGGGTGTGGGTGAGTCATCCTCAAGTTTTAGAACCTTTCTAGACCCAGCCCCATTTTCATGACACATTTTACTCTCGTTTTATCCATCTGGGTTTATCCTGTGACCTGCACAGCTGGCCTTCTGCTCTGGGGCAGCTTTACAAGGGCCAGCCCTGGATGACACGTGGTCAGGGGTAGGCTTTGGGTTTGCCCAGCCCAAGCTGATATACCTGCATGAAGCTCAGATCAGAGGCTCCAACAGCCTGGCCTATCGCTTCCCACGTACCATCTGTTTTCCACTCTACCCAAGCCAACGCAATCTTGGACTCTTCCCTATGCTTTGGGATTCTAAAGTGCAGAATGCTAGAGCTGGAAGGAACTGGAGGGACTACCTAGTTTACCTTGTTTCTCTCTCTATGGAGAAGGAGATAGACTCAGGGCTTGGGAGTAACTTGTCATATGCCTCTGCACATAAATAGCTCTGTACTTGCCTACCCGGGGTCAGAGTCTACCCTCAGATTATTCCCCATAACCCACTCTTCGGTTTACTGTGTCTGAATCAGTGACTCCCTTCTTCTTATTCCTTCTACTACCAGTCTTAAAAATCACCTTCTCCATGAAGCCTTCTTTTGATTAATTCAGCTTGCTGTTCATCTTTACTAGGGGGTGGCTTGGGCTATGTTAATTTTCGCTTAGTATTTTTTTTCTCCATGAGTTCCTATAGGATTACTTCAATATGTTCATTGTCATTCCCATTAGTCTGGCAGCTCCTGGGGGTCAAGTTCATCATAGGAGTACTTGAAGTCCATCATCTTTTTTTTTTCTGGATCATCACCCTTTGTGGAGCAGGGCTATAAACTCAAGGATGCTTAGGGTAGGAGGTGGGTAGCACTGCCTGATGACCTAGGTCACAAAGTCTTTTTGTGTCGAGGGGGGGGGTGGAATAAGACTTCGAGGAAGAAGAACCTTCCATGACTCCTATGTTGGGATCAGTCTCTAAGGGTCAGGGCTTACCCACTATAGTGCAGAGGCTTTGTTGCTGGACAGGATGTGAACATCCTTGGTTTCTGCATGGTCAAGTTAAGTAACTTGTCTGGGGTCACACTGTGACACATTCATTGCCAAACCTGTTCCTTTTGCCAAGTCAGTCCTCCTATGTACTTTCTTGCACAACCTATGCAGAATTCTAGAATTCTCAGGCAGGGAGAGAATCCACAGCAGCAAGTAGGTGGGGCGGGGGTCATGTGATACATTCTCCTAAGCAGAGCACATGGAAATCAGAGATACCCAAGCATTTGTGCATTTACCTGTGCTCCCCCATTTCAGCGTTCCATACCTCACACATTTCAGCTATTCTTGCAAATGTCGAAATTTCTGCCCCTGCCATTTGATTCTGAGCCCCTTACCCTGTTTTCCCTGCCCACATGGGAATGGGCAGGTACCTATGTTCATTTGTCTAAAAAAAAAATTTCTTGAAAAATTACTCTCCAAAGAAGCACCATGGTTTCTTGATTTTTTTTTTTCCTCGCTCAAGGCCCGGCCAAGCTTCCTGCTGCCACCTCCAGACCCATCTATGCCCGTCACTCACAAACTCTAGTGGTTTCAGGGCCAGAGGATGACAGAGGCTGGCCATTTTGGGCCGTGGTCCTTCAGGGACTAGGGCTTTCTGGGACATGATGGAAATTCAGAGAAGATGTAGTGGTTTGTAGGAAGTGCAACATTCTGGGATATTGGCTCTGGCTCTTTTTCCAAGTGACTTTAAGACAAAACAATTTCTGAAGAGGTTTAAAATAAGCACCAGTGTCCTAACCTTGGATGTCATTATGCCCAATCTCTGACTTTTGAAACGAAATAATCTCAGAGCTAGCTGTGGCAGAGCTAAGGACTGATCAGGGCCACAGACCTCTTGACCGCTCAGGGAACCCAGAACTTTCTATGCTTGGTTGTGCTGAGGTAGAATTGAATGAGGAAGAAGAACAAACCTGCTGTAAGTTGTGGGGACCGGTGACTTCCCCTGGACCACTTGCTGCTTACTCCTTCCTCCCCTACAGGGTCCCTGGAAGAGTCAAAACTTCCCTGGGTACAGTTCTATTCTGCTTCCCAATCTGGAGTCTTATATTATGGAGCCATGGAGCTATAGTTTCACTTGTAGATATGCCTTTGCTTTTTTTGAAGCATTGGTCCTTCCCTTATCAGCTCTGGGCCTTACTTTGGTCAAGTATAAAATGAGGAGAATCATCCCAAGTTCCTTGTCTACTGCTCCAAGGCAGTACATCTGAAAAATGCTTTGAGTTCCTCAGAGAGAAGGAGAGGTGAGGGAAGAGACTGCTCCAACAAGGGGCATGATTCTTCTGAAGGGTGTGGGGAGACCAGAGTGTTAAAATACAACAGTTGGCTGCCATGCTGGTCAGTTAGAAGGCAAGGGAGTCAAGCTTACGAGCATTTACTGTGTTAGATATTTCTCTTGAATTATTTACACAATAACCCTATGAGGTGGGGTCTAATTTTATCTCAGTTTTACTGAGAAGAAACTGGAAGTCAGAGAGAAAGCTGAAATAAGTTGCCCAAGGTCACTCAGCTAAGAAGTGGCAGAACTGGGCTTCGAGCCCAGGAAGCATCACTGCAAGCTCACGTTCTTAGCTATGTTGCTTCCCTAGAGCCCAGCTTGAGGTGACACCGCGAGATGAATGGTGAGTCTTCCCCATTTCCCAAAGGAAGGGATTGTGTGACCTGGAGGTTGAGAAAAAGGGAAAACCTGTGAAAAGTAGCAGTAAAGAGATCAAGATGAAAGAGTTTAGGAGCTGCTGGACGAGAGGGGCGGCAACTGCTCATCTCCCTCCCTCTTGGGTTACCCAGCTCCTGTTCTTCACCTGACGAGGTGTTCATCCAAGTGTGCCCTCTCTAGCCTGCAGGACACTTGTACAAACCTTCATGAGAGCCCTGGCGTTACCTCCAGGAGCAAGGTGGTACTCTTGTGGAGCTACCATTCTCTGAGGACTTCAATTTCCACGGAAATGACAAGGACAGAAGAAAGGAAAGTGAAATTTAAGCTCAAGCTCCCATTGCCCCACTCATGAATCAATTTCCTATGAAGCTAATAAAAGTAAAACTTTGGACAAATAAAACTTGCCCCAGCTTTTTCCAAAGTCCTGGACCTAGTATTACATTAGTAATTACACACACAGGCTTTTTTTTTTTTTTTCTTAGAGAGCAGTCCTTCTAATTGTATATGACTCAGGGCTCCATTAAACCTCACTGTGCCCCTCCCCCACCTGATCAGTTAAATGTCAGAATCCCACAACCCCTTGAGAAACACCAGTGATACCCTTTTCCTCCTGGAGCCCTCCCACACAGTAGCCTTGATTGAGGGTGTGATTCAGCTCAGAGTAGCTGTGTTAAGTTTTTGTAAAGAGGTTGCCATGTGTGCACTTTAGTAGACCTCAAAGCCACCAGAAGGTTGGAGCTTAGTGTACTTTCTTTGTAATGATGACTCTCTATGATTTTTCTCCATAGATAGAAACAAGTATGCACTGATATGACTCCACAAAGATATAGAGAGGGATCATTTGCATATGAATCCATGTGTTCCTTACTATGCACATGTGTGGATGTACCTAAGTATGCAAGTGTGCAAGTGTGTAAACACTTCTTAGATTTGTTCTATCAAGTGAGTCACTTATGGACAGGAACCTTGGGTTTAGAGTCATTTCCTGGAATCAAGGATATCTAGTTTATTCCAGGGATCTATAAGATACCCATCAATAGCCAGGACTACTTTAGCCTGAGCCATGTAAGTTCTTTACTACTATGTTGTAGGACAGGTTTAGGGGGATGGAAGGGCCTCTGGACTGAGATGCTAAAGGGAGAGAATGTGAAATGGTAATGAAGACCAATAAACTAGACCTTTGTAGCTCTTTCTCATTAGCCCCCAGCCTGGATGTGGCCCATTTCTTCACAGCTACCCAGGCTTCACCAAGGTTTGCTGGTTGTGGTGATATAGTCCAGCTAGGTGAATCAGAAAGGGGGTATGTGCCTCAAGGATCTTGGAGTGTTCTAGAATATCCATGGACTGAGATGCTGCAGGTCGCTGAAGGGCTGGAACTAAGAATGGGAGTCATCAGAAAGCCAGGTCTCTGTTTCATGCTCACTGAGTCCACCTGGCCACTCCTTTCTGCTTTCCTTGGTGCCCCTGCATTCTGCTCTCTTCCCAGGCCTGGTTTTTCTGCATCTCTGAGTGGTTTGTAAAAGGCTACAATGACATGGCTCCAGAGGCTACTTGTCTTTAATTCAAAGGGCCAGCAAAAATTGATTAGTGCTCTGAAATCTCTAATCCCAGTTCCGGGAGAGGAACTAATGACTTAGCCCAGGTCCGGTGTCTACCTCCGATCAGCCACATCCAAGGGCCCAGGGTCACACAGAAAAAATATCATAAATGGTGCCCCAAGTCAACTGGCTTGTCCCACATGAAGACCCCCAACTAATCCTGTGAGAGCAGTGCACTCTCCCCTGAGTTCCCATAGCACTTTATCTGCCCCTCTTCCACAGTACTTACTGCTTCTTCCTGTGTGTTAATGTTGCTGTTATAAAAATCTTATCCACCATCCCACATATCCATAAGCTTCTTATTCACTTATCTTCATATGTATTACAGATTGTGTGAATAAAAATTTGGACATGTGCTCAATAAATATTTGAAATCATGATAACCTCCAAATAAATAAATTTTTAAGAAATTTAACTTGGTCAAGTCTTTCATTTCATCTCACTGTCTTGAGTTGATTAAATACAATTAATTCAACAATTAATTAACTGAACCAATTGAATTGAGTGCATTCTACACACCAGGCTCTCTCTTTGGTATGCAGAAGCTATACTACACAAGACAAAGGGATCCTTAACCCTCTGAGGATAGTGGTGGAGACCATCATCAAACAGCTTATGAACTAGACTTTATTCTGGTTGCTAGGCTACAGATGTATAAGTCCCAGCACTGCCCCAAGGGAGCCCAGTTTCCCTGGGAATCACAGAGAAATCTTCAGATATGTTACTGCATGACAGGGCAGTGCTGTTTAAGGTTGGAGAAGGGTTGTAAGAGATCCAAGAGAGAGTGATTTACCATTAAGGGAGAAAGGGGTGGCCGAGGGAGGTTTCACTGAGATCAGTGACACATGACTGACCTTGAAGGGTGAGTATGAGTTTGTTAGAGAGAATGTGAGTTAGGTATGTGGTGAGTATGTTTGGGGGTTTGAGGGCAGGGGAAAGTTGCTGGGAGTGATGGTGATGAGAGCCTTTCAGATAGGCACAGGCAATGCAGACTTCTAGCACTGTGAAAGGGCTGCTGTGTCTGAAGTATGGTAAGGGATTCAGTGTGACTGGAGCATAAGGAATGTGGGGGGAAATGGTAACGTTGGCCAGGGACCTTGCCTGGCTTTGTGGGCTAAGCCCAGGAGGTGATAAGTATCAACGGCCAGCATCTGGAGGGCAATGATTGCTGGTTCAGGCATAGGGCCAGGCAGAGCCTGGAGACCAACAAAGATACCTGGCCAAGAACATATTCTAGAAGGCCCTAAGATAAAGCATTGCACCAGCACTGCGGTCATTGACCTTTGGCTCATAAAGGGACATGGCTGGGTGGTGAGAGGAAATTTTCATTCCCAAATTGCAATCTTCTTCAGAAAGCACCGAATCTTCCAACTTTCACTCCCTCGTGAGTATAGTGGGATTTTCTAAATTTTGCAATTGAATTTAAGAAATCAAAAGAAAATCCATTTGTAGCTAAAAAGAAAAAAAAAAAAAAGCCAGCAGAAATAGGCCCGTATATCCACATGTCTTCTGAATTACAGTCTTATTGCCCATGGCCTCTTAGCCAATGAAATGATGAAGGTTAGAGATAAGTGATTTCCAGAGACTGCTCCTGTCCTGGGACGCTGTTCCTCATGGGATGGCTGGTCTGTTCTCTGCTGTCCCAATATGCCAAGCAGAGGTACAATGCAGCCAACTTCTTGGGAGCTTTCCCAGGCCAGAGTCAACACTGTTCATACCCTGGTCTCATCCTACTTCCCCAGCTCTGTGCCCATCTTCTCCCAACTCTAGAAGAGCCTCCAGCCATGTTGGCCCTCCTGCCTCTCCCAGATGTTAAGGTGCGCAGGATAGTCTTAGACAACTTTTTCCCTCTTCTGTGCCTGTCAAACCTCATTCACTCTTCTGGTCAAACCCAAAGTCCTGGCTCGGTAAAGGCATCCCCAATCTATCTGACCAAAGAGCCTGCTCTTCTGTATTCTCCCAGCACCTTAGACTTAACTTCTGTCACTACTTTCACCCCATAATATTATAGTTATTTGTTCTTAAGTTAAGTCAACTGAATTTGCTGAATTTAGGGACTAGACTTCAATCATCTCTAAACGCCTAGGAACTTGCAACAGCGCCTGACCTATCATGAATTCTCAGTGAATACTCCATTTGTTAAAATAGAGTAGTTTATCCAGGCATCTTGACTGTTGGAATTGGGTGGCATGAAGATGGCTTTGGGAAGAAATGCAATGGGCAGATAATGGGAAAGGGCATTCTAGGTGGGAGAAGTAGGATGAGCAGACACCAAGGTGGAGAACATGGACCAATATGCGAGCCTGGAGGGAAGGAGAGAAGAAAGGACGCATGGAGCACACTAAGTGCCAAGCATGGGATCCTTATACGCACCATTGCACTGGCCTTTATAGAAACTTGGTGAGGCTCCTATGCCCACAAAGGTCGTAGAGCTTGAGTTGGTGGTGGAGACAGGATTAGACCAATTCTGTTAGACTCTAAAGCCCAGGGCTTACTACGGCTTTAGAAAATAGAGAGGAATTAAAATTGAAGCCTAGAGTAAAGTGGAAGAAATAAGGGGAAGGAAGTGCAGAAAGATGTATATTACAGAGTTATATTATTGGTAATATTTAGGGCTTTTTGACTGCCTATCATGGACCAAAACCTGTGCTGGGTGCTCTATATATGTCACTTCATTAAAAAGAATGGCAATCCTATTAGATGATCACCCCCATTTTACAGATAATGGAAATAAATCTCAGAGAGGTTTGATAATCTGCTCAAGGTCACCTAGCCAATAAGTGACAGAGCCATGACTTTTTTGACTTTAGATTTTCCACAACCCAGGCTCATTGGGAAAGAACTTAAAGGATGAATCATCACTTAATAATTTGATTGTAAATGACATTACAGGGGTATGGTTTTTCTTTTCTTTTCTTTTCTTTTCTTTTCTTTTCTTTTCTTTTCTTTTCTTTTCTTTTCTTTTCTTTCTTTTCTCCTTCCCCTCCTCCTTCTCTCTCTCTCTCTTTTTTTTTAATAGGCAAGTCCCAAGCCTGGCCTTTTTTCCCCAACACTGTCCTCCTCTCCCTGTACATTACTGTCCACTGTCTGTCTCCTCGTTCTGTCCCTCCGCCCAAATGGATACTTGACTCCACGCGAAGTTAACAGCTAGCTTTTTTTTAAAAAAAAAAACAAACACGAATCTTCTGACAGATACGAACTTTTCTTAAGGAAGAGAATGGTTAGGAAGATGAGGGGAATGTCTGGCCAAGATCTCAAGACAAGATGGAACAATGGCCCTAGGAGGGCAGGAAAGAAGTTGTTCCTTTTTTCCATATACTTTTCCTTTCCTTTTTTCTTCATGTATCAGGAATGGGTTGAAGTTCAAAATCAGCCTTGTTCAGAATTACCTGTGTTTGCTTGTTCAGAAGGCGGATTTCCTGGCCCCACCCCAGAGATTCAGGAGGTTTTCAGTGAGGCCAGAGAGACTACTTTTCTTCAACAAGCACCCCAGAGATACTACAAATTGAGAATACTGCCTTTTTGCAGTTACACCCATGGGCTTTAGCTATGAGTGCCAGGAGAACTTGAAGTGCCAGGAACTTAGAGCTAGATGCCATCCAGGTGCCTGCCCCAACCAGGAGCATTGACCCGGAGGACATGTGTAGGAGTCCCCGTCTTTCGGAATTAGTGATGTGGTTAAAGTGGCAACGTGACTCTCTGTGGACGGGAGAAGGTAGGTCGGATGTGAGAGTCTCCCTCCAAGAACGTGCGTGCGTCATCTCAGTCATCGCTTGTATCTTTACTCTCAAAAACAAGTCAGTTTTGTTCCTGTCAGCATCTTGGTTGGCCCACAACAAAGAGGGCAAGCGGAGATGGAGAAGCCCAGTCACAGGCCTCAGGTGATGCTTTGGGGGGCATGGCTGGGTTGGGGAGAGCAGGAAAGCATTACTCAAACTGCCCTCGGCAGTACAACAAAAACAACAACAACAAAAACAAAAAACAAAACCAAAAAAAAAAACCCAAAAAACCCTAAAAACCAAAACCTGTGATTTCAGAAAACACGGCCAAAAGACATATGAGTTTTAGGGATTATGGCATTTTTTTGTTTTTGTTTTTTGTCACCAGGAATGGGAATGATCTGGACTCTCCAAGGAAGCGAAGTTCAACCTGCGTGTACTTCAAAATAATCTGAAGTTCTAAAAAATAGAGATGCCCAGGCCTCACCCCCCTGATCTGCTAAATCCAGGCTGACAGTGGTTGGACGTGGGAATCTGTAGAAAGCTCCTTGGGGATTCTGGAGCAGGCTGTCTGCTGCCCAGGGATTAGCATTTGGAAGCCACTCCATTAAGGTGAGAGAGAAAATCACTCCAGCTTGAGCGCTATAATATCAAGTCATCTTTTCTCTCCTTGCTTCATCTTTGTCTTCCTTGCCATTCCCTTCCCTTCCCACCATAACTGGCAGGAGGCTCAGAAAGATTTACCTCTCTTCTCTCTTGCAGAGCAACACAGGCACTTACTTAGTTATATGAAGTCCAGAAAGGCTTTATAAATTTAAATGTATTACATGTATTTATTTTCATTATATTTGTTTTTTTTAAATTTTTAAAAAAGATTTTATTTATTTGACAGAGAGAGAAATACCACAAGTAGGCAGAAAGGTGGGCAGAGAGAGAGGGGGAAGCAGGCTCCCCGCTGAGCAGAGAGCCTGATGATGCGGGGCTCGATCCCAGGACCCTGAGATCGCTACCTGAGCTGAAGGAAGAGGCTTTAACCCACTGAGCCACCCAGGTGCCCCTATTTTCATTATATTTAAACATGAGTGCTTGCCCTTTACATGTGCCCATTGAGTTTGCAAATGACAATTGCAAGATGTGGGCTCCCAGACCCTGAAAGTCATGGAAGTGAGTTAGACAACATCTGTCCTGGTCACGGCAATAGAAAACTCTTGCACTGGGAGAATTGAGCCAGTGAACTCTGAAGTCCTTCCCAACACAGACATTCCCTGGCTTCAGTGTTAACCATTTCTACTTGTTCTTTTCTGGATTTTCATCTCTTTTCTATACCTCCTTAGAGTCTCTACCACGTTGGGTGCCTTGAATCATATAGATAGTGAGAAGCTGAAAGTGATTAGAGATAGAAGGCATTAGAGCAGGTTTTAGTCATAACAGGAGTGCCCAGGGCAGCTGCTCAGTTGTACATTGCACAATTCTAGGGGCACCATTCAAATCGTAGTTAATGATGATAGGCATATTTATTATGGACAGTATGCATCATTTGAGTCGGAGGCTGCATCTTTACTCTCAATAATCTTTTGCTGATGTCAGCATCTTTCCAGGCACAGTACAGACCAATAAGGAGAAGATTAGGTGCCTAAAAGTGTTCCTGACCAGAGATGCCTGCCATAATGACCCAAGAATCAAAGACTCAAGAGAGAAGAAACCTGCCAAACAAACCTCCTGCAACCAGTCTCCTTGACTGCTTTCTGCACCTCCATTTAGGGATGAAAGAGAAGAGGGACTGGAATTTTTCAGCTTAAAACTATTTTTTTGGGTCTTAAAATTTCATCACATTATACAAAAAGTAGTTGTGACTTTGAAGGACTGCGTGGTTGTTGTCTGCAGTGGGCAGATTGGTCCGAATCCCAAAGGAATGCTTTTTGGAAGGAAATTCCACCGGCCCCCTTCCTTTCCAGATCATATCCCTTCTACAAAGTTCCACTCAATCTTCAGCTTCTCTGTGGACACTGTTCTGATCATTCAAAGCATTAAGTGATGCCTCTGCCCACTCATTCCAGAGAACATGAGTGTCTGTATAATTTACTTGGCTTTTAATCATGTATGTATTTCTGATAATTCTCCATTAGCTGCACTGGGTTGTTATTTATCTTTTTGTGCTAGTTTACTTTCTCAAGGGTACTCTGAGCAAACTGATACATTTGTATGTCCAGCAAATAGTTCTTCAGTGCCAACTTGTGCGAGGCATTTTTCTAGGTCCTGGGAGACTCTCTCTCTCCCCCTCTCTCCATCTCTCTCTCCTATCTATCAACTATCTATCATCTATCTCAGGTGGTAGACGCAATAGAGACAAAGTAGGCTAAGGGGAGTTAAATAATAAAATAAAGGAAATCATTGATCGAGGAAATGAATGACAGTTGCCTTCAATTTTTTTGTTTCTTTATCAAAGAACGCCATATGCTTAGATGCTGAAAACAATTACACCTGTGTGACTAGAGTAAGCCATTATAAAAAAGAAACAATCCAAGCGGAAGAAAAATGTTATTAGGCTGAAAAACATAGTTGTTGAATTAAACTCTAAAATGGAAGCCATGACATGTGAATGGACACTGCAGGGACTCAATTAGTAACAGATAAGATGAAGATAAATTTCCTAGAACACAAAAGCAAAAGATGAAGAAATGAAAATGAAAGAATAGAATAATTGTGAAAGACAGATATCAAAGAGCCAACCCACAAATAACAAGAGTTCCTAAAATAATTAGCAAAATCATTTGTAGAAGAAGCCATAGATAGAACATTTATTGGCTCTAAGTAAAATTCTATTTTTTCCCCAAGATTTTATTTATTTACTTGACAGAAAGAGAGAGCGAGCACAAGCAGGGGGAAATGTCGGGCAGAGGGAGAAGCAGGCTCCCTGCTGAGCTGATCCCCTGATGTGGAGCTGGATCCCAAGACCTTGGGATCACGACCTGAACTGAAGGCAGATACTTAACCAACTGAGCCACCCAGGCGCCCAAGTAAAATTCCATTTTTAAAATTAAATATGCTGATTGTATTAATCAGGCATCTTTGGGTTGTCAGGGTCCCAGCTCAAACCGTTTTAAGCAGAAGAGAGATCATGTTGGCTCACCTACTGAAGTTCAAAGGCTCACCAGGAATCCATCTGTCCAGCTCTGGGTTTCTTCTGGGTGGGCTTCATTCCTGGGTAGGTTGTTCCCATGGGGTGGCGCCCAGTCACTCTAGGCGGATATTCTTCCAGCTTTCCAAGCCCAATGGGAGGAAAGAGTTCTTCCTTTCTAAAACTTGTGTGGCATTAACCTTGGTTTTAATCCTCAGACTGATTGGCTGGGCTTGGGTCAGGTGCTCATCATTGGATCAGTTGAGGCAGCTGAGAAGGGTGGTGGCATTGGTTTCGTTGGCAGGACACTCTCACTCTTGGAACGAGCAGCTGTCTGCTTGAGCCAGTGTCCACACGGACTGCGAGTAAGGGAGAGATGGGCTCCCAGAGGATGACGGGCCTGCTGCCTCCAGAAGAAAGGGCAGTGGATGTGGCTAGGCTAAATAACAGCACGTTGGACAGATTAATAAACTAACTCCTCCCAGACCTATTCATGCAGAATTTTTAACTCTAAAAGGTTACTAAAACCCTATAAATAAATACGCAGCAAGGAAAAAAAAGTCACATGTGCCTCCGATTTCTCCTCCAGAATTCTACATGCTGAGAAGACCAAGGTACAAAGTCTTTTGCATCATGAAGGAAAGCAGTTGTGTGACCTAAGAATTCATTACTGCCACAAACGGTCGCTCATGATATATGCATTCAGAAAATACAATTCTCAGGACTCTCCCTGAATAAACTAGTAGAAAATGTGTTTTAGAACAATAAGGGTAAATTAAGAGTGGGTATAAAACATCACCACTTCCCATGATTCTACCTCTGAAATTGGTTCGTTTCCACCATCTCACTGTCACCATCATCGTTCATGGGGACCATGGCCTCAGCCTCTTAACTTGCCTTTCCCTTCCACTCTCCACTCTTCCAAGCCATTTTCCTGGTGTCATCCAATGGTCTCCTAACAAACCAAATGTTTGGTTCCCTGTTTAAAAAAGTTATGGCTTTGTATGGCATGTAGAATAAATTCAAGTTCCTTACCACAGCCTTTGAAACCTTGACTGCTTCAGCTCTGTACGTTATTCCCAACTACACTGCCCTTTGCTCACCGCACCACGGTCACGTAGCTACCCGTCAGTTCTTTCCGTGAACGTGCCAAGCTCCTTCCCCTGTCCGGGCCTTCCTACATGCTGTTCCCTCTACTTGGAACTGTCTTCTTTTCATTCTTTCTTTGCCTGGTTCCTTCTCTTTTATTACATCTGTTTTATTGACACCGCTTCCTCAGATGGTCTCTGATCTCACAATCTAAAAATAGACTTCCTTCCATTTTTTCTTGGCACTTTTATCTCAAACCACCATCACAGCCTGTAATTAAATGTTTACTGGTGTTCACCTGTGTTCTGTCTGTCTTGTCCTGGAGAGCGAACCCCACGAAGGCAGGAACCATACCTGTTTTGTTCACTGCTGAATTCCCAGGTCCAAGCACTGACCTACAATGTTAAAGCAATGGCATAGGGGACAGATTTTAAAGTTCTAGATTAGGCGCGCCTGGGTGGCTCGGTCAGTTAAACGTCTGCCTTCAGCTCAGGTCATGATCCCAGGGCCCTGGGATGGAGCCCCGCATTGGGCTCCCTGCTCAGCCAGGAGCCTGCTTCCCCCTCTCCCTCTGCCTGCACCTCCCCCTGCTTGTGTGCGTGTATCTCTCTCTGTCAAATAAATAAATAAAATCTCTAGAAAAAAACATTAAGGTTCTAGATTAAATGCACAAATCCAGAATATAGTTTTTTTTGGTTCCTGATTTAGTGTCATAAAGATTGATATAAGCTGATGTGATGTCCAATCTCTGAAAGCAGAATTAGCAATGCACGCAGAGTGATTGTGACCTGGAAGGAAGGCTGCAATTCAGTGGATCAGGGAGAGGTAAGAGGGCATTTCATGTGTGTGTGTGTGTGTGTGTGTGCCTGTGCGTGCATGCACGTGTGTGTGTCTGTGTGTGTGTGTTGGCATTGGTGTAGGGAAGGTAGGAAAAGACTAATAAGAAGAGGTCTAGACTTGAGCTGGATTCCGCGTAGTGAGGTAAAGACGTGAGGAACACAGCAAGGCTGCTATGTACCCCAAGACTCACAGGGGTTAAAATTCAGAGGAAATCCAGAAACTGCTGCCATGAGGACAAAGCTCTCTTCTTGGCGGGCTTGATGTTCTGTCTGTGTACCAGCATCAGCCCTAGGACTTCTGGTCTGTGGACAACAAGGACACCTTGTGGCACAATAAGGGAGTGGTGAGAAATGTGTAACAAAGAGGCTACAGTTGCCAGAAGTGCTGCCCAAGAAAGGAAGGGCGGGGGTATCATGAGAGAAGGGGTGCATGAAGATTTTGGATGACAGAAAAGGAAGGCAAAAGCCTCTGGAAACAAATTTACATGACTCCCCCTTGAACTCAGGAGCAGGTCTTGTTTAGGGAGAGCAAGCCAAGCTGCTCTCTATTCCTGGAAAACAATCTTTTTCTATGTTTTTTTTTTTTTCTCTTCAAGTAAACTCTATGCCCAGTGTGGGGCTTGAACTCATGACTCCAAGATCAAGAGCTGCACAGTCCTTATGCGTGTTTGTAGAGCTGTCCCTCAAGGTGGCCCCATGGGCGTTGCTGCCTGCAGACTGGGGCACCTTAAGAACAACGAAGAGAGGTAGATGTAGCATTCTCAGACAGAAGAGCTGGGCTGTCTCTGCCATTTTGTATCTGTCTAACCTCAAGGTAGCTCAATATCTTAAGACTGCTTTCATTGAAAGGAAGGGATGATGATGAACCTTATGTGTGATCCCCACGGGCTCTGTGATCTATAATGTCAGTTATACTTGGTCCTGGAGAATGTGGGCATAGTGGGGAGGGTGTGGCCCTCTGGAAATGCTGTCTGTGGGCCTGACCTCCATTGGCTTGGCTTGCCACGTCTTCACTGTTGCTCACCCTCAAAGACTCTATTGGCCAGCTGAGTAGAACATTCCTCTGCCCAATTCTCAGTTTTGGCAGGGAGTTTAAAAGATGATTTTGTTCCTTACCCTGTCTCTGAGAAAGTATGCAACATACTCATTCCAACTTCTGGGCATCTACCTAGTTTTAGGAGAATCACTAGAAAATGTGAATCTCTGCTTTCTTTATCACCTGTTAAAAGTAGCATGTGAGAAAACAAGGTTCAACGAACAATTGCCACTAGATGGCACCATAGTAGTCTTGGTGCATCACATGAGAGCTGCTTCCGATAAATACAGTAGCTACATGGAAGCAACCCAAGTGTCCATGGATAGATGAATGGGCAAAGAAGTTGTGGTATATATACACAATGGAATATTACTCAGCCACAAAAAGGGTGAGATCTTGCCATTTGCGACAACATGGATGGAACTTGAGGGTATTATGCTAAATAAAATAAGTCAGAAAGAGAAAGACAAATACCATATGATTTCATTTATATGTGGAATCTAAAAAAACCCAAAACAAATGAACAAACAAATAAAGAAAAAGCAGAAATAGACCTATAAATACAGAGGACAAACTGATGGTTGCCAGAGGGGAGTAGGGCGGGGGAATGGGTAAAATGACTGAAGGGGAGTGGGAAGTATAGGCTTCCAGTTATGAAATAAATAAGTCACAATGATACAACGTATGGCATAGGGAATATAGTCAATGGTATTGTCATAGCGCTGTATGGTGACAGATGTGCTTAAACTTATGGTAAGCACAACATAATGCATAAACTTATTGTATCACTAGATTGTATACCTGGAACTAATGTAACATTACGTGCCAACTATACTTCAAGAAAAAAATAGGGCGCCTGGGTGGCTCAGTTGGTTGAGCAACTGCCTTCGGCTCAGGTCATGATCCCGGAGTCCCGGGATCGAGTCCCATATCGGACTCCCGGCTCTGCGGGAAGTCTGCTTCTCCCTCTGACCTTCTCCCGTCTCATTCTCAATCTCTCGCTCTGTAATAAATAATAAAATAAAAATTAAAAAAAAGAAAAAAATAATATATGGTAACTATAGGAGTGGGTTGGCGAAAGTCATTTCTACTGAATGACTTGCAAAATATTTCCCTTTGTTTCTAATGATACTGAAAGTTTTCCTCAGATCAATCAGTGGATGGTGGGTTCCAGCTCAGCACTCACCAGGTATGAAATCAACTACCCCATCTATGTTTTTGAAAACCTTATGGCAACTTGTCCTGGGGAAGTTGCCTTCAAGGGGATGCATGGTCTTGCAAGACCCATCACAACCACTCTACTAGAAATAGAGTCAAATACCAGCTTTCTTTAGGGGATACTAGTACAAAATCTGACTTAGAGGAAATCGTTTAAATGCTAAAAGAATTGCAAGATTGTATAATACCCATTGGCAAAAATCTGGGAAATATATGCAGAAGCATGTTCCGTGGGTGGTAGACGAAGGATGATGGACTACGGCACTGGATCAGATCAAACCTACTGGGTGCATTTATTAGATATTCTGGGTTTACTGTGTTAGTTCTGGCAACTGTAAGTGGCTCTGAAACTGCCTTGGTTGGTTGACGGAACCTTGGACTTAGTAGTGTGTTTAATAAAGTTGGAATGCTAGAACTTCCCCAACACAATATAGAGGAAGACATTTAAGGCAGGAAGAAGGAGTGATAAAGTGACTTCATCACACAAGATCTGCACACCTACCCCCCAAATACATCAACCAGAAGGCCCAGAGGACAAAGCAATGAAAAATACATTGTTGATGCGAGCACCTGCCCCTCTAAAAAACTCTGGAAAATGCTGTTTTCTGTAAGCCAGATATAGTGGTGGAAACACCTCCACTGAGTTAGGCTAACTGATGTCAGCGGGAATGAAGGGATTCCCACATAGTAGAGGTCAAATGGCAGAACTTCATCACCAAAGACAAGGGGACGTTTATCGTAAAAGGCAACATGGACATAGTGGTAATTGAACTTCTGAGACTAGGATCTTTTTTTTTTTAATTTATTTTTTTTTAAATTTTTTTATTAACATATAATGTATTATTTACCCCAGGGTACATGTCTGTGAATCATCAGGCTAACACATTTCACAGCATTTGCCATAGCACATACCCTCCCCAATGTCCATATCCCTCCCCCCTCCCCCCACCTCCCAGTAACCCTTAGTTTGTTTCGTAAGTTTAGGAGTCTCTTATGGTTTGTCTGAGACTAGGATCTTTAGCTGGGCAGTTGATCATGGTGCACCGAGGGATGAAAAAAACTGATAGATTACTAGAATGTTCGACCTGTATAAAAAGGCCGGTGACCAAAAAATTGGCTTGAGTGACTTCTCATCCAATTTCTAGACCCAAGTTAGTTATTGACTCAGAGTCTTTTGAGTGGAGGGAGATGAAACGACCCATCTTGTGGACTTCAGTTAACATCTTTCCCCAGCTATTCCAGGGCTTGCTTGGTGGACCTCTATATGAAGTAGCCATAATGGCAGGGATGGGGTAATGTGTGGGCTCAACAACAGTGATTTGCTCTAATCGAGGTTTTTCTAACCAGCAATGCAGCTGAATGCCTAACTTGCCAACTACACAAAGACCCTGATATGGCACCATTCTTTAATGGGCCCAGCCAGCCCTCAGGGGTGGATTAATTCAATTGTTTCCTTCTATCATTGACAAGAGCAAACTTCTTTCCTCCTTGGAGAAGAAAGGTTTTCTGAGTACATACTGCTTTTCTGCCCAAGAAACTTCTACGATGCTAAGATTACAAAATATGGTGTACTGTACACAATGTTACTTCTGATCAAGACAGTCATTTCAAAAAAAGTGCAGCGATGGATTCATGCCCATGGAATTAAGTGGTATAGCCATATATCCCACCACCCAGAAGCAGCTGGCCTAGTAGAAAGATTTAATGGATTACCGAAGGTATGGTACCAGTTGAGAGATTACATCTTGAAAGGATAGTTCTTCCTCAAAAGATCCAGATTTTATTTGGAATCATAGACAAATATATATATCTGTATTTCCCATAGCCTGTCTACATGGGCCTGGGGGTCAGGGGCAGAAGTAGACTAGCTCTTCTCATTACTAAAACTCATAGCCTGTCCACAGATGTTTTGCTTCTGATCCTGTGACTCTGAGCTCTGCTCATTTGGAGTCATGATTCCCAAAAAACCAATGTCTCTTCCAGAACATACACCAATATTGCATTTAGAAGACGAGACTGCCACCTGACCATTCTGTGTTCCTCATGCTACTAAACCAACAGGCAAAGAAAAGAGTTATTCTTTTGGCCAGGGTGATGGATATTGATCAACAACTCAGTGGGGGTTAGGGGGCTATATTTGGAATCTGGGTGTTCTCTGGGGTGAATTTTCATGCTGATAGTAGAAGTTAATAGAGGATGACAATTTTTTCCACCCACCCCTGCCAAAGCATATCCAGTGATGATTCAGAGCCTTTAGGCAAGATGGATTACCCCACCGTACTAAAAAACAAACAAACAAATAAAACAAAACAAAAAAAACCCCAACCATCGGAGGTGCTGGATGAAGACAAAGGAAATATGAAATGAGTAGAGAAAGAAGGAAGTTATAAACATCAACTATGGCCTCATGGCCAGTTACTTGCTTATTATGTATATGTGTGTAGATACATAATTATTTCTATTAATCATTTTATTATTCTCTCTCCTTCTTATGCTTATTATTTTTATAAGTTTTATTGGTAGTTAACTTATAATTTGGTTTTTGGAAACATTTGTTCAGATGAAATTGAATTTGAGAAATAACCAATGCCACTCAGGGATGGGTGCACTGATAGTTGAGACTCTACAGATCTGAGTTTGGGAAGAAGACAATATTATCTTGGTTTCTATGCAGAAAAGTTGCATTTGGGGGAGAAAACGAAGATTTTTGTGGTAATAGCAAAGTGCATGATTGGTGGAGTAGTGTTATGGATGCTGAATAGCCAAAGGAGTGGACTGTATCGGTTACCTTGATGCCTCTCGGTTTCAAACTCACCACTTTATTTTGAATGAGAAAATTACTTTGTCTGGGGGAGTGGGCAGGTATCTAGTCCCAGAACTTCTGGTGCCGGCAGCCTTGGTGAGCCCAAGCACCAAGGATCGTAGAACCAGGACTCTGAAAGCCACAGTTTTGCTTTATCAGATGGCTCTGCCATTTGGGTCACTAGATGGAGACTGGGAGACTGGAGGAGGAACAAGAGGTTTGCTTGTATATTTCCTGAAGTTTCTTTGTCTGCTTGCAGTTCCTGTGAGTATTACCCCAGCAAACCTTCGTCATGGCATAAGCGCGTTTGTGTTGTAGCAACAGCTGAATCCAGTTTGCAGTTTTTCTAACACCTGCAGAATCAGCTCCATTATGTTGCCTTGGGGTCACCAACAACAGCCAGCCAGTGCCTTTCCGTAAAGATCTGGGTCCCAGTCTCCTGAGTCCCCTCTTCTGAACTCAGACAACTAACACTGGCTGAACAATACCTCCTACGCAGAGGTCTGAGTTTCAGTTCCTCGTGGTCTGTCTACTAAGTTTCTAGGTTTTAATAACTTCAATCTTTGTTTTGCTTCCTCAGATCTCAGCAGTTGCAACTTCCACAATATTTTCTAATTCTCTTTTAACCCTTTTGTTACTGGGAGGTTAGTTTTATGTGTCAAGTGGGCTAGTCTATAGCACCCAGTTATTTGATATACACCGATTCAGGTGTTGCTGTTTGAATCTGCTGTAGATGTGTCAAACATCCACCATCGGTTCCTTTCAGATAAAAGAGATTACCTTCAATATTGTGGGTGGCCCTCATCCACTCAGATGGAAGACAAAAACTGAGGAGCAAAAACTGAGGTTTCCCGGAGGAAGAAGAAGTTCTGCTTCAAGACTGCAGCATCAGCTCTTGCTGGAGAATTGCCAGCCTGCTGACCTGCTCTACGGAATTCAGATCTGCTAGTCCCCACAACTGTGGAAGTGAGTTCCTTGAAATAAACCTATTTATGCATATTAAGATGTTTGGGTTCTGTTTCTCTGGAGAGACCTGACTAATACAGGTATCTAGTTAGGATCTTTGTATGTATTAACATATATTAAACTCTCCAAATTCAAATAACTGGTTGTGAGTGAACTCTGATTCAGTGGCAGAAGCTTTTAATAAAGACTCCTATATTAGATGTGAGTTTAAAAATCTAACGTGGGTAGGTAGAGATTGCAGCCAGTACATAGAACATTGTTTAGGAAGGGAAAATAGATGCCAAAGCCGAGTGCAGAGGTTAGAAAACTAGCAAGAGACAATGATTAACACACAGAGCCCGTGGGGTGTAATGAAGGGAATCAAAGCTTCATAAGAAACCAGTTAATAGAGCTATAATTAAAATACACTTTGAACACATACAAATTTGAAGAACAAGTGTTTTCTACAAATAGCAGTGTAAATCCTCTAGAAGGACAGGATTATCCTGGTACAGAAGGAAAAGAGAGCAGGACACCTTAGGTCATATAAAAGCTTAGAAATTGGAAAAGGAAACCACAGTAGCCAGAGCAGAAGCTCCTTGTCTGAGACACAGGTTTAGGAATCCAGTTCTTTAGGGAGGACATTCTATTTATCTATCAGTATGTAACAAATCACGTAAGAACACAGGAGACTTAAAACAACAAGCATTCATTTTGCTCACAAGTCTGCACTTTGGGCAGGGCTCGCCGCAGACAGATCGTTTCTGTGCCACGCTAGACTCGCCGTAACAGCTAGACTGGGGCGGGCAGATCAACTTTTGAAATGTGTTACTCATATGGCTGGTGCTGACTCTGGGAGCTCAGTCAAGGTGATGGGCTGCAAGCCTTCTCTCCGTGTGGGCCCCTCTCCAGGCAATTTGGGGTTACTTATGGCAGAGTGGCTGGGATCAAAGAGCAAGCATTTTAAGAAAGAAAAAGAAACTGACAGGGTCTTCAAGTCTAAGCCCAGAAATTGGCAGTGTTGCTTCTGCTGTAATCCACTAGTCACAGAACCCAGATTCTAGGACTGGAGATAGAGATCTCACTTCTCAGTGGGAAGAATGTCCAAGAATCTGGGGCAGGGCCTTGTTTTAAAACTGCCACAGAGAAAATAGCAGAAGAAGCAATCAACATTTGGCTATTAAGAATGCTTACCTGGCCCAGTTAACTGGTAAAGTGCATATAGTTCTCTTTCCACTGGATAGTTCAGTCACACAAGTCGTTTTGAAATCCTGAGTTGAAGTATATCCCCCTTTTTATTGTAATATACATGGCTTTCTTGGTTAGGTCAGTCCTACCTGATTATCAACATGATTTGGGAGATTAGGCAGCAAAATAGGAATAACATAATCCAATGGAACACACAGTCTTAGCAAGAAAACAACATCAAGGCAAATCAAGAAAACGACATCAAGGCAAATCACAATCAAACATTATCTTAGAAGCAGCAAGGTGAAAAAAGACACACTATGTACAGAGGAACAAAGATAAAGATGATAAAGGAACCCTCCTTGGAAAGAATGCAAGTGACAGTGGAGTATTATCTTTAAAGTACCAAAAGGAAAACAAAACAAAACAAAAAAGGTGCCAATCTAGAATTCTATACTCACTGAAAATACCTTTCAAAACTGAGGGTAAAAGAAAGCCCTTTTCAGACATACAAAAGTTGAAAGAATTCATTGGCAGAAGACCTGCATTACAAGAACAGTTAAAGTCCTCTAGGCAGGAGAAAAATGATACCAGGTGGAAATCTGAATGTACACAAAGAAACAAAGAACTCTGGAAGTGGTACTACATAAATAAATGTATCAGATTATTTCTTTTAAGAATGTCTTTAAGCACTAAATGTTTAAAAATAGTAATAACGTGGGATGGCTCAGTCAGTTAAATGTCTGCCTTCCGCTCAGATCATATCCTGGGGTCCTAGGACCAAGCCCCGTGTCAGGCTCTCTGCTCAGCAGGGAGTCTGCTTCTCCCTCTGCCTCTGCCCCTCCCTCTGCTAATGTTCACTGTCTAGCTCTCAAATAAATAAATGAGTAAAATCTTTTAAAAATAGCAGTAATATATTTTGGAGTTCATAACAGTGCAAGTAAAATATGGCAATGATAGCATAAAGACTGGGAGCAGAGAAATGGAAATATGCTATTATACAGTTCTATACTTTACATGAAGTGGTATCTGAGGCCAGATACCAGATTTGAAGGAAGACTGTAATGACTCAAAGATGTATATTAAGCTCTAGGGCAACCACTAACACAACACAACAAAACAAAGAGTTACATGTAATAAGTCAACAAAGAACATAAAATGGAATAATAATAAATTCAATGAAATCAAAAGTAGAAAAAGAGGGGGGGAAGCATTAACAGATGGTACAAATAAAAAATAAATAGCTGGAGGATAGACTTACACCTAACCATCAATAATCACATGTCATGTCAATAATCACATGAAATGTAAACCACCCCAATTAAAAAGCAAAACTCATCAGCTTGGATTAAAAAAAAAAGAGAGAGAGATATCCAAATATATGCTGTCCACAGGGAACACACTTTGAACACACAAATAAATTAAATGTAAAAAACAATGCAGAAAATGCCTACAGATACACCATGCTAACACTAATCAAAAGCAAATTAAAGATTACACACACACACACACACATTTTCTAACCACAATGGAATTAAATTAGAATTCAGCAGAAAAAAGATATCTGAAGAATCCCCAAATATTGGGAAACTAAATAATGTACTTCTTTAAAAAAAAAAAACAACAACAAACCTTTGGATCAAAGAATAAATCAAAGGAGAAATTAAAAAGTATTTTGAACTGAATGAATACAGAAACACCACATGTCAGACTTTGCAGAATATTACTAAAGCAATACTTAGGGTGAAATTTATAACACCAAATACTTATGTTAGGAAAGAATTTCCTCAGCTTGCTAAAGGCACCTATGAAGAACCTATAGTGAAGATCATACTGAATGAAAAAAGCCTGAGTCCTTTCTTCTTAATATCAGAAACAATACAGGGATATTCATTCTTACCCCCTGTATTTATCATTGTATTTGAGATTCTAGCCACTGCAATAAGGCAAAAATTTACATACAAAATACATACATACATACATACATACATACATACGTAAAAGAAAAGGCATCCAGACTGGAAAAAGAGAAGTAAAACTATTTTTATTTATAGTCTACAAAGATAATTCTATAAAATCTACAAAAAGGTTCCTGGAGCTAGTAAGTGAGTCAAGCAAGACTGCAGAATACAAGATAAATATACAAAAAATTGTGTTCTTGAGGTACAAAAATCAATTGTGTTTCTGTATATCAGCAATGAACAATCAGAAACTGAAGTTGAGGGGTGCCTGGGTGGCTCAGTTGTTAAGCATCTGCCTTTGGGCCAGGTCATGATCTCAGGGTCCTGGGATCGAGCCCCGCATTGGGCTCTCTGCTCAGCAGGGAGCCTGCTTCCCCTTTTCTCACTGCTTGCCTCTGTCTACTTGTGATCTCTCTCCTCTGTGTTAAATAAATAAATAAATAAATAAATAAATAAAATCTCTTTAAAAAATGGATCATAGATTTAAGTATATGACTTAAAGTTATGAAACTTCTAGAAGAAAAGGCGAAGTCTTGGTGATTTTCAATTAAACAAAGATTCCATAGCTATGATGACAAGGGCATAATCCATAAAAGAACAAAAAGTTGATAAGTAGGAATTTGCCAAAATTAAAAACATCCACTTTCCAGAAGCCACTGTTAATAAGAGAATGTAAAGACTAGTCACAGAATGGAAGAAGATATTTGCAAAGCATATATCTAATAAAAGACTTGTATTCAGAAAATATAAACTTTATATTAAGAAACAATTTGCACTCACTTCAGCAGCATCTACACTAAAATTGGAATGATGCAGAGAAGATTAACATGGCCCTTGTGCAAGGATGACACGCAAATTCGTCAAGCATCCCATATTGTTTTATGCCATGACCTTACGGGACAATAAAGGATTGATATTGAAAAAAAAAAGAACAGAAATAAACAATTCACTTTAAAAACAGCATAAGATTTGAACAGCAACTTTACCAAAATGTAAACTGATGTCTACAACGTGATCCAACCATTTCACTATATAGCATTTACTCAAGAGAAAAGAAAGTATATGTCCATATAAAAACTTTACACGAATGTTCATAGCAGCTTTATTTGCAATAGTTTGAAACTGGAAACAGCCCAAATGTCCATTAGAAGGTAAGTGAATAAAGAAATTGTGGTATATTCATACAATGGAGATAGCTCAACAATAATAAGAAATGAACTTTCCTTTTTCTTTTATTTAAAGATTTTATTTGTTTATTTGAGAAAGAGCGAGAGTAGGAGAGAGAGAGCACATGCAGGGGGAGCAGCAAGCAGAGGGAGAAGCAGGGAGCCAGACGCAGGGCTCTATCCCAGGACTCCAGGATCATGACCTGAGCAGAGGGCAGACACTTAACCAACTGAGCCACCCAGACGCCCCAAGAACTGAACTTTTCATACATGTAACACAATGAATGAATCTCGTGGGTGAATTATATTGAGTTAAAGAAGCCAGACCAAAAAAGACTATACATTATATGATGCTATTTATATAATATACTAGGAAACCCAAATGAATTCATACTGTCAGAAAGTAGGTTAGTGGTTGTCTGGGCAGTGGTTACTCCACGTGGCCTCGTCTGGGGTGGCTTGAAGGACAGCTGGGGACTGGCACAGTGAGGCGCTCTGATACATCTCATGAAGCGTAAATTCTGAGGATCTCGTGATCTTGCCTCATGCCTTTCTGCCCCTCCCCACTTCCAAACTGCCCACGTCCACCAACATGTGTTTTCCAGACTTACCATTCTCAGGCACCTCCGTGCCTCTCTCTAGCATGGCTTTCCTTCCCTGTCCTTGACTAACTCCTACTCACCCTTCAAGACTCAGTCAATGTGTCACCACCACCGGGAAGCCTCCTTCCATAACCCCTACCCACACACTTCAGTTCGCATTAAGTAACTCTCCACGATATTCCCACAGCATGGCTTTCCCTTTCTTAAAGCACTTATCCCTCTATAATGGATTGTTCTCATTTCTGTCTTTCCCACTAGACTCTTCACGCTTGAAGAGAAGAACCCTGTGTCCTCAGTGGGATTCAGCAGATGCTCAGCGTGCGGACTGGATGGACGACGGGATGATAAAACAGATTTTGGGAATTACAGCACTCCCCAAATTACCAGATTAGCAGCAGAACCCAACACCTGGAAAGGGTCTCAGTGGAGCACGCTGTCCTGGGTTAAATGAGGTCGAGTCTACCCAGCACTCTTGAGCCGGGCCTCACGCACAGTAAGCGTGGTGTAAGCGTTTGCTGCCGCAGCTCTGATGACTTCTGCAGCTTTCAGAGGAAGAGCTGACCTTGTTTTTTTTTTTTTTCCCCAATATGTTTATTTTAATTTTTCAGTGTTACAAGATTGATTGTTCATGCACCACACCCAGTGCTCCATGCAATACGTGCCCTTCTCAATACCCACCACCAGGCTCGCCCAGCCCCCCACTCCCCTCCCCTCCAACCCTCAGTTTGTTGCTCAGAGTCCACAGTCTCTCCTGGTTCATCACCCCCTCTGATTTCCCCCCACTCACCCTTCCCTTCCTTCTCACGATGCCCTCCATGATTATCTTTATACTCCACCCGTAAGTGAGACCATAAGATAACTGACTTTCTCCACTTGACTTATTTCACTCCACATAATCTCTTCTAGTCCTGTCCATGTTGATACAAAAGTTGGTTATTCATCCTTTCTGATGGAGGCATGATATTCCATTGTATAGATGGACCACATCTTCCTTGTCCACTCATCTGTTGAAGGGCATTTTGGTTCTTTCCACAGTTTGGCTATTGTGGCCATTGTGGCTATGAACATTGGGGTACGTGTGGCCCTTCTTTGTACTGCATCTGCTTCTTTGGGGTAAACACCGAGTAGTACAACCTTGTTAAAAGTTCTTTCTGCTCCCTCATTAGGCTTTTCCCTAGAAGGAGCCTTCAGTACCTTCCCACATGCTCCTCCTCTCCCTCCTCCTCCTCCTCCTCCTCCTCCTCCTCCTCCTCCTCCTCCTCCTCAGGCTCTGGGAGTTCCCTGAGGTTAGAATTCCCGAAAGAGGAATCCTCTGCAAGAGGAAGTGGTGAGGCTAACAGCCTGGGTGTGTCTTTCTCTTGGCAAAAGCTTAGTCCCTGATCCAGTGCCCTCGGCTTCTCTCTCTCCTGCTGGCTTCCATTGCAGCAGGTGGATGCAAGCTTGCCACCTGCCACGTGTTCCCAAGCTTCCCCAGGCCCGGCACGGCTAAGGAGAGGCAGACGCGAGATGTGACACCGCACTCTGGTATCTGCTCCCCGGGATCAGCATTCACCTTCCCTTTGCCCTTTGAACCCGGGGTCATTGGGGCAGGAGGGAAAGCAGACCCTCTGGGAAGAAAGCCAATTACACTTGGGGAGAAGGCTTGGTCTGCCCCTTAACTTGGTGGGGGGGCCTGGTTTCTCAAGTGTCCTCAGGCCTGGCTCCTGCCCTGCCTTTCTGGGATGGCCAGGATCTAAAAAGTCCCAGATTCCTCCTCAATCACGTCCCGCCCCACCCGCCCAGGAATTTGGGGAAACCTGAGCAGGCAGTTTGGGCCTGAACTGTGATTAATATTTGGTGCTGGGAAAACCAGAGCTCTGGGCTAAGCTTGAAAATTTGGGTGGCGAGCAGAGAAGTGGAATTTCCGAGACGCGCCTGAGAGAACGAGACCGAGCAGGGTCTTGGGTAAGAAGCTCGAGCGCCCGAGGGAGTCTGAGAAGGGTTGATGGGGAAACACCCAGGATGGAAGGGCTGAAAAGTAAGGCACTTGGGGATGGCAGAGGTAAGGGCAAAGAACCCCGCCAGGGGCAAAAATAGGGTGGGAGTCCTGAAGGGGGGGATGCTGGAGTCTGGTGGGTGGTCTGGAGGAAGGAATGGAATTTGGTGCTTCTGCCTTGTGTTTCCAGGTAACCCTCACTTCCTCAGGAGCTCTTCTCTGACCCGGGGCAGCGCTGTCCCAATCCGCACCCCACTCTGTGGGCCCAGACCCCAGCTTCTCCCTCACGGACGCAACAGGCTCTTGTCCAAATATTTAAGCTTTTTTTTTTTTTTTTTACCTAAGTTCCCTCAATCTGTGTGATGTGGGTGAGAATAGGACCTCCTCACAGGGTTATAAAGCGCAAACAAAACAATAAAAATAAAATTAAAAAATGAAATGATAATTAAAATTGTTTAGGGCAAGGGGGCCTGAGTGGCTCAGTAGGTTATAAGTGTCGAACTCTTGGTTTCAGCTTAGGTCATGATCTCAGAGCTCCGCATGGGGCTCTTCGCTCAGTGGGGAGTCTACTTACACCCGCTCGCACTCTCTCTCTCCAATAAATAAATAAATAAATAAATAAATCTTTTTAAAAAAGTGCTCAGCACAGAGGCCAGCTCTCGGGTGGTAAGGGCAATGTGGTGGCTGTGACTGGCTAATGACCTGTCTCTTCTACCACTGAGAGGTCAGTGGGGGGCTGGGAATGGTCGTGTTGTCTGCCACCGTCCTCAGAACCCAACTCAGTGCCTGGCACAGCACAGGGCCCGGTGGGTGTTTGTTGAATGAATGGATGAGTGACCACAGTGGCTCAGGTTGGGGCCCTTGCGGGGGTTGGGGCGTAAGGATAGGGGTCACTGTGTGCACTCTCTAAACATTCTCTCAGTGATGCAAGTTAAAAAAAAAAAAAAGACAACAAAGTTATTCCTGGAGAGAATGCCTGTGACTGACCACTTTTCTTTCCTTCCTCTTTTCTGTAGTCTCCACAAATTTTCCCTAGCAAAACAAGGACTAATTTTCTTATTTCTTTATTTATTTTGAGAGCGAGAGTGCTAGCGGGGGCAGGGTGTGGGCAGGTGGCAGAAGGGGAGGAGAGAGAAAGAGACTCTCCAACAGCCTCCTCCCTGAGCACGGAGCGGGACTGGGGGCTGGATCTCAGAAGATCTTGACCTGAGCCAAAATCAAGAGTCCGATGTTCAACCACCTGAGGGGCCCACAAGGATTACTTTCCTAATGGTTTAAAAGGAGAACATGCTAGTACAGCTTTGTTATCAGTAGAGCAGAATTCTTTCCCCCTTTTCTCCCCTCCCATTTCCCCCAATCCTCACCACCACACTGTAGGGACGCTCGTTTTTAAAGACTCATTTTAATAAAATTCTAGAAGCTATATAAAAAAGAAAAAAAAGAGAGAGATTGGAGGGAGAGAGAAACCTAACTCTGTGCAAGGTCTGGAAGGGAGGAGCCATGACTGAAGCAGAAGCATGAGTAGGTAATGTAGGGAAAGGCTTCTGTTTCTGCACTCCTGACCATCACCTTCTCACCCTTCCGTGCCCCTTGGAGGTCTTACTGGTCGCTTCCTGCCAAAGGGATTCTCAAAGCACAAAGTCATGGGGATGAGTTTCCTGCTTCTCTCTCTCTCTCTCTTTTTTTTTTAGTTCCCTGCTTTTCTTAAGAAGGATCTGACTGAAGCACATTTGAGCTCAATCAAAGGATCTCCATGTGTTAAAAGGAAAGAGCATTTTCAGCCCTAAATCTTGTGGTGCCCAGCAATGATCATGAGCCTGTGTGGTGAGGGGTGAAACGTCTCTGGGTGCCCTGCCACTCTTGGTAAGAGTGGAGTATGAGTCTCCAGAGGCCCGTCCCCCAGGCTGGGGGAAGTGCTAGCAGTTGCCCGTGGGAGAGGGAAAGAGAATGGTCCAGAAGGAAGGCACTTGGACCAGACACTGAGGTGCTCAGTTTGGAGGGCTAGCTCCCCCTTGGTGTATGATGCTCCAATCACTAAGCCTCAGTTTACATCTGGAAAAAGATGATAGGCACATCTTCCCTACTTATGAGGAATTTTGAATATAAAGCAAGACCATCTGTGAAAATGCTCTGAAGAGTATGAAATGATGATAGAACCTACCTGTGATTGGGAAGAGTGTTGCTGGAGAAGTGGAAGGCACAGGCTCCCCTCAGTGAGTTACATTCCTGTTGCTTGCATTTTCAAATTAAAAACCATTTACTGGGTGCCTGGGTGGCTCGGTGGGTTGGGCATCCAACTCTTGATGTCAGCTCAGGTCTTAATCTCAAGGTCATGAGTTCAAGCCCTGTGTTGGGCTCCACGCTGGGTGTGAAGTCTACTAAAAAACAAAATATTTATTAAGTTCCCCCTTTTATCTAGGAGTAGACCTATTTGTTATGTTGTTTTGTCCTTATTTACCCCATGTTCTAGATGAGAACACTGAGGCTAAGGGAGGTTAGCCTTATGGGACTTGCCCAAGGTTGCACAGCTACTAAGCGGCAGATCGCAAATTTGGCCCTTCTTTCTCAGTCAAACTTGTAGTGACCAGCTTGTCTTGGTTTGCCTAGGAGATTCCCATTTCAGGACTGAAAGTTCTGTGTCCCAGGAAACCTCTCAATCCCGGGCAACCTGGGATGGTTGGTCACCCTAAGTCTGGGCTTATTGCATAACTCATCATTTGGCTTTGCCAATGTCACTGGGGTGCTATAGACCTTTGGGGGCCAGAAATTATTCTCTGGCTCTCTCGTAAGGGAGAGATGGGCAAGCCTCCTGCCCTGGAAAGACCCTTCTTTAAGTAGGACTAACATGAAGAAACTCAATCGAAAAGCCCAGTGGCAGCTCCCTTTCAGCATCAGATTTGTCTCTTTCTGTGGCTTTCACCACTGAGCATGTTGTAAACTACTCTTAGGTAAATAGGTAGAGAGAAAAGGCAATTCTTTCTTTCCAGATGAATGCCCTCACTCTGCTCCTTCTCACCCCTTACACATGAGCACAGTGCATGATTTGTAACATAAGAGGGCAGGGCAGGGGGGCCCCCGGGTGGCGCAGTTGGTTGAGCGACTGCCTTCGGCTCAGGTCATGATCCTGGAGTCCCGGGATCGAGTCCCACATCGGGCTCCCAGCTTCATGGGGAGTCCGCTTCTCACTCTGACCTGCTCTCTCTCACTCTCTCTCTTTCCTAATAAATAAATAAATAAAATCTTTAAAAAAAAAAAAAAAAGAGGGCAGGGCAGGAATTATCAATCCCACCTCTCTCGATGAGGAAACTGAGGCACAGAGGTTCACTTGTTCAAAATTATACAGCCAGCAAGTGTCAAAATTAGACCCAAATCCAAGTCTTTTAATGTTCATGGATGGACATCAGAGATAAAGTTTGTATGTTTTGCGCATTTTTGGGGGTCATTCCATGTATTTCACAAACTTCTCAAAGGAACAAGGCAGACATCTTGGATCTGTAGACTGGGCATCATTACCTTTTTCTGTGGTTAAACCATGATTGTGCTACAAGAAAAGTTTTAGGGATGGTGAGTTAATCCAGCACTTAAAATGTCCTTAAGTGTTATTGTGCTTCAAGTGCATTTGACAAAAATGATGAATTTTACTTTGATATAACTGGCTAACTTCAGTTTTTTTTCTCTTCCTGTTTGATAATTCTTTAATATCTAGAAAATATCACAATCAAAATTTTTCCTTCTGATACCACATTTTGTTTAATCTCTAACATAGATGCATATACTGAATGAAAAAAACCTATACAATTCCACACTTCAACAGCCAGGGTTTGCTTGCCTCCATTTCTTCCTGGGGGCTGTTGTTGTGGACACTGGGAGAGAAGCATGCAAACCCTTTGCACCTGACGTCTTTGATTTTTCTATGGTAGGGCTTCACCTAAGGGGCACAGAAGAAAATGGGACCCTTCCTTGCTGGGAAACCAGCTTAGTGGGCAAACTCTTCATGATGAATTCATCAGAACTTACAGGTGGCTGTGAGGAAACACCAAAAAACTCTGCAATTTTCTACGCTTTTGGAAGTTTCCATCACCTGCCATTTATTCCTTCATTCACTCTATAGACATTCATGGAATATCTACTATTTGCTACATTTTGGAGGCATAATAATGAACAAGACAGAAAAGATCCCTGCCATCGTGGAGTTTGTATCCTAGCGAGAACTTGACCTTATGTTCTCCATCCAAAAGGCTGATTTAGGAAAGGAGAGATTTAGCTGCTAGCTGGAATGCACTTTCTGATGGAGGAGACACAGTCTCAGTCGTGCTCAAGTTTCAGGTCTGATGGGAAGGAGATTTCAGAGTGGCTCAAATAACTCAAAGTGAAAATGAACAGAGCACAGAGTGAGCTCACAAGTGTTGAGAGGAGACCAAGTGGAAAAGAATGGAGAGGAGCAAGAAGATTCTGGGAGGAACTGCAACATAATTTAAGTTTGAGCTATAAGCTGAAAATCTTAGCTCACATTTTTTTTAAAGATTTATTTATTTGAGGGGTGCCTGGGTAGCTCAGTGGGTTAAAGCCTCTGCCTTCGGTTCAGGTCATGATCTCAGGGTCCTGGGATGGAGCCCTGCATCGGGCTCTCTGCTCAACAGGGAGCCTGCTTCCCCCTCTCTCTCTGCCTGCCTCTCTGCCTACTTGTGATCTCTCTCTCTCTCTCTCTCAAATAAATAAATAAAACTCTTTTAAAAAGAGATTTATTTATTTATTTGAGAGAGAGAGAGAGAACATGAGTGGAGCGGGGTGGGGGAGGAGCAGAAGGCAAGAAACTCAAGCCAACTCTTTGCTGAGCGTGGAGCCCAGTGTGGAGCTCAATCTCACACCCCTGAGATCATGACCTGAGCTGAAATCAAGAGTTGACCAGATGACCAGAGATGACCAGATGACCCTCCTAGCTCACTTCTAAGAGATGCCAACAGCTGGATTCCGATAAGCATGCCAGATGGAATGAATCTGTACCTGGAATATGGTGGAGGTTTAACCCAACCACCCCCTAGGATGGAAGTGGTAGAGACCATCCCCTAGGAAAGAAAGTCTAAGCAAAACCTCTGACTTTCTGGATAGATAGGATCCTATGAGTTGGGATAATTCAGTGATAGGTGCTGCTGGTTGGGGTTTCCTCCAGAAGACGATGTGGACACGAGATGTAGTCTTCCGGCCTGCCTGCTCTCCCACCTCAAGTATTTCAGATCCGTGAGCCCTTACTCTGCTGCCTGCTAACTATAACTATATAGTAAGTCAATAGCTTCCAGTTCAACCTTCTTCTCCCCATAGGTCTCTTGAGATGAAGTGTTTCCCAGGAACTCCTTGGCTCCCAGTGCCCGTGGGAACAGCTCTTTTTAACTGACACGGTTCATTTTACCAATAAGGGAAAAACCACATCCGATTTCTACAGAATCAGTTTCTGCTGACATGCCTGGATTTGTTGGTTGGGAAGGGTGCTCTCAAGCCATATTCTCTATACCATTTGCTGCTTTGCTTTTTCTTTGCGTGGAGGGAAGAGATGTCTTTTTCTTTCTTTCTTTCTTTCTTTCTTTCTTTCTTTCTTTCTTTCTTTCTTTCTTTCTTTAAGATTTTATTTACTTATTTGAGAGACAGAGAAAGTGAGAGAGAGTATGAGAGGAGAGAAGGTTAGAGGAAGAAGCAGACTCCCCATGAAGCTGGGAGCCCGATGTGGGACTCGATCCCGAAACTCAAGGATCATGACCTGAGCTGAAGGCAGTAGCTCAACCAACTGAGCCACCCAGGTGCCCATCTTTTTCTTTCTTTCTTTCTTTCTTTCTTTCTTTCTTTCTTTCTTTCTTTCTTTCTTTCTTTCTTTCTTTCTTCTTTCTTTCTTTCTTTCTTTTTCTTTCTTTCTTTCTTTCTTTCTTTCTTTCTTTCTTTCTTTCTTTCTTTCTTTCTTTCTTTCTTTCTTTCTTTCTCTAAATTTTAGGAAGGTTTCTACATTTGTAGGAAGAAGCCAGAAGAAGTGACAATGGTCAAGTGAATGAAAAGAGCACTGAATTGAGAGTTGAGGAATGTGGGTCCCCAGTTCACCGCTATTCAGCTGTGTGGCTTTGGACAAGACACTTCTCCCTTCTCAGAGCCTCGGCTGTTTCCTCAACTGTAAATGAGAAGGCTGAACCAGATACTTCTTCATGTCTGGTAGAATGGAGTGGTTAAGAGTGGGAGTGCCGGAGCCAGGCTGCCTAGATTGCGTTCAGCTCTGCCACCTGCTCCCCCGAGCCCCCCCGGGGGCGGGGAGCACTTGACAGTTGTCAGCTTCCGTAGCTAAAACAATAGACACAAACATAGTGTCTACCTCCTGGAGCAGGTAGGAAGATCAAAAGATATATATCGGTGCTTAATACTGTGTCTGGGCTAATAAACATGCTTAACAGTCGTCAGCTATTCCTGTTAATCTAGCTCCTTCGGTCTGGGAATTCTGAGTTCGTGACCAGGAGAAATGTAAGCTGGAATGAAAAGCACATGGAACATTTGGATTTGATACTATTCTTCTGGTTCTTCTTGGAGCAAGTCGAGAGACAAGGGCCCGAGAGCAGGACTTAGCCTTCTCCCCATGGCTCACGCCTCCTTGGGTGGACTTTCATGACACGTTGCCTGGAAAGAAGTGTGACTGTGATATGTTTATACTGGCAGGATGGGGAGAGAAGTGAGCATGTTGGCATGGGATGTTATACAAGAACTAAATTTTTGTCTTCCATTGTAGTAAGCTGATAGATCACTTCCGAAACGAAGAGTAGGAGATAGCAATAAATGCATGTTCTTTAGAATTATGGAGCTAGGTAGCAGAAGAGGAACCTGAATGTTATCAATTGTTGCCTACAGGGCATAGGAATAGGAAGTAGGGAGGACTGGGGCACTGACTGCAGTTTTCATCATTTTTATGCCTTCTAAAATCATGCACGTGGTCATCCTTGATTAAAAATAAAAATTAAATTACAAAATACAAATAAATGCAATGTACTATCCTGGAGTCTGTGGTCGGTGGGAATTTACTGTTTAGCTAAGGAAGTTTAAGCTTCAAGTCCCTCACTTGCATGGATGGGCTCCTTTCAAGTCTGTGGAGGGGTCTTAGCAAAGTTCACATGTCATATATTCTTGTAAAATCCACGAGACGAAGGTATGTTAGCCTAATCAGTTAAGATCAATGTCCTTTTTCACTCTGACTTCTCTTCATGGTGGGTGATATTAGAGAAGCCACAATACCTGGGAGATCTGGCTAAGGAGTAGTTAGTTGACTTGGTGATGCATTTGGCCTTTATCGAGATATATTTCCATGGCTTACAATCACATCTGTATGTGGTTAAGATATTGCTAGTGGATTGTGGGTGAGATATCTCACACCATTCTGGTATGAGAATAGCACTGGGAACACTCCTTCCGGTCATGGTGCTGATTCTTGTTACTGGAAGTATACAAGCAGAAGAGAAGCAAGGTTTGAGATGTGTGGAGACAGAAGGAAGTGTGTTGAGGGGTGCCTGGGTGGCTCAGTCCTTAAGCGTCTGCCTTTGGCTCGGGTCATGATCCCAGGGTACTGGGATTGAGCCCCGCATCAGGCTCCCTACACCACGGGAAGCCTGCTTCTCCCTCTCTCCCTCCTCCTGCTTGTGTACTCTCTCTCACTGTGTCTCTCTCTGTCAAATAAATAAATAAAATCTTAAAAAAAAAAAAAAAGAAAGAAGGAAGTGTGTTGAAAATTCTTCCAGGCATATAAAACTGTAAGCCAAAGGTTTGGTTTTCATTAAAATCTCGTCAACATGGAAATATTTATTCACTAATGCAATATATATGATTAGAAGTGAGTAAGATACTTTTTCTCTTCTGATGAGAACTTTGTAAAACAGAAATTATTAGAATTTCCATGTGTGTAGAGTGCAAACCTGTCACGTATGTCATGCATTCCAACTATCAACAACAGAAACCCAATTCTGGACAACCATACGAGAGGAAAGACACACTACTTTTTTTTATTCTCTTCGTAGGAAATAACATTTAAAAATCATTGTCAAAGAAGAAACAAACAAAGAGAAATCATGTAGTTAATCAATAAAAGTGTTCAGTTATCTTCCTGGATTTTGTGGTGTGTGGTATATGGCAGCATTTAAAATTTGTAATTTGTTATGATTTCTTTTATCATTCTAAATAAAGATTCACCTTAGTGTCTAATTCTGTACTTTTATTTTAAAATTTATTTTCTTAAGAAGTACCCTCCCTCCCTGATTATATGTGCTACAGGCCCCATACAAGTTGGGTCTGCCCTTGACTGGGGTTGAATTCTATAGACTGTTCGGTGTAATGTTACCAGATTCGACTAATGAAAATACAGGAGCCCTGTTAACTTTTAGATGGATGAGCACTTAAATGTGCTTATCTGAAATTCACAGTTAACTGGGCGCCTGGTACCCAACCAGTGGGAATACAAAAGAAAGAGGTGTCAACTCAACTAGGGCAGAGGTAGGGAGGAGGATGGAGAGGGCAGAGGGAAAGGAAGAGGGGAGAGATTTCACACAGGAAGTCACACCAGAGCTGAGTCTTGAAAGCTGGATAGCATTTGCAAAGCAGAAAACACAAGGGAAGGGCTTTCTAGGTGCGAAGGGGCAGTGAGGTGAGAAGGGGCTCATCAAGAGAGGTGAAGTTGAAGATGTGGACACTCTGACTGTGATGGTTCTGAAGGTCTATGGGGACAGGCTGGCCTTTTATCCTAGTAGCCCCTAGGAGGGGAGGTTTAGGCTGGGGAGAACCAAGACTGAGTTTGCACTTTAGAAAGTCTGGCTTTCCTAGGAGAAGGTGTGTTGTTGGGAATGAGACCAGTTCAGTGATCCAGGAAAGGAATGGGGAGGCAATGCTTGGACTCTTTCCATTACCCATCCTTGGCTCCCCCTCCCCGGTCTCCATAGGGGTTATATTTCATGCCATTTGACCTGTAGAATCCATTGGCATAAGGTGTCAAACAGGATCTGAGGCTCTAGATCAGCCGGACTTGACTGGGAGCCCTGTGAGTGAGAAAGGAGAAGTCACGGCCAGTTTGTAGTCTAGGTACCCAATTTGTCCTTCCTTCTCCCACTAGGCAGGATTGGCCAGTTCAGATTTCCTTAGGTCATGGACTTCCTGGGTGAAGGCAAGTCAGAACTTCTTAGCTTGGGAGAGTTACATCACCTCTCCTGCTAAACAAGCTTGAGGTTCCCCAGAGCTCTGTGTTCTCTTCCACTCCATGTGATCCTAAGATAAGAAGCAGCACAGGGTTAGGAAGGGCACCGAGCTAGAAGTCTAGGGATGGAGGTTTGAGAAAAGGGTGCTGCTTTCTCACTGTGTGGCCAGAGGGCTGGTTTATGTCTCCATTTGTTCATTGCTATAATGGGAATGCTGAACTGGGTGCTCTCTGCTATCTTTTTTGGCCCTCATTTCTAAATCCCAAACAAAGGAGAAACGTTTTAAATTTAAAGTCCCCAAGGACTGAGAAATTTCTCCTTTTTTTGGCTTTATTTTCATAGCTATATACAAATTCCAAACGTATCATTACAATCCAAATGTATTTATCCAGGCATTTAAACACTTATATTCTTTTTATGTTCCTATTGACTTCTCAGAGAGAATATCCATTCATCAGTACTAACATTTCTTTCTTTTACAGACCCTTTATCATTCTCACAATGATATGCTCAAAATCATTCACACAGACCCTATCCATTTGTTCAGATCACTCAGTAGGGCCCCACCACTCAACTAAATGGAGCCTCATTCCCATAAAAGACAATGGGCATGGTGCCCTCTGGAGTTGTGCAATGCCTGGATCATTTTTTGTCTGAGGCCCAGGATTTAGCACTTGGAGGAGTGGGCCAGCTGCACTGTTTCAAGAAGAGGACATTACCTTGGCACCACCATGAACAGTTCATGAAGTTGGAGTGGATAGTGGGTGTGGACAGGGGATTGGAAGGCATGAGAGAGCTGTGTCCAGCACACTTCAAGCTCAGAGCATTCTCCTTTCTGGCTCAAAAGTCTTCCTTCACATTCTTTCTGCTTCCCCATGTACCAGATGGAAAACTGAGCTCTGGTATTCCAACTGTGGGTCTACTGGTTCTAGAAGATCCAACACTAGGGTTAGACATAACCCAACATCTATGGATCAAATCCATGGTTTGACTGCAATCCTGGAAGGGATGCCGTTCCGTTGTAATCTGTATTCTTACTTTTAGTATTATATTGTTAGGCGGCAAGACTTAGGATGGAGGGAAATCATCTCTCATTGTCTCTCCTTCCTCCCAATTTAGGGCCTCAAAAGGGGACTGTAAAATTAATAACAAAAGTTACCATTTTCTTAATTTAAAAAAATTTTTTAAGTAAGCTCCACAGCCAGCAGGAAGCCCAACATGCTTGAACTCATGACGCTGAGATCATGACCTGAGCTGAGATCAAGAGTCTGATGCTTAACCATCTGAGCCACCAGCCGCCCCAAAGGTTACCATTTTTGAACCTCCTGTTATGTCCCAGGTCATTTAAATCTACACACCTTGCCCACATGGTGAGTATTCAGTAGGCACGATTAGCACCATTCTGCAGAGGAAGAAACAGAGGCTCGGAGATGAACTGGCTTGCCTTCAGTCTGCCAGCCACGGGGTTGGGGGGGGAGGGGGGCACAAAGGCAGGAAGCTATCGTCCCAGCTACTAGGATGAACTGTGTGCTGGAAAGAAGCTATAAACACATCACATATTTTTCCTTCTTCGGCAAGTTCCCTGATATAACACCCTTGCCCTGAAATGAAAGCTGGGTCAGAACATACAGTCTGAGCAAATGAGGGGTTGAATGCAGGGTGAGAGCCAGAAGGGACAGTTTTGCAATCACATAGCATGGGGGGCTGGGCCACCATCTGGGAGCTACGAGCCAGGAGTCTCAGGCCGTGCTGGGAGCACAGCAACTCCCCTCCTGCCCAGCCCCTCTTCGGGGAAGCAGGGGTGGGTGGGTGGGTGGGTGGGAGATCTCTGGACCCAAGATAGCTCCTTTCTCCCCTCCAGAAGCAACAGAGAGACCCCTATTAGCTCCTAACAAAGGTGTCTTCTTTTCCAGGTGCCCGGCACACGGCACTGGAATGAAAAATATTTATGGAGTACTTATCGTGGATCGAGTCCATTAGCTCATTCAGATCCTCATAGTTTATTTTGGTTACTTTATTGAGCTTCAGAAAAGTCATAAACAGCTTGTCTAATGTCTCACAGAAGGGGGAAAGGCGGGGTATAAATCTAGAGCCACACCGTGGCCATTACTATCATGTATTGTATTCTTAGGACTTGCATTATATCATTAAGTCCAAGACACTAGACAAGGTTTGCCGCCCTCATAGTTTTTCCCTCGCACCTTCCCCCAACTAAAAAGTCCCTCTTTCTTCTCCGCTGGTGTCCCATCAATCCCCCGTCTAGCTGAACACAAGGTCTTCCCCGGCCTGCTGTCCAAAGGGCCAGGTGGGTCTCTTGAAATTGCAGCCCATCTTCATCGAGAGTGCTTCATTTGGTAAAAACAAGCTCTGCTTATTTGGGGATGTATCCGAGGAGGAAAGTCTGTACAACGTAAGTTTCCCTCGCCATCACCCCAAGCCCTGACCCTTGGAGAAGTCATGATGTAGAGTCTGCGTACCAAGAGTCATTTGGATGGAGGGTCTTCAGTTCCAAGAGCAAGGACTCTAGGCTCAGTTCCTGAGTCTGCCATTGGCTGCTAAGCCCCTCGACTCCCTCATTTTCCCACTTTCTACTTCTCATTTTCTCTACCTGCATTAATCGAGATGAAAGGACCCTCCAAGGGACATGAGAAAGAGGAAAGAGATGATGGCCAAATAGATACATTTCTGAGAGGGAAAATGAGATTTCCCGTAAGGTTAAACAAAAGGATGCACGTAGAGCATTGCACTAGGGCCTGGCACACAAAGGTGCTCAACAGCTGTGTGAGACATCGGGCAGAAGAAGGGTGCGGGACCAAGGACACCTGCAGCGTCTCCTGGGGCTGCCTGCTGCCAGGGTGGGGCCGGCCGAGAGTACTTTCCTGAGTCTGCCTGCAGGGTACGGTTGGTGGCATACCACAGCTCTCAGGAAAGTGACCTAACTTGGATTTTTCTGTATGGACACAGAATTGCAAGAAATTCTCATTTGCATGGAGATGGGGAGTTTATTCTTCCTAGAAGCTGCATGTCAAGACCCAGAAGAAAGAGGCATTTCTTAATAATGATTAATCAGCTATATCTCAAAGAAGCAAGAAAACAATTAAGGAAATGAGATACTAAGGAAACAAGGAGAAAAATAATCTCCCAAAGGCGGACCCACCCAGTAAACCTTGACAGCATTTCCTCTTATCCACCTGCATAAAAGTGACCAGCCCTTTCCGAGTGGCGAAGGGCAGACAGAGAAGACACAGGAGCGGCCTGGAAGCACCTGGTGAGAGGTGAGGCTCTTGCTGGCCTTCGCTGGAGGCTTTTGGGCACCCCGTCTTAGCCCTCGCCCCTCACTGCTGCAGAGAGGTGCCCGGTTGACATTGTGTACGGCCTGGGTATTTTGTAGGATGGGGAAGGGTGCTCCGTAGAGAGGACGAACCTCCTAATACCTCGTTCTCAATAAGAAAAGATGGAGAATGGGGAAGGAGGGTAAGAGGGAAGGGAAGAGGAAGGAATCTAATATTCACTATCAGCCTTTTGTTCTAGGAGCCGTGCTGGGCATTGGATATCTTTTCTTTTTTTAAAATAAGGCTTTGCCGTATTAAATAGCTCTTTACATGGAAGGAGCACCGCTGGTTCAGTGGGGCCGGATCGAAAAGGCGATCTGTCTGTCTGGTGGCAGGGACGCTGCTGGGATATCCAGCTGGGTCTCGGAGGGAATGCTACCGTCGGTGGATGGTGTGGCGGCAAGGACAGCCGGGTCGAGGGCCAGCCCGCCTGTCTTCCGGCGCTGCCTCTGCCGCTTGTGGCTGCCTACTGTGGGCAGGTGTCTTCACTTCTCTGTGTCAGTTTTGTCTTGGGTAGGATGGGGGCAGAAACAACTCACTTCACAGGGTGCTTGTGAGCATTTAGTAAGAAAACTGTGGGACGTGCTCGGCACGATCCCCCCGCCACGTGGCATGTATGATAAACATTAGCTACTACTGCTTCCGAATTGGCCAGGCTGCTGGCCTCGCCTACCCGGGCTCAGGGAGGCATCTCTGTCTTCTGCACAATGTCTGATGCTCCCGGCGTGGCACGATCAGAGGATGTCTCACTGCTTCTAAGAGTCATCTTGTCAGAGGAAAAACTGTGCTCTCCTCCCAGTCACTTGACTTTCTAGAAGCGTCCTAGTTGCCTTGAGGCGCGGGTAGAGCTATGGGGGACTCTACAGTCTTCCCTGCCGACGGGGGTCTGTTTTCCTGTTTTGCTAGACAGAGGGAGGTTGGAAAAAAGGGGAATGAAGCCCTTTGGCACGATGCCTGCTCCACGGTGAGGTCCCTTCTACAGCTGTGCACTCGGGATGATGTCGAGTCACTAAGACATGAGGCAAGATGGTTTTCGAAACAAGATGGCTCTTTCTTGGCTTTTTGGAGAAGAGCCGGGGAATTACAAGGAAGACTGGAGAATGGTGGTGGGGAGTGGGGCCTGCTGACGCTCGCACTCTCACACACGTGTGTCGCAGCTCCGGCATGGGGAGCAACGGTGAGGAGTGGGTGGGGGGGTCTGCAGCGCCACGGCTGGCTTCCTATCTTGTGCACTGCCACAGGCCACACACGCACACACGCACGCGCACACACACACACACAGGGCTGGTAGCGAGAGCTCTGGGCGTGCACCACACCGTGGAGGATGCTGGGCAGAGGGCTGGTCTCATCACACGCGCTGTCCTAAGCCTTCTCTTTAAGGCTAAGCCCTAGGGGAAGAGACTTTGCTCCCTGCATCTGCGTGACACCACAGAGTGGTCACACGGGAGAGGCAGACAGGGTAGAGGCGCGGAGGGTGACAGGATTAGAAGAGTCTGGCCCCGCCTCGGATGAGCCAGCTGCGAACAGGTCCCTCACAGCCCCTGGCTCAGTGGGTGACAGAGGGGAGGCCGCCGACTTGCCCTCCCTTCTCATTTCACTGTGGCTAATTAGTTGTTTGGAGGTGTCTTGTGCCTCCCTTTCCCATCTTCTCCAGAAGGTGACATCTGCATAGTTGGCTTCAGACAGATGATTTTAAGCAGATACACATCGGGGGTTTATAACAAAAGGATGTCGCCTATTTCGGGAGCAAACATTAAAAAAATGTGCTTTTAGGGTTTTTCAGATCTGTTGCCTAATTCCTAGGGCGTATTACCAACCCTGTTTCTCCTATTTAATTTATTAAAATTAAAAACAATGCTTTTCATCACTGTTGAGTCATAATGGAGTGATATCCACACAAACAGACTTGAGAGAGCACCGTATTGTGCTTTCTGGGGTGAAGGTGGGGGCGCCGGGGGAGGGAGAGCACTCATTCAATTGATTCAAGAAAACCAGAGGAGGAGACACATGACCATGAACTCTACGAGGCTGAGGTACTGCGTTGTATGTTCTCGGCTGCCGTCTGGCGTGCCTTGCGAAGTCCAGAGAGGAGCTTGGTCGGGGGTCCCCATTGCTTTCCCCTCTCGGCTGGGCAGCTGACTTCCCCCCCTTCCTGCAGGACATGAAGGCACAGCGTGTTTCCCTCTGGCTCGTGGCTGTTACGTTCTTCCTGTGCTCAGTGCACGCCCGAGGTCTGAGAAGGTGTCTGATTTCCATGGACATACACCATATAGCAGAGACTTTCCAAGAAATCAAAAAAACCATCGTGAGTATGGGTTCAGGGTGAAGGTGTGGGCAAGGGGGCGTGTATCATCTTCTGTCTTAACTCGAAGAGCAAGTTCCTTTCCGTTATCCTGTGAGTCTCAGGGGGACATGGAGTACTCATGGCTGGTGTCTGTCCTTGTGTTTCCCTCCCTAGCAAGCTAAGGACACCTTCCAAAATGTCACCATCCTGTCCACATCGGAGACCCTGCACAGCATCAAGGTATTGGCTTGGATCTGCTCTTTCCGTATTATTTTTATGGTGAAGTGGCCCTGGGCTGAGAAAGAAATCTCCACCCTGTCTTCTCCTTCCCAATCTCCAGTGTACTCTCTAAATATTCCCGGTTTCTTATTTGCCAGCCGAGGTGTCAGTGCACACGCGTGTCTCAGGGACTTGGAACCCCTAGGACGGATCCAAGAAGCACCACTTACCTACAGAGGGATTGGGGGTGCCACAGGCTCAAATGGGACAGGTTGTCTGTGGCTCAGGGTGATTCCGGAAAGTTTCATGGGGGAGCTGAGAAAATGAGCAGTGACTTAAAAACTGAGTTGGCCATGGGTCGGTGGCTAAAGGAGGAAGGAGTCTGGAGATCAGGGAGAATGTGTGTGAGATCAGTGAATGTGTGTCAGGGGGCAGTAAGGCAGCCAGGCTTGTGGCGTGAGGGTCGGGGAGGCGAGTGAGGTGAGTAGAAGAGGATGAAGTGGAGAAATACACTGAAGTCATCCTACCAAGAACCTTCGAGTTCTTGGTGCCTTCCTTCGTAATCTTCGAGTACTTAGTGCCTAATCTTCGAAGCCAGGCTGAGCCCTGACGTTATAATACAGCAATAAAGAGTCCTGTAGAAGACTGTATGACCACAGGATCTTTCGGAAAGACTGCCTGGTGATGTTCTTTACAATAGAAAACGTGAGGCAGGAAAGCCAGTAAAGAGATATTCCAACTCTCCAGATGAGAGATGTTGAATGTGTTACAAAACAGTTGGCATACGAGGCAAGAATTCACTTTAGAGGAGGGGGTCACTGAGAAGTGCCCTTAAAAATGAGCTCCTGGAGTCCTTGTAAGCATTGTAGAAAGATCCAGCTTTTTTTCAGATATTTATCCGGCACAGCGCGAAAGGATAGTTGCAATGAGTAACTTTTTTTTTTTTTTTTCCTTTTGGCTTCTCTGAGCGAGATGATTCTTCTAGGCAGTATTGGGCCTGATCTATTTGTAGTGAATAGATGTAGCCACTTACTAAATACTCTCCCAGCCAACTGTATGGGAGACTCACAGGATAGTACCGTGGGAAGGGACCCAGAAGGCTACCTATTCCAAAGCCACCATTTTCAAATGAGCAAACAGAGAGCTTGGGAGAGAAAATGACTAGTCAGCGATTGAGCCAGTGGTTGACCCCAAGCCACCTCTGTCTCCAGATTCTTTCTCCTCTCTAGGTCCAGAAATAGCAAATGGGGCAAGAGTCAATGAGGACGCGGGTCTTTATCACATTTCTCCCCTCCATCCCTCTCTCCCTGATAAAAGAAATGTGTGCCATTTTTTGCTCCTTTAGTTAAGGGAACTAGCAGGAGACAAGGAGGAAAAGGGTTTTGCCCGGAGAGTTTGCCATCTAGGAAAAGCTGCTTGTGGGGCCAAGGAGACTTTGCTACCTTAATACTAATGAAGATGGAAGCCCTGTCCCCCTCGAGCCTCACACCCCTCCCTTCTCAGGCTGAGCTATAAATCTGCCAAGCAACTCACTGGCTCTCGGCACCGGCACCGGGTGTAAATTGCTAGAAGGAAATTCAGCCTGGCCAACTGCTCGGAGCTGTGTCCTGGGAATTCAGGCACCACCCCCACCCCCACTGGCCCCTTAGAGACAGAGACACTCTGCCAGCTGCAGACCTGCCCAGAGGGACGCATTTCTGCAGCTGTCAGTCTCCATTCTTGCAGATCTTCGCTCCATTCAAATGATCCTTGCAGTTTAGAAAGGACAGATGGGGGCGGGGGAGCAGAGCAGGGCAGTCAGGATAAACAAGATGTCATTACAATGGAAGGAGTAGTGCCCAGTACACACACCTGGTGTGCAAGAGCTCCTGATATTTATACACCGGTGTTTATATACATGTTGTTGGGTGGGAGAGGGTACAGAGGGGCGAACCGCAGCCCAACACAGAAGGAAGTACTTTTCCAGAAAACTACTCAGACATCGATCCTTTCAAAAGGGAGACACCGAATTCCTGGAAGGGTTTAAGCTGAAGTGAGTAATTAATTATACGTTGGGATGCTGTAGAGAGAATTCTAGTCTGTGACTGGGCTCCATCGCTTGCTGTTATATTTCCTGGCCATAAAAAAAAAAGGAACTGCAATCTCTCCTCAGTGCCTTCGTCATAAGTGGCTTTGATGTGGTGAGAGGACAGGGATACTCTGAGACCAACATGAATTAAAAAAACTGACCTTTAGCTATTTTGTTTGTTGATGCCCTTTTTCAAATAGGCTGCTTTGGTCTCTGAGATGGTAAGAGAGGAGGGTCCCTGGGGCTTTCTCTAACTTGTGTCTGTAGCCCTTAGATGTCTGCTGCATGACCAAGAACCTCCTGGCATTTTACGTGGATAAGGTGTTCAAGGACCATCAGGAACTGAACCCCCAGATCTTGAGAAAGATCAGCAGCATTGCCAACTCTTTCCTCTACATGCAGAAGGCTCTGCAACGATGTGTGAGTGATGGCCTCAGGACTCTCTGTTCCCCAACGGCCCCAGGGAGGGCCCAGCACACGCCGATCCCACTCTGCTCGCTGTAATGTTTCCTAGACCCAAGGGAAATCCCCTGCCCTGTCCTCCATGGGGAGAATCTTCTAGAACCTCCTCCTCAGGGCTTCCTCCCGACTGAGACCTCAGCAGACCCCATTTCCTCATCGATAATCCTTCTGGGGTGACCTTCTGTCAAAGTATTCCTTCAGCGACCTCAGTGCTGGCCTGTGACAGAGGCTTGCCCAGGGGTCCAGGCTTATCATACATCTGTCTCTAGTGCCTTGGTCCATGGCCCTTTGGGGTCTCCATATCCATCGACCTCTGGGTTGTTCCATCCTATAGTCTATCCCTAAGGGTTGCCTATAAATTCATTGTGCTCTATTAGAAACGAACACCAGAAATGAAACCAAACCCAAACAAACCCACTTAGAGTGGTTAGAACTTAGACCAGAAGACACCCTGGGTTCTAACCCCGACTCTGTCAATGTGTGACTTCGTGGCGAATTCCCTCCCCTTTCTGTGCCTCGGATTCTGAAGTCAGAAGTCACGACCCCTGCGGTACTCATGTTAAGATTCATTTAATCTGTTATCTAACTCACTAATCCAGTAAATACTTAGTGCCTAACAGGGCGCTGCATTCACCGAGTGCTGACGAGGCAGATTTGGCCCCCACTTTTCTGGCCCTTCCAGTCGGGTGAGCTGCAAACCGGGAAAGAGCAAAAGCCCTGGTCAAACAAAGGGTGACACTGTCAACAGACTCTTCTCCCGCTCGCTGCTCCAACCCCAGCTCACCCGCCCGACCCACGGGGGGCGGAAAAAGCGGGCTGGGTGGGAAGGTCCTCTGACGGCTGCTTCCTCCACTGGATCTCAGCAGGAGCAGAGGCAGTGTCACTGCAGGGATGAAGCCACCAATGCCACCAGAATCATCCACGACAACTACGATCAGGTAAGGGCAGGCGGGGGAGATGCGGAAGATGGAGACGGGACGTGGGACCCCGATGGAGAGTGTGCCAAACCCTCTGCCTGCTCGCCACGCAGAGTTGCTCGTTCCCTCGACAAGCATTCATTGCTGGTCTTCCCAGTTCTGTGTGTCCGCAAGGAGTGTGTAGGTCTTCGGCCTGTGGCTGATTTCCTGGGCTCCCCTTCTCACCCTCCACCATTTTTTCCTCCTTTATGTATCAGAACTAACATATCAGAACTAAATTTTGAGGGAAAGCCACGCACATCATGTCAGGTGGGTGTGACCCAGAGGGAGCCAAGATCCTCGGTGAACACGTCACCTGCTAGGTGGCTAGGTGTCACTAGCACTCTGTGCTAACTGCCACCAGCATTCCATGAGGTGACAAAGGACAGCGCTTCTCCCGTAAACGCCACACAGAATGCACATCTCACTTAGAGGGAGAGCAGAACTAGTGCTTCATACACGCATCCTTTGGAGACTTGGCCAAAGTAAAATGCAGATTCTGGCTTAGAAGGTATGGAACGAGGTCTGAGAGTCTGCCTTTCGCCCACACTCCCAGCCCATGTCGGTGCTTTGACGAGTCAGGAGGCGGGAGTCTGGTCACAGCTCTGCCTGGATAGGATGATGTTGTAACTGGCCGAGACTCGGATTGTTCTTGCCACGAACTAGCTGTTCTCCCAAGCGCACTACAGATATTAGCACACGTGTTCCTCATAGCGATGCTCCGAGCCTTTGTCTGCATTTGATAATTTTGGAAACTGAGGGAAAACAATTTGGGTTGCCTGTGACAAAGGTAATTTAGGGTACATAGGCTCTGCCAATATAATGGATGGATAAAGGGAAAACCTCATGACGACTGGAACATGGGGAAAGATTTGAAAATGATTACATAGCCTGGAAAGGCAGGTTCTTGTGATGATTTGCCTGGTTTCAGCTGGAGGTCCGGTCAGCTGCCATTAAGTCCCTGGGAGAGCTTGAGGTCTTTCTAGCCTGGATTGACAAGAATCATCAAGGAACTTCTGCGGCCTGAACACCAGGAAGCTCACCACCCCGGAGGAACAGCCCCTGGCCAGCTGCCTGAGGGGAGGGAGATGGGGAAAGCCCCGTTTTCAGGCAGATGAGGGTATTTCGAAGAGACCTCTCTCCACTTTGGAATTCTCTCCTCTGGGGCTGGGGTACTGCAGGGAAAAATCTAGCTTTGAACAGAGCGCCGCATGGGGCTGCAAGGCCCACTGGCTGGGCCCAGGCTGCCTGATCCCGCCTGAAAGCAGCCAAGTAGCGTGTTGTCGTATTTATAATAAATCGGTCTGTGGAAAGGTCCTGCGGGCCATCATGGCGGGAATGGGTGGGCTTCCCCCTAATTTATTGTGCATTTGTTTGTCCCGTGTCTGTGATGCGAGCTGATGCGTATTGTACGGACTGATTTTCCTGAATAAACTCAGTTCTCTGCCAGTTAGTGGACCTGTCTTCTCATTCAGCAAAGGCCAGTCAAGGACTAGTAAGTGGTGACGATTAGAAATGAAAGGGGCCTTAAAGAATGCACATAGGTAGGGAAACCGAGGCTCGAGAGGGGTGAGAATCACTGAGTCCCAAAGCGAGTCAGGGCAGAGCAGGGCTCCCCCTGGGTCCCTAAAGCCTCCACCCAGCACCCTGCCCTCCACCTAATGATCAGGAAGATGGACACAGGGCTCCCGACCGCCGGCCTCTTGACGTCGCTCCGCTTCTCTCTGTCTCTGTGCCCTTCTCTGTCCTTGATTATCATTTCTTTCTTACTGCGCCCAACCGAGATACATCTCTGACCCTACCATCGTCCTCCACGGGCACAGCGGTGGCGCTAGAAAGAAGGTGTTTCTGACAGAGGGATGGCTGTCCCGGTGACAAGGGCTGAGCAGGGGCAGCCCAAGGCACGGGCTATGCCGGGTAGAGAAGTAGCCCAGGTTCGGCCGAGAGAGGCCCAAATGGGCACCATCTTCCAGGACACTCCTCACGTGGTTGGTGGCAGTACCGGCTGAGGCTTACTGAGCATCTCCTTGTGCCGGGTGCTGAGCTGAGCACTTTCTCGGCAGCCCCTTGGGTCACCATCTGTGCTGTGAGCAGCTGCCGGAAGCGTCCTCTCTTCACTGCTCGCCCGGGAAGAGTCCCGCCGAGCACACGACCTGGCAGAGCAGGATCTCTGAAGTCAGACACGCTGCCACCAAGCCCGTGTGACTAGGCATAAACTGCTTGATGTCTCTGTCTCAGCATCCTCTTCCGTAAAGTGTTGCTGTGAGCATCAGGCGTGGTGAAGCCCCCTGCCCCCCCAGCACCCCCCCCCCGGGCCCCCTCCCGCCCCGCCCGGCCCCCAGAGCCCAGCAGGGTGGCAGCTGCACCCAGTGGTAGAAAGAGTGCTAACCAGGAGCCAGGGGCTGGTTTCCAGGCTTCTCCAGCCATGAACTGCCTGGGGCAAGTCACTGACTTTCTTTTGGTCCTTAGTTGTCTGGAATGCGGATAATGACCGCTACACGGTCTCCTGCTTGTGCTCATTTAAAAGCCAGAGTCCTGAGGACCGCCCAGAGAGCCCTGGGACCTGCCTACAAGGCCTCCGGCTCCGCTTCTCTAGCCATGCCCCGGCGGTCTGTGGGACTCCCTCCCTGCCGCCCTGGCCTGTTAGCTGGGCTCCTCAAGCAGCCCGGGCACGCTCTCATCTCGGGGCCTTCGCGCTTTGTGGGCACACGTATGGGTAATCAGAGGTCGGGTTAAAAAAAAAAGTCCAGTGTTATGTTCTGATGGGATGAATAGGCTGTTAAGAGAAAGCGGGACTGTTTGCTGAGGACCCCACATTTGCAAGGTGACCTTAGATGGAGCTCCGTCCTGAGCCAGCTGGGGGAGGGCAGGGCCAGCTCCGTGAGAGCATTTCTGATCTTTCAGGCCTGCCTTGGGGTCCACTTGACCCCAGGCACCTCCTCCTTTAGGCCTTTATTCAAAGGTATCTTATGTACGTACAAAACCCTCATTTCCACCTTTAGCACATCTTAGACCCCTTTCCTGCTTCCCCAGCATCCGATTTTATTACCTGTCTCCCCACTCAGATGCAAGCCCCACAAGGGCGAGGACAGTTTGGTTTCTTCACTGCCTGGCACTTGCTATAGGTGTTAAATTCCCATTTCTTGAATAAATGGCCTGGATGAACGTCAGTAATTATAATAGCAAACATTCTTATAGTGCTTTCTATGCGGGAGGCTATAAGTCTAAAAAATACACATATTATAATACGCATATATACATTTTATTTAATTCTCACAACAATCCTCTAGCAGTTCTGAGAATGAAATAAAATGGGGGAAAAAAAAAGGCCACTGCATTGAATCCTAGCAATACAGATAATTAAACGCCAAGGAGGAAACCGGAGCACAGAGAGGTTAAGTAACAGACCCAAAGTCACACAGCTCCCAAGCAGCAGAGCCGGGGGACCTGGTTTCAGAATGAACTATAATGTCAGGGACGACGGACACGTGCTGAGCACAGGCATTGAGGTGAAAACTGGACGTACCGTCTCCCCTTCACTCCTCCCAGTACTCTGTAAGGTAAAGATGACCGACCAACCCAATTCTACAGATGAAGAGAGCTAAAGCTTGACGAGGTTCTCACACACCTAGAGTCAGTTCTGATTTTGGTTTTGATGTTGTTGCTTTTTTTGTTTGTTCGTTTTCTGCTCTCACACAGCTGGTGTCTAATACATGCCTGCCGAGGAACCAAGTATAAAATTCTCCCCCAAACCATCCCTTCTGAGTCCTCTATGAGCCCCTATGCACACTTGCAAACCTAGGGCTCACCTTTCACTGCTAAGGTGCCAAAGGAGGGACCCCACAGCAGGTGGCAGGACCACATCGGGCGCCCTTACATATGTGATCTCACTCGAGTCCCAGAGGAGCCGAGGCGGTTGGAGGTCTTACCCCCAAGTGACCACTGAAAGAGGCTAAGGCTCAGGGAGGTGGGAGGCTTGTCCTAGATCACAGGCTAAGGGACGGCAGATGGAGACAGTAAATCCAGGTCCCCTCTTCCTGGCTCCAGGGCTCTCTCCCCCCTTGCTGCTGGGAGAGTTCACTTTATTTTGGGCAAGACTATATAACCCAGGGCCTGGATTACTATCCCGGACGCAAGCAAGGCAGATCCTTAACCCCAGATGTACGAAAAAGGACCCGGACTTACCAGCAACAATCCTGTAAAGTTGCACATTAATTAATGAGCCACCACAGAGCAAAGGAGCAGAGGGCAACTTCTGAATGTATCACGTGATGGTCCTGGTCCAGCGGAGAGTCTGGGCTCCTCCTGGAGGACACTGTCTCCTCCTTCCATCTTCCAGAGCAGATCACTGGCGGCCAACATTCTTTTAGAACTATGGTCTTGCCGGAAAGATGGGCCAAGAGGACAAGAAGATAGGCTTTTGTGTGAAATCCTGCTCCTGCCCTTACTGTATGACCTTGGGCAATCTACTTAATCTGAGCCTCAGTTTCCTTCTCGGTACAGAGAGAAGAGAGCTGCCTCTCAGATTATGAGGAATCAGGACATCATCTACAGTAGATGTGTAGTAGGTGCTCATTAAAGACGATGGTGCTCCTAATGATTCTCACCTTTTCTAATCTTATTTCCCATGAAACACTGTTGTTTTGGGAAAGCCTTCCTCTTACAGGTTTTTTAAACTAGCAAGTGAGACCAGACCAAAAGTACTGGCCTCTGGGTCTGCGCTCTGGGAGGCGTCAGCTGAGTCCCTGAGAGGAAACGTGCATTTCTGTGCAGACAGCCAGGTTCCGGCTGTCTTCCTGAATCTCTCTGCTCTGCAGACAGCCTCCTGCACTCATCCTTCCTCAGTTGCAGACTCATCCCGGTGCAGGACCCCTCCCTTACCTTGGCTGGACCTTGCCTCATTCATGCCCAGCACAACCCCAGAGCCTACAGATCGCAGGCGGTCTCCCAGGCAGCTGGGAGTGAATGCCCGACCAGGGGCAGACACAGACTTACTACTAGAGGGTGGTTTGGGGACCAGCATATCACATTTGGCCAAGCAGTTTGGGGGAGGATAAATTCTTAAAAAGCTGTTATGAAGGAGCTCTAGAATATTCTAGAGAAAGTCTCTACTTCCAGTCCTGTTTCTTTTTCTTTTACTTATTAAAATTTTTTTATTAACATATAATGTATTATTTGCCCCAGGGTACATGTCTGTGAATCATCAGGCTTACACATCCAATTCTGTTTCTGAGAGCCACTTGGTTAGCACAGTCTCAGACCTCAGCCATGTCTCAACCTCATACCATCCGTAAGTTAGAGTGCCATAGAAAAGGGCTTCTCCATGCGGGGACAAGGCCTGATCCAGGCCCGGGCCCGGCAAGGGCTTAGAATCCAGCATTTTCCATGAGGGGCGTTTGCCCCAGCGTGCCCGAGCCTGGATACCTCTGTCTGGTCACTTTCTTAGGTACTAAGAAGACTCTGTGCCTCAGTTCCTTACCTGGAAAATGAAAAGAATAATCATACCTATCTTGTGGGTTGCCTGAGGATAAATGAGTTAATATTTTATGAAATATTCAGGGCCTAGGATTCAGTAAGTGCTACGAACAACAAAAGAGTGTCTCGTCACCGTCTGTTGCTGTCCCATCTCTGCCCTAGCCTGGGCTGAACTTCCTAAGAACCATAGCTCCATCCCGAGGACAGAAAGCAGTCTTCCTCTCTATCCTTCCTCCCCACCCCCATGCCACCCCCTTTGTGTTCCCCGGGACCTGGAGTGGTTTTCCAGTGTTTGACAAGTCAGAGATCCGTTCGTGTCCATCTCCTCTTTCCAGACGGTGCTCCCCGGGGACGGCTACATGGTGAATGGCTGCACTCAGTATATAAAGATGCCTTGAATAGATTAATGTGTACATGAAGCCAAGCCAATCCCAGCTGTCTAGGCAGCTCCCTCTTGCAGAAACCCGTGGCTTTGCTTTTCGGCTGCCTAGAACACACCTTGTCCTCCACAGATACATCTGTTTGGTACCCCCGTTTCTAGCCTAGAACAAGAAGTCCGTTTTCTGCTCTGTCTGGCTTCCCTAGCTTTGGGATTGATTTGCCCCTGATTGTTGTCTTCCGGTCTTCAAGTCCACATCCTGAAGCCTGAAGGTCAGTGCCTCCCATCCCTCTCCTGGGCCAGCTAACCCCTTGGGTATCTTGCTCACCTAGGTCCCTGCTTCCCTGGGAGCAGCACAGCCCCGAGTGTCCCGGCCACGGCTCGCTGTCTGCTCTGACAAGGCCCCCTCCTGCACCTTCCCTCTTGGGCAGGGAGTTCTCAGTTTTCTCAGGCCAGCTCTCTGGGAGCTGGGAGAAAACTCAAGTACTGACTTCACCTCTTCCTCACCTCAGTGTCTCGAACAAGATCCACGCCCAGCCCGGGAAGGGTGTGGTGCGACTCTGGAAGGGTGCCCCTGAGGCCGAGTGCAGAGGACGCCCACTAGCGGTGACCTCGGGAGGAGGTCGCTGAGGCAATGGGGTTATGCCTGGGGAGCTAGAAATGATATCTGAGGGGACAGTGAGTGGTTGGATGGCAGAGAGCTTAGCCTCTGTGGGGAACCAGTGCCTGAAAAAGGGCTTTGAGCCTAGTTAGGGCAGTGAATCAGTAAGCAAAAGGGCTGAGCTCCTGTGATGTGTGCAGTGTTGACCCAAGCATCACCAAAGGAAACTGGTCATTGGCTCGTAGAAGTGGAAGATTCCAGAGGGCCGCTTCCTCAGACTGATGTTCACCATTCATGGCATTGACCCTTTTCGACGTTCTTCCATACCTGCTCCCCGACTCCAGCCAACACCCACAGGGGCACCTCCCTCCAGAAGTACCTTCTGCTTCTGAAACTGTTCTAGCTATCCCACTGCGAGGAGCAAGGGTCCTTTTGCTCCTGCCACAGCAAACCTCACAAAATCGTTAGTCTTCAAAGCCTTGCTCAAACCGGGCTCTCTCCAAGAAACCAACTCAGATAAGAAGGAATCTCCATATACCTCCCAACCCCCAGTGCCTATGATGAGCACAGATTGCATTTTCTAGGAATGTGCTGATAGCAATCTCTCCCATCATCTCCATAAATAACCTCCTTCCTCTCCCACTTCATGTCACGATTGGGAAAGTATGGTTGGCACACCAGTGAGTCTTTGCACCTGCCGGTAGAGCCAGGGATCCCAACCTTCTTTGTGCTCTGGACCTCCTTGGCACACAGCAAAGCCTATGGACCCTACGCAGGACAATGTTTTTAAATGCATAAAATAAAATACATAGGATTACAAAAGAAATCAATTATACTAAAATACAGCTATCAAAATCAGAATGACAATAGGTAATATGAAATGAATGTGTTTCTTTATGAATGCATTTACAAGAGGGACACCTGGGTGCCTCAGTCTTTGGCTCTGAATCTAAAGCCTCTGCCTTCGACTCAGGTCATGATCTCAAGGTCCTGGGCTGGAGCCCCGCATCAGGCGCTCTGCTCAGCGGGGAGCCTGGTCCCCCCCCACCCCCGCGCCTCTCTGCCTACTTGTGATCTCTCTGTCTGTGTCAAATAAATAAATAAAATCTTTAAAATGAAAAAAAATTTACATTTTTTTTTACATCATTTACAAGAGCTAGCAGCAGGCAGGCCTACAAACTACTGACATTTCTAAGTAGTGATGAATATAAATGATATTTTGAAGTGTCTGAAATAACTTAATGTGATACAAAAGTATTTGTGATTTGTCAGTGACAAAGTCACAGGCACTGCTAATACTCTTGGGGTTTGTATTTATTTCCTATTCTCATAATCAAAGAAAATGCTAAATTTTGATTAGAGGTTAGGGAAAGGTATGTTTTTCTCCCGTCCAACTTCTCCCACGTTACAATCTCCTACATTAAAGGCTCTGAGTTCCACAAGAGGTCCCAAGACAACAATCTTTTCACTTGGGTGCTCTGGGGTCATCCAGTTCAGTGTGCACACACGGGAGTCTCCATGCTTGTTGGTGGAATTAAAAGGCAAAGAATTACATTCATCCCAGTTCTTCTAGATGAGGAAACTTAACTCAAGGCCATGTCTGGACTTTCGTTCCCAGATTCCATGTCCAGGGGAGGGTTTTCCCAGTGGTTCCCATTTTGCAGGCAGAGGCCGGGAGGAATAAGCCAACTCTGGGGTGAGCTATGTCAGAGGAAATCTCAAGAGAAAGGGTGGCAGCAAGTCAAGTCGGTTAAACAGAGCAAGATGGAAAGACGCAGGAAAAGGAAATGACGTCACCCATTTTGCAGGCTTCGAGGACAAGGAACTGAAAATGTACGCTTCAGACTGCATCAGCTGATCCGCCCCTCCCCGCCCTGCAGGGGGGCAGCAGGGGAGGTACCAGAGGCTGCAGGCAGGCCAAAACTCCACCCTGCGGGCCTACGGGCCTGGGAGTGAGAATGTCTCTACGTGCCCATCCAGGGACCTGAAGTTCTTCCTTCAGTGGAAACCGAACACCCAAGTGTTTCCCTCCAAGGTGATGCAACGGGGCCGGAAGCCACGTGCCAGCAGCCGTGACGCTGGTGCAGACAGGGAAAACCCTGAGCTGCAAACGCAGGACTTGCCTTGGGAAAAAAGGAGTGGCTGGGTTTTGTTCTTGGTTTCTAGAAAACTGTTTCCTGCCCAAAAATGGCTTGGTTAGGAGGCTGAGTTTATGTCATAAGAAGGGATTCTTCTTTTCTCTCCTCTTCCAGGGTTACCTTTACAATTACACTGGCTGACTGATTATATGCTGACGCTCAGTTTTAAAACCCTATTTCCCATAGTCAGCTGGATGTGCTCACAAAATGTGCCCCCGATTTCTTCCCCACAGCCACATCATCTGCCAAGAATTTTATCTGATCACTTACAGTGTGTCAAGCACTCTGCTGCCCTTGAGGAGCTCACGGTTAGTAGTCACTACCACACTTCTCCCACGTTACGATCTCCCACATTAAAGGCTCTGAGTCCCACAAGAGGTTCCAAGACAACAATCTTTTCACTTGGGTGCTCTGGGGTCATCCAGTTCAGTGTGCACACACGGGAGTCTCCATGCTTGTTGGTGGAATTAAAAGGCAAAGAATTACGTTCATCCCTATTCTTCTAGATGAGGAAACTTAATTTAAGGCCACGTCTGGACTTTTGTTCCCAGATTCCATGTCCAGGAATGTCTTCTCCCTCTAAGACCCTTCCTGGCTCCTTATTGCTTCAGGGAGGGGGGTGGTGAGGACAAAGAATCACAGAAACAAAAGGCAGAAATGAAAAGGACTTAAATCATTTAATTAATTTCCCCATAATTTACAGATGAGGAAACTGAGATCTAGAAAAGGGAAGGGATTTCCCCAAGACCACACAGTGGGCTGCAGGTAAAGCTAGAGCTGGACAATATCTTCCTACACTCCTAGTCCAAGTTCACATTCCTTGGCATGATAACCTTGAGGATAAAGCCATATTTCCAACTTGATCTCCCATTGCCCCTCTACACGAAATCCAGCTCCAGCCAGCTAGGCCGTTTGCTAGTCGTCAAATACATTGTGAGCTTTGCTGCCCTACTCATCTCTGTCCTGAAAGCCCTTCGTTGGACCTCATGTCTCCCTGTCTTAACAGCTTCGAGTAGTTTTTCTAGTTTGTTTATCCGATCATGTTGCTCCTTGCTGAAAGTCTCCATAACGCCTTGCTTTTGGATAAAATCCAAATTTCTTAATATGACCAGTAATACTTCCGACCTCAAATGAGCTTATCTTTTACCCTCATCTCGCATCCCCATCCTCCTATCCCTCTCTGATTTCGGGTCATTTGGTAATGACTAATTGCTCTATATGTCTCTATTTTTAGGTTCAGCCAAGCCTAAGAGCCTGTGGCGGGATATAACATAAAGAAGATATGATTTCAAGTCAGTATGTTCATTCACTAGTTATCAGGTATTAACTGAGCACCCACCAGGAGTCATTGAGTGCTGGGACCACACAGATGAACACGGAGCTCTCCGTAACTGCGGTTAACTGTGAGAGGTACAAAAGAAGTAAGATGCAAGGTAGAGTGGAGGTCCACAGGTGGGAGGAATCAGTTTTGCCCTGGGCCATGGGGGTGGGGGGAGAGAGAGAGAGAGAGAGAGAGAGGTTAGGTTGAGGCAGGGGCAGTTTTGAGAGGTGGAGAGTAGAGTTGGTGTCAGTACAAAGAATGGAATGGATCTATTTGATGGATTTTGAGGGAAGAAAGTACTTTGATGTAGGAAAAGGAGAGACTCAATTATTAAAGTAGAATCAGGATTGTACATGAATAAGTTTAGTTCATCATTACAGGTAACTTCAAACAAAGCAATTGTGTTGTTCTTGCTTAAAGGAAAGGAACTCACTGGCATTAGAACCGCTTATATTTTCTGAAGGTTTTGGCCTCAAGTATTCTTGTCAAACCATGTTTCTCGTTACTTTAATCACTGTTCTGGATGGTCATGAGAAATGGTCTACCTAACAGCAATGATTAAAAGACAGGGATGAGCTCAAGAGATATTTAGATCAGATATTCACACATATTTTCAACATTATCAAGCATTACAATGAAAAGTTATGGTCTTCATTTTCAAGGGACTTTAGGGAGACATTAAAAAACATTGAAAAGAAGGCTCTGACCTAACCGGTAGAAGAGCAAGAAATCATAGTGACATTGAATATCAGAATTGGAGTGGACCTTGTACGTTACCTATTCTATTGCTCTCATTTGTATGTAAACTGTTATGATACATAAACAGTTACGTAAACTGAAATCCAGATATGTAAACTGAAGTCCAGAAAAATGAAATCATATGGGAAAGTCATCCTGTAAACCTTGGAACCCCTGAACTCAAATACAGGACCCCAGAGTCTAAGGTATTAAGAAAAGAGCTGAAAAGGAATATATTACAATCTCTGCCATCTTGATAGTTTCCAAAGTGTTGTCTATAGTTAATCCCAGGTGCTTTGATTTAATCTTACCTGGAAGTGTTGTCCCACTTGATGGATTAGTCCCTGTCTAGGAAAATTTTGCAGTGTCATTAGGGAGAAAAGGCTAAGGCTTATGAAACAGAGGGCAACATTAGATTCTCTCACGTGCCAAAGAAAGGTCTGCAATCGGAAGTCAGAGAAGGGAGGGATTTCGCGTGGCCTGGAATAGCTCAAAAAGAAAGAATTGGGGTCCATTCTTTAATGATGAATGGAGGGAAAGCACAGT
>CM052814.1:30534299-30558581 GCA_028533885.1 Nasua narica
GACTGGCACAGGAGAGGGGACACTCCATTCCTTGTGACAGGACAAAGAGCAGACGGCCAGCCTGGACACACATGTTGGAGTACGTAGGGAGGAGAAGTTGAGTCAGACGTTTCTCATTCTTTTTTAAAAATTCTCACTCCATCTAACAAACATAAAAATCTCAGGCCAGCTTCCTTCTTCCAGCTTCCTTCCTTTTTCCAGACATAGTTCTGCTGTGACTTGAGTTGATAGGGTTCTCATCACCTGGAAAACCATGGCTACACAGAATCCAAAGTCTGTCTCCAGAGTACCACCCAGCCAAGGCCCTGTGGCTATTCACCAGGTTTTTCATCATGGAAATAATGTGTTTTTTTCCCCATGCTCCAAATACACACCCACCCACACACACACACATATACACGTATGTATATCCAATTATATGTTGAGAGGGACGTTTTTAAAACACATATATCCCTGTCCCCTACCATCACCATGAAAACCAAGTCACCAACTTAGAGATCAAGGTCGCTTACTGAGTAGCCTCTCTAAAATACCAATATTAAGCAGGGCGGGTCCTTTAGGTACCTCTTCCAGCCCTCCCATTAGTCCCCAGAGTCATTTGGAACTATAGCTATGTAGTTCAGAATTGCAAAAATTCAAGGGCACCTAGGATGTTTATTTCAAAATGCGGGTCCCCAGGCCCCACCCTAGATAGATGTAATCACCATGCTAAAAGGGAAGGTCAGGTCATCTGCAGCCTAGGAAGTTTCTCCAACATGAATCTTATGTACATGGAGCATAAGTTCTATTTTTAAAAAATATTTTATTTATTTATTAGAGAGAGAGAGAGGGAGAATAAGCAGGGGCTGGGTAGGGGCAGAGGGAGAAGCACACTCCCCGCTGAGCAGGGAGCCCAATGCAGGGTTCAATCCCAGGACCCTGCGATCAAGACCTGAGCCAAAGGCACATGCTTAACCCACTGAGCCACCCAGGTGCCCCTGTGCATAAGTTCAAAACCAGAAAGTTATATCTGTCCTTTCTCTCTTTGGGAAATTTGCTTTTCTAAGCCTCATGTGTGTGGGCTAGGAGCTCCTATGAACCCAAGGAGATCTGGGGTCTGGCCATTTCACATCTCACCGACTTGTACTCCCTCAGGACCAGAGCTCAGTGTATCCAGCAGCTTCTCTTGTGTTTCATCCAGTCAGAGTTTGCACAGTAAGGACGCCTTGGTTCTGCTGCAGCGGCTTCAATAAAATACCATAGACAGTGTGACTTGAACAACGGGTATTTATTTCTCACAGTCCTGGAAACTAGAAACCCAAGATCAAGGTGCCGGCAAATATTGCCTTTGGTGACGGTCGTCTTCCTGGCTTACAGACAGCCACCATCTCCTTGGGGACTCACACGGCCCCTCCTTGTGTCCATGGAGGGAATGAGGACACTAATCCCATTATGAGGGCTCCACTAACCTCATCTGACCCTGATTAGTTCCCAAAGGCCCCACCTCCTACGACCATCACATTGAAGGTCAGGGCTTCAAACCATGAATTCTAGCGGGACACAGACATGCAGCCCATACGGAGCATCTGGGTAAGCCAAGGCTTTAGCAGAAGCTCAGCCCTGAGCAGAGTGCGGTCTCTGCAAGTGTCCGCATGGGGGAGGCCCCCTCTGCTCTATCTTGCCCCTGCCCACACTGTAGCATCTTGCTCTTGGGAAAGCAGCATTCTTTCCCATTCTTTCCGTCTTGCTCTTGGGAAAGCAAACCCCTTTCTGGCTGGGTTGGTCCGAAAATACACGTTCACTGGCAGGTGCTGGGCCTCACACACAGGTGCGGGCTGTCTGGTCACACGGGGTAATTTCCCAGCCCTTGCCTGGGTCTTTGCCTTTTGAAGGGGTCGCCCTTCCACTGCCGCGCTCCAGTCATGCGGCTGCCCCCACACCTCGGTTTCTGGCAGGTTGGAAGCAGGATCGGATTCCTTGTGTGAGGGTTCTCATGGCAGATACTACATGTCTGGTTGGCCCCTGTGCTTCTCCCTACCCCGTGGGCACCAGCTACACTCTCAGACTTGAATAGACTCCTGTAAATACTCCCCGCCCAGCCCCTCTTCCCTACTCACTCTCCCATGGTAGTTTCAACCTCTTCACTGCTGTCCACGGTCTCCCCTCTCTCCAGAACGTCCTCCTCAGCTCTCTCTGCTCATCCAGAAACTTCAAGCCCTGCTTCTTTCCCTGACTTCCCTTCTTTCCTTTCCTCACCTTACTAAACTCATTGGAGCTATTCTTAACGTGGTCAGTGGATGAATTTCAAAAAATTCATCAACTCCTCTGCCCCATGGACATGCCGTGTTCTCTCTCCTACCCTCACCTCTTTGGGGGCTGTACTCACTGACTAGAGGAGTCTTTCCTCCTCCACCCAAGTCCCCTGGCCCCTCCTCCAACACACACATTCCACCCTATTCCTTCTTCCCAGAAATATGTGGACACTTGCTGGGACCCACTTGGTTGGTAATTAATCATGCTTGGACTCAACCTCCTCTCCAGCTGACTCAACCTCATGAGACCTGCCTTCTCTCAGCCAGAGCATACGCGCTTTGATTTCAGGGACTCCCAAGCCATGTATGTATTCCTCCCCGTGTCACACCCTCCCCCCTGCACACACAAGGTGCCTACACCTAGGCACACATGCACGCACACACTCGCTTGTGTCCCATCCATGCTCCCTGCTTCAGGGAAGGTGATCGTCAACTCTCTCGGCCGCCCCCCACGCCCAGTCTTCCAGGTCACAACGGAGACATCCCTTCTTCCAGAAGCCCTCCCTCAAACTACACCATCCCTCTGCGAACCTGGATTTGGAGTCTCTGCTCACTGCTTCTAGGGAAGGCTGTGTATCTCTGTCGTGGGCTTTATCCCGCTGCGCCAGTGCGATAGTGACCGGCCGCTTGTATCGCCTGCTAGCTAAATGAGTTTCTCTGTGCATGGGGGGAGGCCAGTAGCCTTCCTGCCACGTGAAAGGCATTCAATAATGCTTGGGTTTTTGTTTTTTTTGTTTTTAATGATTTAACAAATGAAACTGAGGGTGAACAGTCGTTTTGGCTGAGTGGATCTGAGCAAAACAAAATTAGACAGAAAACCTCCTGCAGCAAAATCACACTATGCCTCCCAGTTCCACACTGAAGTCACTGGGGCGCTACGGGCTGTGTGGGGTCACCATGGCGTGGGGCAGTACTTTGACTATATTCTTAGGGGGTTGGTGTCTGGGATCTTACGGGTTTGGGTTTGAAGGAGGTTGAAGGTTATGTTAAGGCTTAGGCTGGAAGAGATCTGGCTGGGAGCCAGGCTTGGGCCAAAGGGACTAGGGCACAGAGCCAGGCTTGAGACATACATAGGGTTAGGGAGGAGGCCAGGGCTAGAGGTCAGAAGAGGGCAGAGGCTGCGGGCCAGTTGAGGCTTGGACTGAAGATGAGAAGGGGCTGGGATCCAGTTTGGAAATAGGGCTGGGGTTGGGGTGTGGTTGGGAATGGCGCTTCCTCTACATTAACTCCCTCTCCCTGCAGTGGCTGGGACTCTGAGGATCCTCCCAGAAGTAAAGATGGAGGGAATGCTCGGTGGATCCATTACCATTGAATGCCCACTTCCTCAGATGCAACTGAGGTTCTATCTGTGCCGGGAAATGGCCAAATCTGGAGGATGTGCCACCGTGGTGTCCAACAAGAACTTTGTCAAGGAGGAATACAAGGAACGGGTCACCCTGAAGCTTTGTCCAGATAAGAATCTGTTCCTGGTGGAGGTGACAGAGCTCACCAAGAGTGACAGTGGAGTCTATGCGTGTGGGACAGGCATGAACACAAACCGAGGCAAGACCCAACTAGTCACCCTGACTGTCTACAGTGGTAGGTGTCCCAGGCTCAGGGCACCCAGAAAATGTCTCCACCCACGAAGGCTGGGACAGACATTGGTCCCCCAGACTCCCATGCTATGGTTAGCCAGTCCAAAGATATTGGGATTTGTAGAATTGAAACCCCACAGTCCCCCCAATTTCCCGTCCAAACCATAAGAAAGGAACAAGATCAGCACTCTTCTTACAGCACTTACTGGGTCGTACTGTATCCATCCTACCCAAGGCTTAGGGGAGTAGGGGCTTAAGATTGAGGAGGGGCTCTGAGAGGGGAAGAAATTAGAAGCAAAAGGACAGAATTGTCCTACATAGTTGCCCCATGAGAAATATCAGGGACAACTATAAAGGAAAGTCAGTCCTTTTTCAAGTCACATTTGTAAGCCAAACTTAGTCCTTTATAATCAGATTCTTTCCGTATGTCTTCTCCTGAATCCCACCTTCTTCCATGCCTCCACTGACTTCCTAAATCAAATGCAGCCTAGAATCGCAGTGGTGGCTAGTGCAAAAGTTGGCTGAGTGAAGGCGAAAGAGAATTTCTTTTGGGGAAGTCTCCATCCTGTTTATTTTTCTGCTCTTCCTGGTGGACTCTGCCTTCATCCCCTTGCTGCCATCCACCCTGCCTGGGTCAGCTTCATCTCCTATCGACATCCTTTCCCCGGGTCTCAGTCTGCTCTTAGAGCCCACAGGTGTATTCCCCTTGCCTCTATAGAGTATGAGCTATTCTGGGAAGAGGAGCCGATGCCTGAGCCTCCACCTTGGTTTCGTAAATTTCTACACATGCCGGTGCCTCCTTGGTTCCAGATGCCTGCACATGACAGTTCTTTTGAATTCATACCTAAAGGTAAGTTCACCAAAGCTAAGGTAGGATAGGAGGTGGGAGAGATGATGTGGCATTGTGACAGTGGAGGAGGGGAGATGTGTTCAGTTCATCAAATGGTTGGCAGAGCACAGCTGAGTCTCAGATGTGTATTTCCCTGTCTTGGGAGGGGGTACCTCCCTGAGATCAGCATCCTATGTCCTTCAAGCCCATCCTAAAGCCTTGTCCACTTGGCACTAACTGCAGGACTTACACCTCACCACCAGGTGGCACCACAAATAATGGAGTTTGCGCTCCATTCACAAAATCTTAGTTCTTTTATGAATGACTTGCAGAATCCAAGAATGGGCAGGACTTTTTCAGCCAGAGTTCCTCATGTCTCCTGTTCCCCATAGGGCCGTGTACATTTTCTGAAATACAGTGATTTTAGCAATTCCATTTTGCAATTAAAAGACTGATGATTATACTAATGGTGTCTTTACATTCCTATATTCTTTTCCTGTTTTAAATGCATTTGACATACAATATTTCCCTCACATCTTCACATCTGTCTTGTGAGTTAGATACATTAATTGAACAATTGTTACACTAGAGGACTTTGCTGGGTTCCAGGGGAGATAGTGTAACTAAGTGTACTATATACCCAAGGTTGTGACTTATAGGTGTAGAATGGAGAATAGGCAAGCACACAAATAAGGCATAAAGCAGAGTGGGGATGGAACTACAAACAGGGTTTTCCCCATGCTCAGAGGAGAGCAAGCTCTTCTGCCTGGAAAGTCCAAGAAGGCTTCCTGGAGGAGATGGTATTTTGAAGCAAATATATATTGAGTTTACTAGGTGTAGAGGACAGGCTAAGAAGGCATTTCAGGCCATGAGGACTGCAAGTACAGAGTCTGAGTAAAGAGGAGTGTGTTCAGGAAAGAGAGAGTGACATAATCCTGCTGAAGACTAGAGTATGTACAGGGAAAATCACTTCTTTCTGCTATCTCCTGCAGTTACCACACCGGCTGAAAGGACAGAGACCCCTCCAGAAATCCACCCCTCTCCCACCACCCCAATCTTGCACCACCTTCGAGTTTCCAGAGCATCTTCAGTAGCAGCTGCCAAGACCCCAACCTTCCTGCCATCCACCATAGCCCCAGAGACCTCAGCTCCAGAGAGGCCACTTAAGCCCCAGATAGCCAGCTACAACTACCACACCAGGCTTCACAGGCAGAGGTAAGAAGCCTCCACCATCCAGGCTTAGAAGGTCTTCCCTCCATTTTGTCTGCAGATTGAAATTTTACTTTCCTTAAAGGGTGAGAACATCAGTTCTCTTTTCTTCTGCAATCATGGCAAACTAGAATCATTTTTTATGGGCTAGAGGTCAGGCAAAGTAGTCTAGAGTTAGGAGATCCACTGAACCCTTCCTGCGACGTCCGCCAACAGAGACCCTTCTTGTCTCTAGGCCCCTGTGGACCATACTGCCCATGAATGTAGCATATTAGCTCATTAACCCAAGCATAAGAATACACTTGGCAATGCCCCAGCGGGAGATCCTGTAGGAATGAGACCCAAATCTTTAAGCATTCAGCATTCATTCAGATTGGCTTTGATGGGGAACTAAATAAGGAAAAAAAATAACAATGAAACTATTAACTATTCAATTAGTTTCACCTGGTTTTTTTTTGTTTTTTGGTTTTTTTTTTGTTTGTTTGTTTTTTGCTTTTTCAGCGTGGCTAGGAAATTTTAAAATTACATGTGTAACAATATTTCTACTGGAGGGCCCTGGTCTAAAGGCTGGGGCACACCCAGGAAAGTGATGCAATGGACCACTAGGGGGCAGCATTAGAGCAGCCTCCAAAGAAAACCCATTAAGAATTGGAATTAATTTTGCCTAAGCAAAGACAAGCATGTTGGTGAGGAAAGGGACCTCCAACACTATGCGGGTTTCATAGATGAGGAACTGAGGTCATCAGAACTATGTGTTTTCAAATAGAACCAGGACGCCTGATTCCTAGTTCAGTAGACTCCACCAGCCGGCCAGTGGAGAACTCAAGTCAATTTAACCAACATTTTCTTTCTTTTTTTTTCTTTCAAGATTTATTTATTTAAGAGAGAGAGAGAGAAAGAGGAAGAGAGAGAGAGAGCACAAACAGGAGGGGCAGAGAGAGAGAGAGAGAATCTCAAGCAAACTCCATGCTCAGCTCTGAGCCGTCTGGGGCTCACTCTCACCACCTTGAGGTCCAGACCTGAGCTGAAACCAAGAGTCAGAAGCTTAACAGACTGCTCCACCCAGATGTCCCTCATCCAATATTTTCTCAGTTTCTACTATCTGCCAGGCATTGTGCTCTTTCCTGAAAATGTAAAAAAGATGAAAACATGCAATATCCAGGTCTTCTCTTACTAATGCCAGTCTGATTGTAGTAAGGGTTGTAATCCTTATAAACATAAGAACTGAGATCAGTGAGAAAAAAATGATTCTAGTTTGCCATGACTGCAGAAGAAAAGAGAACTGATGTTCTCACCCTTTAAGGAAAGTAAAATTTCAATCTGCAGACAAAATGGAGGGAAGACCTTCTAAGCAGAGGGCACCCCTTGAAACATCTTTTCCCCTGTTATAATTATAAGAAACTTACTTTGCTTAGTACTTGCACTAATCTTATAAAAAAAAACTGAGATGCAAACAGTCAGAAGGGGAACTGACATTTACCGATTGCTGCCTTGGACCAGGTGCTTTCACTTCTTTATACCTCCAATTTTGTTTCATCCTTGAACAGTTCCATGAAATAGGCTTTACTATATCCGTTTCTCCAGAAATGAGGCTCAGAGAGCTTCGGAGACTGATTCAAGATCACACAGCCAGTAGAAACCTGAACCTGAATTTGAATCCAGGTTTCACGACTCCATAGGCAAGGCTTTGGGGGGCGGGTTTGGGGGGGAGGCTTTTGTTAAGAAAGGGACAAACCTCTGAGCCATTTCCAAAAAAAGTTGGCTATTTGGGAGTGCTGCCTTAAACCTCCCTCTCCCTTCATCCCTCCTTCCCTCACAGACCTCTTCCTCCCCTCTCCCTCTCCTTCCTTCCTCAGAGCCTTCCACCAGGACCCCGTGCCTGGGTTGGAAGACCAAGGATTTCACATCCTGGTCCCCACCACCCTGGCCCTCATCCTGCTGGCACTGCTGGGGCTGTTGATGAAAAGGGTCATTCAAAGGAGGAAAGGTGAGCAGCTGGGGGCTCAGTTAGGACGAGATGAGCCGTGAGAAGGGCCCAGAAAATTCAGACTCCGACGGAAATCCACCCCCACCCCCCCCAACCCCCCCACCCCCGGCCCCAAACTCCCCAAGGGAAACTCAGGAGCTTCAGATGAGCAGCCTGGGGCATGAGAAACGTGGCAGGGGGTCAACGGTCTGAAAATGGGGACCGAGGAGGGCGGCCTGGGCCCTTTGGTCTTTAGTTTTGGGCCAGGTTGTGCCTCATACATTCAGAGCATCTCCGTTGCAGACCCGGCCAAGCCCCGGGGAGGCAGACAGCCTGTAGTTTCCTGGGACCCGAGGGCGGGGACGGTGGCCACAGGCCTCTGATGCCTTTCTCCTCTTCCCCCGCGGCTTTGCCGGGCAGCCCTCTCCAGGCGGGTCCGCCGATCCGCCTTGAGGATGCGCACCCTGGAGGCGTCCCAGCGGCCGCAGCTGCAGCGGCCCCGCGCCTCGCAGCCGTCGCGCTCCCAGAATATCTACAGCGCCTGCCCGCGGCGCGCACGGGCCGCGGACGCTGAAGGTGAGCCGGAGACCGGGCGCCCCGGGGACGGTGGGCTGGGCCGGGCGCGGACCCGGCCAGGACCGGGCCGAGCAGGACCCTTGGGCGCGAAGCAGCTACAGAAATTGGGCGGACGCCGAGGGTCCCCCGGAGCCCCTCGCCTCCAGGAACCGCCCGCGCCTCGGCGGTTCCCGCGGGTCGGGGGCGGGCCGGGGGGGCGGGCCGGGGGCGGACAGGCGCGCGGCGTCGCCCTCACCTCCGTCTCCCCGTCTACTTAGGTGAGGGGGAGGTACCTCTCCCAGGCACCCGAGCATCGGCGCCCCCTGCAGCTCTGCAGGTAAGCTCCGCCCCGCCCCTGACCGGTAGCCGCGGCCCGGAGGCGGCCCTGGACTTGGGCTTGGCCCTGGGCGGGTGGATGGGAGGTTCCCGAAGTAGCCGGAGGGCATGGCGTTCCCAGCAGCTCCTGGGCCCTGAGTCTGGGAAGAGGTTGTGTCAGTTTCTTCCTTTGAGGGTGTCCGTAGACTGAGTGTCCAACAATCGCGGTAGCCTTCGTTACCGGGCTTCTAGCCAAGCATTACCGTGGGATAAACGGGCGCTCAGTAGAGGCGACGGATGGCAACTCTACACACAGAGGACTTTCATGTGAAAGAGCTGCGATTTCCAGGAGGCCTTAGGGATAGGAGTCTACCCAGTTTTACCTGAATATGAGGGAGGACTTTCTAGTAAACTGTAGGATGAGAGGACGTACTTTGCCCATCACTGGAGGCAGTAAGCCTGGCCTAGAGGATGACTTGGCAGACAGATGTCAAGATGCAGATAGGATTCAACCCTTGGCTGAGGAGGATTCCTCTGGAAATCTATGAAGGGCCACAGGGAACTCCTGTGTCTGTGGATGGCCATTGAGAGATAGGTAAAAAGTATTTTAACTGTCCATTTTTGTTTATCCAAATTAAGAAGAGAAACTATTTTATTCTCTAAAGTAGCCCACCCTTGCCGTCACCCAGCCCTGCTAGAGAAGGTTCATGGTAGCATAGATATGGCCCAGCAGCACCAGCTACCTTTACGCCAGCCCTTTCCTCGTGAACTTCACTGCTGCCACACACACCCTCCCCCGAGCCTGTACTTTGCTTACAGCTGACTCTTCCTCCCTGCTTGAAACTCTCATTCCCACTATCAGGGACAAAAATCTTGACCAAACCAGTCCAACACAAGGTGCGTATGATTAATGGCTCAATATTTTAGCTTTCATAGGGAGTATCTTGATTTTTCAAGCTGAATAAATTAACCTTAGGTAATGAACTGTGTGACAAGCAGTCGGAGATATATTTTTGAAACAAATTGCCACTCATTCCCTCTCTGCTGAAGTTCACAAAGTAATAGTTTTTTGCCATGACTGGGCACTCCCTAAGTGCTACCATGTTCGTGGGGCTGAACTTGTAGTTCTCGGCACTTATATTTCAACGCGTGGCTCTCCCTACTGAAGCCTTCTTGGGTGGATGTTATAATAATTGTGCAGTGTTGGAATCATGGCACAGCCCTGTCCTCCCAAGAACTGACCCATCCTGAAGGCAGCTGATCCTGAAGTTTCTTTCTGGGGAAGAGGAGCACCACCGTGCCCAAGTGACCTACCACCTTCCTCCTCTTCCCTACCCAGCCCCTCCCTGGAATGTACTGTTATACCACATCACAGCCTCTTAGTCCTTACGGAGGTGCAAGGGGTGACTCACTGTGCTTCCGAATAACTCCCTAAGAAGGTGCATATTTATTCCACAAGTCACACCATCTAATCCCAGAGGGGAAACTCCTCTGGCAGCTGAGTCTCCTTTAAACCCACGCTTAGCCACGTGACTTGAGCCTGAACCCCATTCAAGGCATTTCCTGCCCGCGTTAGATCTAAGTGGTTTCCACTTATCTGCGGTCAGACGCCACCCTGAAACTGCCCAAGGCCAAGCCGCTTGTGTGTCTTTGCCTTCTAGAAATTGGCAGCCATGCACATGCTCCCCACTGCCCACCGTGGAGATCTTTATCTGGAGAGATACTAAAATCACCCTACCCAGATCCAGTGATGCCTGTTTGCTTGTTCCCAGGTGTCTGAAGCTCTCTGGCCCCATGCCCCGTCTCTGAAGACCAGCTGTGAATACATGAGCCTCTACCACAAGCCTGCTGCCAAAGCAGAGGACACTGATTCTGATGACTATGTCAATATCCCCTGCCTGACTCACCTCGCCAGCTGTCCCCCTGCGCCCAGACCCTGGTGCCAGTGAGTCCTGTCTAGCTGCTGGAGTCCAATACGTGCTCTGTTTTCGGAGCCCTCGTTACCTCCCACGCCAACCTAGAGGCTTGTTCCTGTCTCTCCTGAGAATAGCTCAGTAACCTCTCCCAGCTCTTCTTGCACCCCTCTGCAGCCCCCTGTGGTTTTCAAGTGGGCTCGGGGCACGTGGAGCATTTGTCCCAGCGCCACCTGCTTCCTCTCCGAGCCATGGGATTCACAGAGTATCTTTGATCACAGGGTCTTCGCTGCCCCAGCTCTAGACTCATGGCGTCAGGCTGGAGCACGGGCATAGGTGTTGCTTCGGGAGACCTTCTCAGGCTCGGGCGTCACACTAGTAGAAGCCCCTGGACCTCCTAGTGAGGGCATGCCTCAGTCCAGTGAGTTAGGGAGCGGCCAGGTATGAAACGCCCCTGGCAACATCTTCGCCTTGACCTTGAGGCTGGCTCTTACTAGTGAGCTTCTATTCATCTTGAGTCCTATGGTAAGGACATTTTTTTTTTTTATATATGATGAAAGGCTGTAAATTTTCAGAACCTAGGCTTGTTAGTGTCAGTGATTATATGTATATATTCCTAAATCCTCTAACCTGTCTCCCTCCCTTGATGTACATAAGTCCCTTGACCCCAGTGTCTCCCCAACAAAAACAAAAACCAAATAGGATAGTTTGTGTCATCTGTTTATCTTCCTTCCGTGGCTTAGCAATGGTATTTCCGCCCTTCGCATTGCCCTGTTTGGCCGCCCAAACCACTACATCTCTCCGCGTGCAGAAATGGCCCCTCATCTCTTTGCCAGATAACTTCTGGCAGGGTAGGGGAGGAAAGTGGCTTCTTGGAGGACCAGACACTCTGCAATAGCACTTACATCATGAAAGGAGAGATAACCCCCCTCCTGCATAGACCTTCTCTTAAGTTTTCTGGGCAAGGGCATAGGCAGACTGAAGTCAACCTCAGAGTTCAGCCAGAGCTCAAGACTAGAGATCACCCAGTCTTGCTGTTAAGAAGAAGACCTTTCCTGGAGGCATAACTCAGCCTTACTGGCACTTGCCCACACTGAGGAAGAAGAGGCTGTCAGCACTGAGTTCCCTGCTTATTAGCGGGGAGCGGCACCGACGACTGGACAGCCATATGATGACACCATTAGCCGTGTGACCTTGACAATGGCACCCTCTCCAGCAGCAAATAAGAATGAGTCGTATCAGAAAGGAGGGCCCCCAAGGAGAAGGGATGGGGAGAAATGAAATGTTTAGTGAACCTGCTTCGTGCGGGCCCTTAGCCTGCACTGTATCTGCTATCGTTTATATTCCAAAAGGATGCCGTTTGCCTCCACCCCAGTGCTGTGCTCCTGCAGATCTCATGGCAACATGCTTTCTGTGCCCTGAGGCACAACTTCATATCCCAGCACCCCCCGTTGTTCCTCAACCACTCAAAGACAGACCCAAAAATCCAATTTCTTAAGCATTTACTTAGCACTCATCCACTGCCCCGCATGGTGTCAAGCATCATGGAGAGTAAAAAAGAAGCATGGGACACAGTCCCTGCTGCCGACACAGAACGCGTACAATCTGATGATAAATACGGCATCAATTAAAACACTGATGGGAATTAAATAGAGTTGTAATAAATATAGAAATCTACTTTGTAGATTATTCACAGCATCCAAGAGAACCTTCCATGGCCGTCTCTGGGGCCACTTCAAGAATGAAGTCTTTGAGGATAAGCCTGGCCTAGAATGAAATCCTTCGTCAAGGGGGTGAAGGGCCCAGAGAACATCACTGGAAGGGATACGGCACCTTTGAAATGACACGGAGAACAAGGAGGGTGTCCTAGTCTTGGCATTCAGAACTGGTAGAATTTCCCCATCCAGGTCAAGAGAATGTCCACTTCTCCAAAGGCTTTGGTCTGGGCTGATTGGATGTCCAACTAAAGAGAAAGGAGGGTTGAAGGCCTACCATATTAGCCACAGGACTAAGTTTCCTTTGCACCCACTGCTCCTGGGGCTGGCTCTGTCTGCTCTGGGAAGGGCCTCTGATGAGCACACCCACCCGTCACTTGTTCCTTCGCAGGGGTGGGGGAGGCAGTGAGGCCCAAGGGACCAGTGAGTAGCAGTGGGTGAGGAGCAGGGGAAAAGCATCCGGAGCTCCTGATAACAGGAACTGCAGAATCCCTGTGCAAGGTGGATTTTGCCACCTCCCGAGTTTACTACGCAGATGAAGAAACTGAGGTCCAGATGGCCCCCTTCCTGTGTGTATGATTCCTCCTCACCATTTATTTTTAGGCTGATCTATCTGTTCCTCAAAAAAGTGATCAAAATCATATATTTTTTGGCGGGGGTCTGCAGATAACATTTGGATTTTGTTTTGTTATCTTTATTTGGGAGATGGTAATATATTTTCCCATGCTTTTTTCCTCACAAACTAGGCCATTTGAGCATTATGGAAAATATTGCAGATATGCAGTGCATGTTTGGGGTCGGGGCACCCGCTTCAGACTCCAACTGCCCAGCTCAAGTATTGATAAAACTTTCACAGGGAAAGTCCTTCATAAGGAAAGCATCTTGTAGGGAAATAGAAAAGCATTTCAATATGAAAACTGGTACAAAAATGCATCCTGTCTTTTGTGGAGCTTGTGCAAAGTAGATGATAATTGATGCAAATATCCCTGTGCATGTGCAAAATTAGGGGGCTTTGGGGCACGCCTGGTGGGGTCACCTGCTGTGAATTCTGCATGAAGCACCCGAGTGGGACAATTCAGGCTAGTCTAATGGTGGATAGGCAAGCTCTCGAATCCTAGCCTTGGGTACCTGTTTAAATGCTCTCTGGAACAGCAGAAACCGCCTGCGTGCACTCTCACTGATAGAAAACATCTCGTTTTCCTGCTGGATAAGAGGGGAAAAAAATTGGGCCAAGTGTTGGGCAGCAGCGGAGGCAAGCCCCCTCCCCCTCCTTCCTAATGATGCCACGGGGGTTCCCCAGGCCAGCTGTGAACCCCACATTCTCAAGGTAGCCACTGCCAAACCCCCACCAGGGGTGGGGGCTGACTCCTTTCATTTTCACAGCAATCTGGTCATGTAGCGTGATTATCTACATTTTATACATAAGAAAAATGAAGCTCAGAGATGTTGGCTGCTTTGCAAAGGGTTATCCCGCTGGTTACGAGCAGACCTGAACTTGAATCTAGAACTACTCTTTTCAGAATCCAGAGCCTGTGCGCTTTCCCAGGACACCATCGAATCCCTGTCAGGGCATAAAAGCCAGGACAGGATAAGGGGAGGGAGGGTGTCTTCTCAAAATGTGTCATTTCCCATGGGCCCTGGTCACAGTGTTGTTCTACTCACACTGGGTTGTAGTTTTGAGGCGATGACAGAAAAGTTGTTGGCCAGAGTAGAGAATGACTTCCGGATCCTGGGGTCAGCTGTCTTATCCAGAGAGTTTTTGAAAACGGTATTCAGGTAGAACTTGAGGAGGGCGCGGATGAGGTAACAGCTCTCGGCGTCCTGGGGACGGTCTGGGTTACTGCAGAGCCCTCCGCCCAGCCTGGCCCCGATGAACAACCCACATGCCACACAAGGCAAGATAAGCACAGAGAGAGAGAGAGAGATCTAGCAGATGCTGATCAACATTAGATCTGAAGGAGGCTTCAGGGGCACGCAGAGCGGCGCCTTTGGTTGACGGGAGGAAAGGCAGACCCAGAGAAGACAGACCCACAGCCACTCAGTGGCAGGCACAGACCTAGGTCCCAGGTATCCTGATTTCCCATCTGTTTAATATCCTTTCCTCTACTCTATGCGGGCTCTCTGATAGCTCTGTGTGGGGGTGGGGGAGGTCATGGACCCTGGAAAGCACCCGACACTTGGTGGTTCAGAGCTGAGAGTCCAGGGAAAGAACTGGAAAGGGAAATGAGAAAAGAAAATCAACACCCTGGAACAACATTGCACTCAAGCCCCCTTAAGCGCCAGAGTGAAGCTCGGTGCCTTGTAGGGATCGGGGCTCAGCACATGTACTCGCTGGCTGCCTCGCCCAGTGTGGGGATGACAGTAATGAGTGAGAAAGAAAGATGGGAACCAAAGACCGAAGCAGGTGTGGAATCCTGGCAACTCTGGCTAAACGGAGAAAGATGCTTACGAGCCCCGATCCGCACCACCCTCCGTGTCACCACACACACATACCCACGTAACCCACACACTGGGGTGATGACCCAGACGTTGACTTCTCTGGCTCCCTGCCCAGCCCTGTCCTGTGTAGGCTCAGTCCGGGCAGAAGCCTCCCCTCGACCACCCGCAGAAGACAAGCCACGAGAGAGAGAGAGACATAGTCCTTCCCCAGCGTCTGATTACCGAGACGTTCTGCAGAACCTCCTTCTGTAGCAGCCGGACACTGGTGGCGTTATCCTTAGCTTGCTTTGGGAATAGAAAGAAAAGATGTGTTCAGCTTGCGGGGCAGCACAGAAACCAACCTTCAAATACATGCTGGCCCCCAGATCTATCCAGTCTGAGATCCCAAAGGCCAGAGGAACCAAGGGAGGACCCAGGAAGGGCTGAGCTGAGGTAGCGCCTGGGGGTAAGGGTACAAGTTTCCAGCCACAGAAATCACTAAGCTTAACGCCCAGAGGCAGACAGAATCCCAGGAGAGCTCTCAGAGCCTTGATGGGGAACCTGTTTGTTTCCTTTGGTCAGGAGGAACTAAACCTATCTGGTTTAAGAATGACTAGGGGCAAGGTTTTGGCTCCATATTCCACGGGGGCTGGCGTGGGGTGGGGGCTGCACTCTGAGCTGCCTCTTGCCCTTGGAGCTTCCCCTGCAACCAGCCATATCCTCCAGGTCTCAGATTATAGTCAGAGCATCCCTGTGAGAAAGGAGCTTTAGAGCTTATTTTCCCACCTCCTCGATGTGCAAACAAGGAAACTGAAGGGGGAGGGGCTCTGTGCCTGGTTTCAAGATCAAGATCACACCAAGGTGCCTTGTCCCTAGTCCAGCACCCTCCCCTCCCCCAGGCCGTCTCACTTAGCTCCCTCTTTCTGCCCCAAATCTGAACCATTGTGTAAGGAGTGCATCTGCCATTGTGAGCACGGGATCACCTTCAGGCCCCCGGGGAAATTCCCAGTCACGTTTCACCGGCAGCCCCCTCCCACCTCAGCATTAGCCACTCTTTTTACCATTAGCTAAAGCCTTGTTTCCTCATGTGCAAGAAGGAATGCACGCTTGTGATGCCTCTGACTTCATAAAGTTATCATACAGGACAATAATCAGCGAATTGCGGAGGGCTCCGTAATCGTAAAATAGCCTCCTGCACTCTCGGGAACCCCCCAGCCGGGTCCAGAGCAACTCTTCACTCACCACAATGTCCTTCACGGCCCAGAAGGCCTCCCACAGTTCCTGGAGGGCTACTCCCTCCACTCGGCAGGATCCGAACTGGAACTCTTGGCCCTGGGCCCCTGGCGCCTGGCCGCAGAGCAGCAGGATCAGACTCAGGCCGAGGAGAGCAGTCGTCCGCCCTGGAAAGCCCATCTGCTGCAAAGGAAGGGGCAGGAGGATCCTGCTGGAAGAAAGGAGGCATCGCACTGAGGTAGGACTTCTGCCCAGCCATAGCATACCGGGCACGATGCTCCTTGGCTCTCCCTCGGCCACCTTCAGGGACACACAGATGTGAACTCTGAGAGCAGAGTACGTTCCCGGTTCAGAATACTGCAAACGTGGGGCCTCGCTGCGGCGTGGTGGTGGTGGTGGGGGGGTCCTCGGGTCTTTCTGCCCCTCCCTCTCACACCCGCTGGCCTCGGGTCTCTCAGCCCTTCCCCACCGTGCCCACCCGCGTCCCCGACACCCGACGCCGCCTTCCTCCATCCATGATCCAATTCTCTCCAGCCAACAACTGGCCGGTCAGAATTTCACCAAGAAGAGTGAAGAAACTGGGGCAGGGGCGAGGGTTTAAAGTACCAAAGAACTTGTGTAGAACATCCTCCAAACTCCGAGGATAGGGACCTTAGCTAGGCGATGGCTTGTCTGAGCTCCGCCCTGAAGTCGCCAGACACCCTCCTCCCCGGGGAAGGCCATCCTGCCCGCATCACCAGGGAGCCCAGGATTAGTCCTGGCCCACGGGGAGGGGCCCAGACTGCAGGTTAGGGTCACACTCTCGCTCTGCCCCCTCAGCTGACCGACTCACCCCTGACTCGAAGAATTAAGTTTCCAGGTAACCGAACAAGAGGGAGCAATCAGATTTCCAGGTGAATCACCTTGAAAACCTCCCACAAAAGCACCAGTGGGATGACTGACTGTCTGAAGAGGCCCCAAGCTAGGGGACGGCCACCCACTATCTGTGTGTCGCACCCATGGGCAGAGAGTTTCTTCTCCCTGCTTTCCTTGCCCTTTGCTCTTCTTCCTTCCTTCTTTCCTCTCTGCTTTCTCCCTCCCTCCCTTTCTTCCTGTCTTCCTTCCTTCCACGACCATTTAAGAACCTTCCACGACCATTTAAGAACCTGCGACACACGGGCCAGAGGGGCGCAGGAGGAGCGCCCAACAGCCTCTGTCCCCGAGCTCGGTGCCTCCGTGTCTCCCTCAGAGCCTTTTCATTCTGTTCCTTGCAACGCCACAGCCTTTGCGGCCTCTCTTGACAATTCGTTTCTGGGCCTCGTAATCCTCCCAGCCTTCCTTCCATCCAGCCCAGATTCTTCTCCGTGTTAAAGCGGAGACCGCAGCTCCTCATCCATCCCCCACCCCCCCGCCCCCCCGCCGCCCAGTTCCCAATGAGGCAGCAGTCCGGTGAGTCCTGCTTCGAAGCAAAGTACTCCTGCAACCCCCAGCACTCACCTCAGGTCCCCGAAGGGGTGCTTGAGGGCTGGCTGTTCAGGGGTGGCCGGCTCCTGCTGATGGAGGGGCGAGTTGGACAGGCACCCTCCCCATTCACTGGTCAGGGGTCTACCCGCGGGTGGAAGGTTCTCCTCCCAGCAATGAAAGCCGTCTCAACAGTAAAGGTGTGCAGACTAGCAAGGCTCTGTGGAGATCATATATATGGGGGCTGGGGGGAGGGGCGGAGGGAGAGGGGAGGTGGAGAAAGGGAAATTGGTCATGCTTTCCTAGAGAATTACTTCACTGCCTACTCACCCCTCACTTGAAGACAATGGGGCAATGGTGAGCTGAGGCCTGGAGCTGAGGTCTGCCTGTGCCCCCAGCTCCAGGACCAGGCACAAGTCTCCTGGCTCCCCTGAGCCTCAGTTTCTGCATCTATAAAATTAAAACAAACAAACAGAAAACTGCCCCCCACCAAGGGCAGGTGCAAGGAGCAAATGGGAAAATGACAAAGTGCTTTGTAAGCTGTATACACATGAGACTATATTATTGCTCTGCAGAGTACCCCGTCTCTTTACTCCAAAAGCATTCAATAATTATGCCCTATTAATGATGGGACAGTGACCTCGAGACCGAGGATCACCCACACATACTTCTGTGATGGCTCAGGGCCGGGAAGTTTAGAGTGTTTCCTCACACGCAGCCCCCGACGGCCCCGTCTCGGGTTCAGGAAGAACAAGGCCGTGTGCACGCGGCCAGGCCTGGAAAGCTGAGGGCCCCGGTGTCTTGTGGGCCAGCCTCAGCCTGCGCTGCTCGGCTGGGGTTCTCCTGGGGGACGGCACGTCAGGAGCCAAGGTGAAGAAACCCAACCGTGTGTCCAGCTAGCAAGGTGCTCAGGCTTAGGCTGCCCCTTGTGCGAAGTGAAGGGTGGACCCGAGCCGTACTCCCAAAGCTCGTTGCCCGGAACCTGGTCCTGAGGGACAGGAGACTTCCTCATCAGTAAATTCCAGAAGCCTGCCGTGTGCCAGCCCCTCTTGGGAACGTGTAATGCTCCTGAGAATAAAGAAGACTGAGAAGTCCCATGAGGGCCAGGGGGTGGGGACATGTGCTTGACTTTGTTTAATGCAGCCCGTCCCAGGGTCCCAGGAGGGTTTGACCATGTCCCTGGGACGTGTTGTGGAAACGCCAGACCCTCAATCAGGGATCGACAGACTATGGGCCAAGAATAGGCTGAGCATGGCTTACCCTGTGACCTAAGAAGGATTTGTACATTTGTTAATGACTAAAACAAAAATGAAAACAAACAAAAAAAAAAAACCCCAAAATTCAAAAAATGAAAAGTACATGAAATTCAAATTTCAGTGTTCACAACCAAAGTTTTACTGGGACACAGCCACACCCAACCCATTACCTATTGTCTATGGCTGCTTTTGTGCTCAGTGATGGAGACCAGTAGTTATGGCTCATGAGACCGTATGGCCCACAAAGCCCAAAATATTTACTCTCTGCCCTCTGCAGAGAGAGGCTGCTGAGCCCTGCTCTGAATTACCTTCCTGCACAAAGATCTGAGATCAGGCGAGAGCCGTGGGAGTAGAACGTGATGCGAAGGGTGGGATCGTTTTCCCCAGCTCAGTGGAGAGGGACAAACAGAGGACCCTGGAAGGTCGGCGCTTCCCAGTCCCTCCGGCGGGCAGACCCATCTCCTTCTCTCAGGCTCCAGCACCCCTTCCCTTCATCACACGTTCAATGGCGTTTATTTCCTCAAGCAGACAAAATACTTGCTGCCGTCCCCAGCCAGCAGCCCAGTCTGCTGTCGCCGCCTGTATGAGGACCAAGCCTGAATCCTTCGCTCCGCTGGCTCCTGGAGGGCCTCCATCTTGCCCTCCGGTCTTCGGCAGGCGCCCGTGCCACACCCTTTCCTCCCCTGGCAGGATGCAGGGCATTACCCGAACCCCTAGTACTACGGGAAGACGATGCCCAGAGGCATTCATGAGATAAAAAGAACACAAGGTATGAAGGTAGCAGCAGTAGACAAGGGGGAGACAGGAGAGGACTGGAGAGACTGACGGCTGTGGCAGGAAGCTGAGAAACAGAGCCCCCGGGGCAGCGGCAGCGCTAGATGACTGCCTCCTGGTCGGCAGGCGGGCAGGAGGGATGAGCTGTTAGCAGGCAGGCTCGAACAGAGGCATGAGGTCATGGATATAGCTCGATGCGTTCCAGGATCCCCACCTGGGGTCACGAGCAGCTCATTCTGTTGAAGGAAGGCAGAGTATAATATGGATATTCTAGGCAAACATGTGCCTGAGCTTGACATAGCGCGATGACCTGGGAAGAGAGGGCCAGGAGAGTACCCAAGGACCTTGGCCCAACGTCAACGGGGTTTGCCCATTATATGCACAAGATTTGCACACAGGCAGACTTGGGTTCAAAACGTGATTGAGTCGCCTATGAGCTGTCTGCGTCTCAGTTTTCTCATCTGTAAAGTCAAGTCCTGTAGGCTCGCAAGGACACAATGATGTAGAGCCTGGTACTCCGAGTGTGGTCTGCGGACCAGCAGCAACAGCAATATCTGGGATTCTTGATTCTTGATGCTTGATTCTCAAGCATATGAAAATTGGAGGAGCACTACATAAAACACGTGAAGGGCAACCCAGTGTCTTTCCCGAGGTGAATGCCTAACAAATGAGCTCTTCAAGTGAACGTGGAAGGGCTAGAGCCGTGATTCTCAGTGGGGCAGTTTTGTCCCCAGGGGACATTGGACAGTGTCTGGAGACGTTTTGGGCATCCTAACTGGGGAGTGTGGGGTGGAGGAGGTGGAGGTACCACTGACACGGAGTGGAATGTGCCGGGGCGGGGGGGCTGTAGCCGAACACCCTGCAGTGCACATGGCGGCCCCGCACCACAAAGAATGATGGGACCCCAAATTCCAACAGTGCTGAGGCTAAGAAATTCTGGCTAGAGGAAAGTAGTGGCTGTGGGGGAAAGAGCTGAAATAGCACCAAAGATGGATGAAAAGGGGGCTCTTACTGGGAAGGGGGCTGTGGACAGATCACATGGTCAGGGAAGTGGAAAAAGCAAGATGGCAACTGGGAAGGCAGAGCCCAAAGGCTCCTGGGAGGGAGCAGATGGGCAAGGCCTGGCCCACCCCACCGGCTCACCCCTGGGGAAGCTCTGAGTCTCTGACTTGGAAAGGTCCGAGAAATTGGGGCTGGTCCTTCGGGCTATATCCACGTATTTTTACCCAAATTCCACCGTAGACCAGACTAAGACCAGAGGCTCTTTTAACCTCTCTCATCCAGAACTTGGGCAGTTTCCTTTATATTAGGTGGGAGAATATCTCCTCTGAGAATGAGCTTTGATTTACAAGGCTACTTTCCCCCCAAAATAGTCTTCATTAGATTTAGGGGGTTTACTCTGTTAATCTCACACCACCTGCCATCTATAGCTCTCTATAGAGTTTCAGTTTTATGTTTGAGAAGTAGATCTATTCCTACCCCATATTTCCTATAAATCCCCCTAAATCTATAGGGAGAGAAAGGGACTGAATCAGAATGGAGAAGGGTCCCATCTGCACTCTCAAGTGAAGCAATAAAGATCTCACTCTTAGAACTGAATACCCCCTCTTTCTTTCTTTTTTCTTTTCTTTTTAGATTTTATTTATTTATTTGACACAGAGAGATCACAAGTAGGCAGAGGCAGGCGGAAGCAGGCTCCCCTCTGAGCAGAGAGCCCGATGCGGGGCTCCATCCCAGGACCCTGAGATCATGACCTGAGCAGAAGGCAGAGGCTTTAACCCACTGAGCCACCCAGGCGCCGCCCCCCTCCCCCACTCCTTCTGAGAGATGGGAACGCCCTGTAGGAAGGAAGCAATAAGCCCATTAACTAGGATTTCCTGATAGCCAGGAGAGAAAAGAAAGTTACATCACCATATTTTTTTCCAATGAATTGACTTTAATCTTCACCTTAAGAATGATCATTATCTCCCTATTTAGCTAAGCAACTTATGCGGTAATAGATGTGAGTTACCTGGGCATTTTGTCAGCCTTTTTCGTGTCTTAGCTGCTATCATTCCAGGAGCAGAAATGAAACGTGCATGTCTACTGGTTGACCCCCTTAGACCGGCACTCGGCCATGCTACCTTCTCTTCTGTCATTGGTGTAACAAACAATTTATTATCACAGGCATTTCCAAAGATGAAAGTAAAAACAAATTCTTTTTACATTTGTACAGCATGCTTAGATATACAGAACACTTCCACATAAATGTTCCCATTTGATAGACACCGTAACCTTTTGAGATAAGGACAGATATTGTTTCTTTGCAGATTAGAAAGCTGAGAGTCAGAGGAGTGATTTTCCCTTGGACACATAAATAATCGACAGAACTGGAACTGGAGTGCAGGTCTTCTGGTATTTAGTCTAGTACTTTTTGCCTTGTACCACCCTTTCCGAGCCACTTCTCAATCGGGCCGACGTGCATTCACCTACAAACATTTCCTAAACACTACTGAGTGCCAGAAGGGGTTATACCAAAAAATGAATCACTATAGTAGCATTTATGTAAAAATATCCAGAAAAGACAAATCAATACAGACACAAAATAGAATTGTGGTTGCCTAGGGCTTGGAATCGGGGGTCTGGGGGAGTGGCAGGGACTGGGTGTGACTGCTAATGAGTTCAAGGTTTCTTTCGGGGTGTTAAGAAATTGTTACACAATTAGATTACGGTAATGCACTCTGTGAACATTCTAAAAGCCATTAAATTGTTTACTTTAAATGGGCGGACTCTATGGTGTGTTAATTATATATTAATAAAACTGTTAAAAATAAATTTTTTTAAAGATTTTATTTATTTATTTGACAGAGAGAGAGAGAGAGAGAGAGAGATCACAAGTAGGCAGAGAGGCAGGCACAGCGAGAGGGGGAAGCAGGCTCCCCGCTGAGCAGAGAATCCAATGCGGGGCTCGATCCCAGGACCCTGAGACCACGACCCGAGCCAAAGGCAGAGGCTTTAACCCACTGAGCCACCCAGGTGCCCCAAAACTGTTAAAAAGCAAATTAAGATGCAGTCTTCTGGGTTCTAATGCATCAGCAGAGCGGATATACACTTGCAAACAGATAAATTGTCACACTGTGTCTTGGGTGTCCTTAACAGAAGGATGGAGCTCATGGAAACATGGAGGTGAGACAGAATCTCCCCCGTCTTGGGACAGTGCTAGAAGGGGTAGAGGAGCTTTGCAGTAGAGGTGATGTTTGATCTGAGGCTTGGAGCCTGAGCAGGAGTTTATCAGCAAAAGCAAAGGGAGGGCAACTGCCTGAGACCGCTGTGACCCTCACAAATTCCATGGTCATACAACTACTGTAGGGGACCAAGGAAAAGAAGGATCTGGAAGCTGCTAGAAGAGGGACCACTAGTGATTGTTCCTTTCCTTAAGGATTCATGGAAACCAATGGACAACTTAAGAGCATGTCAAGGGACCTAGGGTGCTGCTGATCCCTCAGAGCTGCAGTCAGGAATGGAAAGTGGGAGGGAAGAGCCATGGTCCTCACTTTCTAAGCAAAAGCTTTTGGCCGATCATGAGAAACAGAACCACACGAGACATCCAGTTCTGAGAACTGCCCCTGCTCCCCAGAATCAGGCTTCTGTACTCACCCACAACGTGCAAGACACCAGCTTTGTGTCCCAAAGACATGAATATTTTAAATACCTGACAATATACAGGTTGGAGAAAATGATTGTTACAGTCTCCTGAGTAGTTCCAGGTCTAGGATTGTGGTCCTTTTTCGTGTGTTGCTCTTTCTTTCACATATCCCAGATTGCTTTTCCTAATGGAGATTTTCTTTTTTTGATGGAAGGAAGGAAAGGAGGGAGGAAGAAGGGAAGTGGGAAGGGAAGGGGGAAAGAAAGGGAGGGAAAAGGAAGGAGTCTTACAGACTCTTCTTGTCTCACCCCTTTAAAACAGAACGCACATTACTCTGGAAGAAACTTCTAAGTGCACAACTCGATCGTATTACCCCTCACTCACCAAACTGTCTTTGGTTTCTGGTGAGATTGCTCTCCCTTCCCTACTCCCACTCATCACTCTCTTCGCTCTCTCTCTCTCAATTTTTCTCAAATAAAAAAATAAATAAAATCGTTTTAAAAGTTATTTGTAATTTAAGTAAACCATTAGTTTCACCATTGCTTACTGAAAACTGTTGAAATTCCCTGACCTGGAAATGCACAGTCTCTGAGACTTGATCCACTCATTTTCCCAGCTTTATCGCTTCCCCGCACCTCCGCACATTGTGCTCCCAGCCCAACTGAGCTTCTCATCTCCGCCTCCTGCCTCTGGCCCTCTGTTCACAATCTGGGATGACTTTATGACCTGCCAAACACTAACCACCACCTTTACCACCTGGTGGCTTGACATAGAAAGATGGTCATGATATATTGTTGATTGTCAAAAGCAGATTGCATATATGTGCATATACATGTACACACACACACACACACACACACACACACCATTAAGGATACTTATTTTGAAGAAGTAAGAGTACAGGCTGAGTATGATTTTATTTTTATTTTTAAACTATTTGGTATCATTGGCATAAACAACAAACACCTACTATGTTTGCCTTAAAAATTTTGCCTGCTCATCAAGTTCTCTTCCTTGAAACCATTTCCAAAAGCTGGGAAGAATTTCTATCACCTTTGAATACTATAGCAATTTGAATCCTTTTTTGTGGGACTGAATCCCCTTCCCTCCCTTTCTATCCCCCTCCCTCTCCTGGACTAAGACCTTGGGAGTGCAAACGGATAGATGTT
>CM052814.1:30558681-30572473 GCA_028533885.1 Nasua narica
GCATGATGCTAGAAACACAAAATAACTTGGGCTCCTTACACCAACATTTTTTCATGTGTGGTTCCTTATCTCCAGCCTTTATCCACACATAAATGATCAAATCCAGGGAATCATCAAAAGTCCAGGGACTGATGAAGAGTGATCGCTGCTTCCAGCAACAGTGGGTGGGGCTCCTCATCCATTCTGCCTTCAAATTCCGAAAAATATCCTCTTGGAAAATGTATTACTCATGGAAATGAAGAGAGGGTATTTCCCTCTGTGGACTATTTCCTGCCTTGAAAAGTCACCATGCCTTTTCCCAGGCCCGAGAGATGGCCCTCCAAGAATGGAGATGTAGTGGGTCTAATTGCTTAATCCTGGCTGAGTGAATTCCTCTTTCCCACAATAAAATAGTAATAAAAATAACTTGGACTAGGATAACCTGAATGTTCATGTTTCGTTAACCTGTGATTAAAAATGAGAAATTAAATATCTCAAAGTGCTGTGCTCCCAAACACTCCCGTAAACACAGCAGGCTCTTACAGAGTCCCGCTCTCCAGAGTGCTCTGAGAATTCCCAGAGGGGCGTCTCTCACAGGCACGTCCGTGCACCAGTCTGTGCCATCGGGGCCAGCAGGGCCGGCCGGTGTAAGCTCCAGCTGCTGCCCCAGTGATGGTGAGAATGGGAGTCTCCTTACCAGGTTCTCAGCGCCAATTTGCTCCAGCCAAAAAAAATGTTGCAAAGTCTCATTCGCCCCTAACAGTATGTTGTGCCCAAAGTGTTACAGAGTACAGTGAAACAGCTTTCCCAACTTATATTGCAAGCCCTTCTAGGCCACCTACTGAGACACCTACCAGGAAGATTGGTTTGGGGACAACTTCTGGTAGCATGGGACTGGAATTCATCATTTCTTTAGCGAAGTGGGGGTTGGAGGTAGGTCTCAGCTGTAGTCCAATAAGCCAGCTTGTTGTGTCGTGCCTTACAAAGTACTTCCAGAATTTGGTATTCCCGGAAACCATGTAGGACAGAGCAGATATAATTTCCATTTTAGGGATTAGAAAACCAAGGCAAAGAGAAGGACCCTGGGATCCTGACTCCGAGACAGAACGCATAAAAGGCAGTAAGCACAGGACACTGGAAAACATGCAGCCTTGGAGCCACACTTGGTGTTTGGGTTCCTGGCTCTGCAATTTACTAGCTGTGTGACCTTGGATAAGTCTCTTAATCCCTCTGTTCTTTGGTTTCCTCCTCTATGAAGTGAGAATAACAATGTACCTCATGGGTATGGTTAAAAGAGGAAGTACATGCAAAACACAAAGAAGAGAGCCCGACATGTTAGTAAGCGCAGGGAAGAGTTAGGTGCTATTAAAATATTACTAATATTATTTTTATATGTTACCATGACACACTTAATGCCTTTTATTAATAAGAGCTGGAGATGGCTACAAATAACTTCTTACCCTTTATCTCTAAGCTCTTCCATTTAGGAAGAATAAGAGTAGTGTTGATAATAGTACCCCATAGAGAAACACAGACTGTGGTTCATTCCAGTTTCTATCGTCTGCTTAGGATGTCTGCAAAGTTGCTTTAAAATGATAATAGTTCTGCCCCAAGAGAAGTCATATGAGATTATTATATGAAAACCTCAAGGCCATAATTGTGGAGTGTGCTCTTTTTTGATTAACATTTATAAGGAAAACAAATGAGAACTAAGTCATTTCCTAATAAGCCAGATCATCTTGTCCTGAAATCATTATGCCTTAAATAACTATTCGTACTTTCTGCTAAAGTTTGTTGATCTAAAAATGTTTTTATTTCATGTTTATTTTTAAAACAATGGCTTTATTGAGCTATAATTCACATACCATAAAGTTCACCCTTTAAAAGTGGTTTTGGATATATTCCTGGAGTTGGGCAACAAGCACCGTTATCTACTTCCAGAATGTCTTCACCACTCCAAAGAGCAACCTCCTACCCCTTCTCAGTCACTCCCCATTTCCCCTGCCTTTAGGCCCTGGAGACCACTGGTTTATTTTCTGTCTCTATGTCGTTGCCTATTCTGAACATTTCCAGACACTGTATTTGGAGAACTATAATTTCAAGCTTAGAATATCATTTTCCTCTGAGGTGGATTTATATTTGCTTCTGAAAGGAGAGTAGGGGATTAGTATCTCAGATTACTTTCATTACTCAGATGACTTTAGTAGACTGAGATGATTCAAAGCTGATTTTTCTGTCCCTGTTCGGGCCAGTCTATGGAATACCATGACTCCTCGGGGCAGCTCTTTGGGGTCTCGAACCCAAGCCTGGCAGGAAGTTAGTAGGGTCCCTCTTCAGCAGGCTCTGAGCTCTTGTTGTTGCCCCAATCCTGTAAATCTGTTACATTCTACACATCTTCTCAGTCTCCAAAACTTTCCTTGACTTTTCTCAATGTAGACGCCTTCCCTGAGGGAAAAGCCACCCCCAGTGCCGAGCCCAGCATTGACCGTGTCTCCATCTCCGACTTCTTGACTCTGTGTTTTTGTCTATCTTGTTACCTCTCCAGTATCTTCAGTTTTGATTTTCGTATTTCTTGATTTTTCTAATTTTTCTTGGATTCTTCTCAGTGAGAAGTATCATTAAAAACCCAACAAGCTATTTCCTCCTTTATGCAAAACAGCCGAAGAGGAAAATACTTCCTCATATTCAACAGGTCCCAACAGCTTCAGAGAAATGTCTATGCTCTGCCATTAGGAGGCCAGACACCCCGACTGTGCAGGGGTCTATGAGGGTTCAATCAGATAACCTCGATCAAGTGCTTAATAAGTTTATAATAATCGTTTCCCAATTTGTCCCTGCCTGTATAAAGCACAGAGCCAAATTTTGATCCTTCTAGCAATTTATGATTCAGAATCTTATGATACATCCTTTGTGGAAAAATCTTAGCTCAACTTCATTGTGTTGTCTGGATTCCAACTGTTTCATCCATTTTCCTTAAATCTTGGATTGCATGTATTTTTATAAGCCACTCGAAATCACTTTAGTAGGAGGTGGGACATAAATAAGTAAATAAAACAAGTTAAATAAAGGTATTTTAAACTATATGCTATACATGCATACAGCATATGTGCCTGTATTGAAAGTTAGTAGGGTTAGTAGCATATAGCATATAGCTATATGCTATACATGCAGAAGGAGATATTGACATCAACACAAGGTTGAACCAGTTGCCTGAGGTAGCAGAACTTTGAGGTCCTCTGTCTTCTTGTGCCATTTGCTGACATCCTTGCTCACCCATCAAGGTCTAATCCAAGGATCTCTCCTTTGAAAAGCCTTCTCTGGGGGCACCTGGGTGGCTCAGTAAGTTAAAGCCTCTGCCTTCGGCTCAGGTCATGATCTCGGGGTCCTGGGATCAAGCCCCACATCGGGCTCTCTGCTTGGCAGGGAGCCTGCTTCCCCCTCTCTCTGCCTGCCTCTCTGCCTACTTGTGATCTCTCTCCTCTCTGTCAACTAAATAAATAAAATTGAAAAGAAAAGAAAAGAAAAGAAAAGAAAAGAAAAGAAAAGAAAAGAAAAGAAAAGAAAAGAAAAGCCTTCTCTGGTCTCACCTCCACACAAGTTTCTTTCTTTAATCATATTGGGCTATCTATTGCTGGACGGTGACTTGCCCTGCTAACCTCGCTCTCTTTATATGCCTGTAATCTCCACAATGCCTGGAAAGAGAAACATTTAGAAAACATTTAGAAACGTTTAGAAAAATTTAAGGCATTAAATCGAATTTTTTTACAACAGCTTTACTGATATATTATTGTCATGCAATAAATTGCACATGTTGAAAATGTGCTGTTCGGTAAGTTTTGGCATGTGTACACATCTGTAAAACCATCACCACCATCAAGATAATAAACAAATCCACCACCTTAACCATTCATTTACTGGTGGACATTTAGGTTATTTCGAAATTTTGTTTAAAAGAAAGCTGCTCCAAACATTCTTGTACGAGTCTTCATATGGGCATAGGCTTTCTTTTCTCTTGCATAAATGCATAAGAATGGAATGGCTAGGTCATTTGACAGATGTTTACTTACCTTTTTATAAACTGCTAAACTGTTTTCAAAGTGGTTTGATCATTTTACATCTCCCATGGCAGTGTACAAGACTTGCAGTTCGCCACATCCTCCCCAACACCTTGTGGCCCATCTTGATGCTTCTAGCTGTTCTAGTTTGTATGATGTGGTACCTCATTGTGGTTTTAATCTACATTTACTCAGTGCAACTTAGTGTTGAGCATCTTTTCATGTGCTTTTTGTTTATCTTCTTTGGTGTCTACTCAAGTCTTTTGCGTATTTTTTAATAGATTGTATGCCTGGATCTATGGTCCATTTTGAGTTAATTTTATGTATGGAGTAAGGTATGGAGTCCAAGTTCATTTTTTCCATACAATATCTAATGACTTCAGCACCACTTCCTAAAAAGGCTATTCTGTCTCCACTGAATTGCTCTGTGACTTTGGTAAAAATCAATTGCCCATGAATGTGTGGGTCTTTTTCTAAATCTTCTCTTCTGTTCCATTGGTCTATTTTTATACCAATACTACACTGCTTAATTGCCATAGCTTTACATAAGTCTTGAGATTAAAATATTAATTCTCCAATTTTGTTCTTCTCTTTCAGAAGGCTATTTTTGGTCTGTTGTATTTTAGTAAGAATTTTAAAGTGACATCACTATTCATCTATTTCTACCTATTAAAAAAGGCTGCTGAGGGGCGTCTAGGTGGCTCAGTGGGTTAAGCCTCTGCTTTCGGCTCGGGTCATGGTCCCAGGGTCCTGGGATCAAGCCCCACATAGGGCTCTCTGCTCGGCAGGGAGCCTGCTTCCCCCTCTCTCTCCACCTACCTCTGCCTACTTGTGATCTCTCTCTGTCAAATAAATAAAATTAAACTTATATAAAAAAAAGGCTGCTGAAAATTTTATAGTGATTGCATTAGATTTATAGATCAATTTGGGGCAAATTGACAATTTTAATAATATTGAGACTCCCAATCCTTGAATATGCTATATCTTCCCATTATTTAGATCATCTTTTACTTCTCCCAGCAATGGTTTGTGGTCTTTAATGCAGAAATATTTTTTAAAGATATATATATTTGACAGAGAAAGGGAGCAAGTGCGAGTGGGGGAAGGGGCAGAGGGAGAGACTCTTCAAGCATACACCCCGATGAATGCAGATCCTGATGCAGATCTCCATCTAATGACCCTGAGATCATGACTTGAGTCAAAACCAAGAATCAGACACTTAACAAACTGAGCCACCCAGGGGCCCCAATGAAGAACTCTTTTACATCTTTAGCTTGATTTATCCCCAAGCATTTCAGAATTTTTTATGCTGCTGTCAATAGTGTGTGTATAACGGGTGTATGTATCATACACACACATATATTATTTATGTATATCATTTACTTATATTATTATTTGTATTACAATAATATATATATTATTATGTCAACTTCCAATTGTGTATTACTGGTATAGGGAAATACAGTTGATCTTTGTATATTGATCTTATATTCTGCTACCAAATGAAACTTTCTTCTTAGTTCTAGGAGCTTTTTATAGATTCCATTAGATATTTCTACCCAGACGAGCATGTCATCTTTGCATAAGGACAGGTTTACTTCATTTCTACTACGGATGACTTAATTCTTCCTGAATTGAGTTGAGGTTTAGTAATGTTGGGTGTCCAAGGACCTGAGTTTTAATGCCAAGTCTGTTGTAACTACTGTTCAACTTTGGGCAGATTGCTTTCCCTCTCTGAACCCCAGTCACCTTGTGAAATGATCCATGTTCTCTCCCACTTCTAACATTCAGTGAGACAAAGAAAGCTTTCTGAAAGATATCAGCACTCTAATTGTAACCCACGGCTTCCTGCCTTCAGGCCTCTGAGTACTACCTTCTTCCCGTTAAGCGTTAAGTGGTTGACTCACCCTGCTCGGGCCAGTTGAGTTGAACTGAAGGGTGTCACCTCTTCTCCTCCCAACCTTCCAGTGAAATAGGGGAGTGGCTGTATTCAGTCATCCTTTTACTATTTGCTCTGCTGCCTCCTGTTGGCAAAGCCCAGTCTTCAGGGTGGGTTATCTGTGTTCTGGCAAAAGTCAGAGCATTTAACTCCGGTGGGGGGAAAAAAAAAGGTGAGAGCCACATACGTAGAAAAAGCAATTTCATTTGGTATTTTTAAGAACTTTGTCATGACACACAGTCCATCTTTTTGCTTTTGAATTCAGTCCTTATCAATAATGTAATGTTATACTAAGATAGGATAGGCTAAAAAAAAAGCTGAAAAGACACAGTCCTGTCCTTCAGGAACTTGAGACCACAGGAGGATGGTCCATTCTCTATCTTTTTGAGAGAGGGATAGGCAGACAAAGCTACACTTGCCTACGTTGGAGGAGGCCTGGATCCTTAAAAATAAGCAATTTGGGCCACCCCCAGCTACGATGGGAATGAGAGATAGAGTGGATGTTTTTATTCTTTTGAGTTACCCTGCCTCTAGATCTCATTTCTAGGTCAGGGAGCCATCTCTCACTCTGGGAAGGAGTCCACCTCCCATCAGAGGGAGGGCTCTCCCGTCTTCCCGGCATCCAGGACACCCTCTAGGCCTGTCCAATCAGATATGCTCACCCCAAATTCTGAATTCAAACTTCGTGATACAGGAGCCATGCAAACCCCTCCTGGCGATGGAGGACAGCAGCAGCTCCATCTGACCCCCTGAGTCCGTTGTAGCACATCTTGGTACTAGAATTCAGAATCACCTGCTTCAACTCTTTCATTTTTACAAATGCAGTGTGGAATACATTAAGACCAGCCAAATGAGAACAGGGGAAGGCTATTTATTCAAAGCTTGTTATAGCAAAGAAGTCATCTACTATCACTTGTGTTTTAGCACAGACTTAAAGGCTTGCAGTAGTGGGAAAGCTTTACAGTAGGAGACAAGGAAGTCTTTGGGGGACACCTTGATTGGCAGGAGGAAGTTGTCAGTGGGCTAACTAGAAGCAGGGCATCCTATGTGATTGGTTAGGAGTGCCTATTTGGCTTTCCCGGTTCATGCTAAGTTGGGAGTAGGAACAAAATATAGGGAATCTATAGGTTACCATTCAAATTGTGGCCATCAAGGGACCGATTGCTACAGGGGTTATGGTTTGGCTTCCTGGGCTGGTTGCTAGATAGTGGTCACACTTCATACAAATCTGACTTATAGATAGCAGACTGGCTTCCTGGGCTGGGCACTGTAGGCAATGGGGTGGTTTCCTAAGCTGCAGATTGTAGATCAGAATTCTACTTTTACAGATAGTCTAGCGACTGTCCATTTGTATGTTCAGTCTCTCAGTAGAAACTGAGACGTGGGGAGGTAGAGAACTTATAGGTCAACATGAGGTTTGGCACATGTATCTTGTGACCTCCTAAGGAACTTACATTCGGCTTGTTGAGGAGACAAGGTTAAGACCACGGAAAAATGAAGGTCAACACAGATGTCATAGAGAGTAGTTGTACCAGAAAGTTAGAGTTACCACTACAGCTTGGTAGAAAGGCTCACCACCTTCTTATCAAGGCAGAACCACTATAAGAGCCAGAGCTCCTATTGATCAAGGGCTCTCTATAGACTGAATGAATATTCTGTCCAGCCGGTGAAGGGGTCAGATGCATGGTTCTCCAGTCTTTTTACTGTATTCCTATTTTGCCTCCACCATTGTAAGTTGTGTGAACTCGAAGAAGATACTTTACCTTTCTGGTCTTCAGCTTCATCATATGTAAAACGGGAATAATCAGAGCTATCTTATCATGCTTTTACACAAGTTAAATGATTGGGCACTTATAACACACTTAGAACAGTACCTAGTATATAAGTGCTTGATCAAGTTAGGCTATGACAATCTCATCTAGTGTTCACATCAACCCAGTGTGGTAACTAGTATAACCTGCACTTTCCAGATGAAGAAACTAAGGATACCTTTGTCACTTGCCCAAGATAGTGGTCGTCAAGGTCACTATTTTTATTCATGTCTCTATGAAGTCACCACACATTTTTGCTTCCTACCGTACCTCTGAACCGAGATGCCATTGTTGGAAAATTGAACAGTAGATGGGGAGACAAATCATGAGAGACTATGGACTCCAGGAAACAAATTGAGGGTTTCAGAGGAAAGGTGGTGGGGGGCTGGGTTGGACCAGTGACAGGTATTAAGGAGGGCACGTATTGCATGGAGCACTGGGTGTTATATGCAAACAATGAATCATGGAACATTAAATCAAAAACAAATGATGTACTATGTGGTGTCTAACATAACATAATAATATAAAATAATAAAATAAAATAAAGAAAAGTGTACAGTAAAGTGGGAAGCATATAGGGCTGTGGTATCAGGGTGCCAACATTCAACTCTTAGTTCTGCCCCTTGCACAAATTATTTACCATCTCTGAGCACTTTGTCCTTTGCAAACTGGTAACAAATACTATCTACCTCACAGGTTGTCTTAAGAATTGAATAATATGATATATGTGAAGTTTCCAATAGAGGGCCTGAGACATGATGAGTACTTAATAAATGACAATAATCATTTTAATTGTTGGAGTTGGAAGTGACAATCATAAACCATTCTTTGGAGTCTGCCCCTCACTGGTCCCACCTTTGTGAAGTTTTCCCTTTGCCCATAACCTGATGACTTCTTCACCACTGAATTCCCTGTTGTTGGTACTACGATAGGTCAAGCAATGACTTGGAGGAAGACGTGGGTCCTGCTGGGGAGAGGAATAGATAGGCAAAGAGGTAACAAGTCATTGCTAACATTGTCAGATATAATCCCCAAAGACCTAGGCTTTCCATGGCCCAGACTTCCAGAAGAATCAGAAACGTTTCCCAGGAAACAGATGGAGGAATTTCCTCCTTGGCTATGGGGTCAACCTGTGACACACCCATCTGGAAGACTCACACCTTTGGCAGGTAAAACCAGCCTCCTTCTTGCTATCTCCAATGTCTCCTGGAGGCAGTTGTTCCAACTTTAACACTGAGTTCAGTGAGGTTGGCTCCTCAACTACTCCTTGAGGGTTGAAGCTAAGTTGTTTATCAGATTGGTCAGAGAAAACCAGGATACATGCAACTGAAAAGCATGATAGAAAACAGGTGAGAAAGAGTAAAAATCTGATAGCAAATCAGTGATAATTATATGGAATTTGAAAGCAGAAGTTGTCTTGTTTTCAAAGGAACATAAAAAACCATGTTTTCCATCACCCTGAGAGGTAGATATTATCATCCTGTGTTCCAGAGGGAGAAACTGAATTCCAAGAAGGTTAACTTTTACAGCCCAAATCACTCAGATAATGAGGGTTGAGTCATGATTTGGATCTAAGAAAAAAGATCTGGGAAAAATACACCTAAATGTTTAAGAATGGATAATAGGTGATCTAAATTTTCTTCTTTATACTTTTCTGTATTTTCCAAGTTTTCTCTCTTGGATAGTTGTTACTTGTATAACGAGAAGAGAAATTAATAAAGTTATTTAAACTTCATCAAGGCCCAATCTGAGGGCTGAGAGCAGAAACCAGAGGCAGTAAGGGGAACCGGCGTTGGGAGCCAGGGCATCAATATTACTCTGCTGTTCGTGAAATGGGGAAAACTAAACTATTAAGCAGGGGGTGCAGTTCAGAGTGAGGTGGGGAGGAAGGAGGCAAACAGCCAGTGCCAGAAAAGCCCAGGGAATCTCAACATGAAAGGAGCCTGAAGAGAGAACACTGACTTAGCAGTTGGTCACAAAGACAAAGACCGGATCCAGAAACCATCTAGACCCTAGGACTGGCCAGAATACAAAGTACAAGAGCCTCAAGAGAGTGTTCATGCACCAATCTGCGCAAGGCTCAGTAACTACGCTTTGCATCTGTTTTCTTAACCCTTATAATAGAGCTTTCTGCCCATTGTAATTTGTGTTGAAATCAAGACTGATTGCTAAAGTATGAGAACATAAAGTGAGAAAGAAAAGCAGGTGCAGAGAGGACAGTGCTCGAAGCCAACAAGGTGAAAGCAGACTGAAGCCCTTCACTCAGTCACAGCCTCTTTATGTAGAGGGCAGAGTTGCAGGATCAGAGATGTGAGTCAGTTAAGACATAGAGCTGGGAATGCATTCAATAGGAGAAAGAAAGCCCAGGTTCCCGCTGGCATTTTTCTTTCCCAAAAGAGCAAGAAGTCCCGACGTAATTAGAGATTCAAGGTCTCCCCACCCTTGTTTTTGCTCCTGATGCATTTCCAAACGCCACGAAGATATTATGCAAAGAAAACTTTATTTGTAGAAATACATTTTGGCCATACAGGATTCCATAGCAAGTATGGGTTTGGGGAGTTGAATGCGGATGGTCGGTAATTGTAAGATAAATCAGCAATTTCACATCAGAACTTCTTCCACAATCCACACTTAGTAGTCATCAGTTCCCTTTTAAATATCTCATGGAGTGTTGGCAGTCATTAAACATGTCCTTAATTTAATAAAATGAATGACACCCCTAGCCATCCCTCTAGAATGACACCCCTAGCCATCCCTCTAGGTTTGTTTACTGTATGAAAACCTACATGAAAACCTGTAGTCAGGTTATAAATATAATCCATGAATTTTTTAATGAGCCTTATCTTCACAAATAAAAATAAATAAGTTAAATAGCAAAAATAAATAAATACATTAATAAATATACCCAACAGTAGAAAATATATTATCAAAATCTTATAAAACCATAGTCTAGATTAAGAGTAGGAAAACATGGAGACAACCACAATAAGGAAGCAAATAATAAATAAATAAATAATATACATGGTGACCAGCCCTTGATTATATAGCAGTGAGATGGTGGTTTGGGGTCATGCTTCCTCCAGTACCAAGGACTGGGACTCTTGGCCAGCACTACTGCCAGTAAGGTCATCACTCTCCTCCTATTTCATCTCCTCCATCCATTGCAGAAGAATGTCCAGCTCTCCCAAAGCCTTCACCACTGCGGCCTGATGAGTAAGCTGAAAGACACACACTTCCATGGTGAGCACTTCCTAAAGAGACAATACCTGCTCCCGGGTTCACTCTCTCCTTTCATTGGTAGGTCTGCAGGAGATTATAAGCACAGTATTCTTTTCAAGATGGAGAGCTGGAAAGATGTTATGGGATCTTGGGATCTCACAAGAGGAAGGAAATCATGGAGTCCATTACGTAGGGAAACTAAAGCCTCGGGGGTGGCAGAATTCAGACTACAACCCAAGCCTCTTGAATCACAGACATCAAAGTAATTAGTCTGTTTATTTTTTTTTTAAAGAAAGGTGTGTGTGTGTGTGTGTGTGTGTGTGTGTGTGTATAAGGGTTGCTACTATGCAACTGCAACTGAACAAATATTTATTGTGTTAAGCATTGGGCTGCCCAGGGATTCAGAGATGAATGGCACAATGCCTCCTGACAGGGAATTCAGGCAAGTGAGGGAGACAGAGCAGACAACTAAAATGTAGTACGGGCGGATAGAGGATGGAGCCCCCATGGGATGATAGGAGAGGTAACTAATTTGGGGAGATGTAGTCAGTACCTTCCTGGAGGTGATGCCTAGGATGAGTCTTAAAGGATGAGTAGGAATTAGTCAGTGAGGAATGGATTCCAGGCCTTCCTGGCAGATATGCAAAGGCACTAAGATGAGAAAGGATATGGCATGGACATATGTGAGAGTGTGACTGAATGTTTTTGAGGGTATGTATAAGTGTGTGAATGCTGGGAAACTATTGCCTCTTATTTGTACAGCCGGAAGATCCAGATGTCTCCGGAATGGCTTGATGGAATTAGGGCCATTCCCTCTTGAATCCCAGAGTGCCTTCCAGACACAGCACCCTTCTAGAGCCTGGATGAGTATCCCATGGGTTAAAGCAGAGCCCTGGTCCACATGACCTCAGAGGTTTACTGAGGGCTACAGGATTTCTACCCGTATGAATACGCATTCCACCCATCTGTGATCTCAGTCCCAAAAAACACACCCATCCCAACCAAGGCCAAAATTGCATATACCTCTTCGAAGTGACTCAGAATCTGGCTGTATTTCTCTGTTGCTTCTTCTCCACAAGGGCATGTCATATGGGCATGCTGAAAAGAATGCCACAGAATAATAGATTTTATTAAAGGCTCTGATTTTCTACCCTGGGTACTCCCATGAAGTAAGAGGAATTCTACTCTTTCACCTGCAATCTTACACATACTCCATTCTTATAGAAAAGGCTGTTCAGACCTCATCCTTGGGGATCAGAAAACTAATCATCGGTTAGAAGAAGAAGCCAGCTTTGTAGGCTAAATATGGAGTTCTTTGTTGGATCCCCATGTCCTATTCAGACCTTAGCTTGATATTGAGTTCTGGTTTTGCTGAGCGCTGCCTGGACCCAGGACATGCTAATATATCGTAGGCTTTTTCACCTACAGAAAAAGTGTAATTTCATGGATAATAATAGATAATTATCCTGGATATTCAATAGCATTTTGTAGTTATTTAGATTTTTGCATGGAGCATATACCCAAAAGTCAGTAAAACTGAGTTCTTATTACCTAGTCACATGGCATGACACAAATTATGAGAACTTTCGGATTCGGTTTTTCTATCCATTAAATGGGAGTAAGAAAGAGCTTGGTCACTAAGTCATTGAGTCATGTGCAGCAATGGATTCTTTTACCCAAGACCTTTACTCACACAGAGCCGGAGGTCCTTCTTGATGGTAAGAAAAGAGTTAGCAAGACTGCTGGTCTTCCGGAGGATACGGTGGTCGGGAGTCTGGTAGTTTTTGAATACCCTGTCCAGGTAGAGTCTCAGGACATGGCGAAGGAGGCAGCACTGGTCTGCAGGCTACAAAGAAGACCGGTATGTTGGTGGGGTGAGAGCATCCAGGGACAAGACCCAGCAATGGAGATGTCTCTAATACATATTTCCTCCCAAAGCTTTACGGACCAAGCACATACCTTTGTGTCTTGCAAAGACTCAGTCTTCCTCAAGATTCTGGTATCAATGATTTCATCTTTGGCTTGCTAAATGGAAGAAGGCGAAGCAAGAAAGGACGGGTCAGTGACTGTTGCCAGGTCTTAGACATCGAGACCTCTCATCTTCTCCCTGCCACACAGCCCAGCAGACAGTGTCCCTTTCCAAAACACTCTTAAATTATGAACCACAGCTGTTTCTTGGGAACACATCCTCCTGGTAAGGAGTCGTCAGCCTATCTCTTTCTGTGATAGAGGACAGAGAAAGACAAGCAGAGAAGAGAGACAGCCACCGGAATCCGGCTCCCTCCCTCACTTACCACACTGTCTCGTATCTCAGAAAATCCATTTCGCATTTCCTGAAGGTTTGTGGTGATCACACAGCTCCCCAAACGGAGTGTCTCCAGCCCGGCAGAAGGTGTCCAGAAGAGAGAAAATGCAGCAGAGAGAAGGCAGATGGGAAGACGAGAGGCTTTCATCCTGTGCCAGAATCTGAAGACTGAAAGAGCTAGGAATTCAAAGGAAAGAGAATGACTTACTGATTTTCCCAACATCATGTCTTAAGAAGCCAATTCAGTCACGGGGAACATGTCCTCCCCAGGTGTCCCCTGGGGAAACTCAATAGCTTTGTTTGGTTTTGGACAGTCTGGCCCTTTCATCTAACTTACTAAGAGAAGCTGCTGAGCCTCCTAGAAGAGAAGACTGTGAGTGTTTGTTCAGGGTCTGAGTGTGAGTTGGTGCTTCAGGTCCTGGCTCCTTTATTCTGTCCCCATCCCAGCCCCTCGTCATTGCCCGGCAGGTAAGTCCTGGGGCAG
>CM052814.1:30572973-30606029 GCA_028533885.1 Nasua narica
GGGGGCCTTGGGGAGCCGTGTCTTGCTCAGACTCGTCAGTAGACAGTCCGCTGTCAGCCTCAGTGTCCAGGGAGCCGATGGTCTCCTCCAGGAAAAGTAGGCACTCTTTCTCTTCAGCGGACAGGAAGTCGTAGCTGCTGTCACTCTGGAATGAGGCGTGGAGGACAGAGGGGGAGAAGGAGCTGTGAGAGGCAGCTCCACAGAAACTGGTGGGGCCGAGAACCACTCTGTGTCCTGAAGGAATGCTGAAGAGCTGGAAACCTTTCGGAGAGGCCTCTCCGCAAACGTGCGGGCATTGCCTCCTGAAACTGCAGGCTTGGACGGGGCAGAGACTGCTGAGCTGTTGGCCCACGAGCTCCCAGCTCTAATTAGAGCTCCCAGCTCTAATTCCGATTCCTCTGTGTGAACTGTGTCAAGCATTTCACTTTTTGTGTCTCCGATTTAGCCCCAAATTATAGGAACAACATAATGATTTGACCTTAAACTTGGACGGTGTCATTTTTAACTTTCCAAAGGACTTTTGGATACTCCATCTGGTATGTCAAGGACAGTAGGGGGACAAACAAGAAACCACAGCCAACCACTGGCTGTCAGGCCAATGGGAACAGTGGTAGAACTAGCCACAGATACATTTACTAAATAATTTACTCTTGACTTTGAAATGCATTCCATACAGGATTTTTTTCCTTTGTGTATTTACTTTCTTGATGGCATTTGGCTCTGGCTAACATTCAAGTAAGTGTGCATTTCTTAAGCAAATATTAACTTGAAGGGGGGAGGGTGGAGAAACTGGACAGGTATGGGAGGAGAAGAAAGCAACTTAGTGTGAAATATCAAGTAGATATTAAAGTAGTAATTGTCAGGATGAAAAAGCACATAGGGATATTTGGAAAAAAGTGTCATTATGGCCATGGCCATTTTAAATGGTTATTGCTTATGTTCTACAAGGCCGGCAAGATCCAGAGAATAGTCGCTCTATGAAGTTGAAGGTTGAAGGGAAAACCAAAAGGGCAAATGGAAATGTAAGAAATTTGGCCCAAGTCCCTTCCTGGCATGTATCTCAAACCTCTTCCTAATATTTGAAATACTTCAGAGTTATATATTCTCCAGACCCACTCAGATGGCTGTGGAAGATTTTGAGACAGCCCTCAATGTACCCTGGGAGATGGCTGTTGGAACAACCCTACCAGTTCCCCCAGCTCCTTAAAGAGCCATTGTCAGTTGACAAAAGAGAGCCCTACATGTCAAAGGGAGCCCCAGGTATAGCCTTTGGAAGCCCTGAAGTCGATTCCAGGGCTTCCCTGAACAAAATCTTCTTTGCCTTTTTCTTCCTAAAATAGCCTTGCCAGAGATAAGCCAACTCTGAATTTCTCCTTCGTGGATGATGCACTTTGAACACCTTTCACCCCTGCCACATTCTGTGTCCAGTGGTACATAACTGCTCATATTGGCCTCAGCCTAACAGAAGCAGAACGATGTCTCTGGGGTCTCATCTTTTCAGGTCAAAAAGAAATGATATACAGACTGTCTGCCCTTTAGTGTGTGTGTGTGTGTGTGTGTGTGTGTGTGTGTGTGAGAGAGCGCTGCTTTCTCTACTCAATTTTTACATACCAAAACTCACGGACTATATTAAACATCCTTGACATTTGGTAGAGATCCTTATAAACCTTAAATTTCCAAGTACCTCTATAAGATATAAAGCAATGAAGTATAAATTCTCAAGGGTTATTATGTATGTGACGACCACCAAGGACCAAAGAATGCTTACATTCGCGCATATGGCAGACTTGACTCTTTCGCACCAGCGTTAGGTTTAAATTCATTCTCAGAAGAATTACAATTTACTACCTGCCACTCTCTGTTAAACACAATGACTTTAGAAGATTCGGAATCTCTGCTTTTGGATATAGGTTATTTCTTTTCTACGTAGAAGCATGTGCTAAGTGCTTTATATGCCTGTCATGTACTCTCCCAGAGGCCCCTATGAATTCGGAGTTTACATTATCCCCACCCTAAAACTGAGGAGACTGAAGCTTACAGAAATTAAGTAATTTGCCCAAGGCCATTCGGCTTATAGGTAGAGAATTCAGACCTGCTTGGCTCCAGAACCCAGGCTCCTAATTACTCTGTTCTCTTTGATCTTCGCAAAAGGAATGCAGCTTGCTGCGGGAGACTTGGGGCATACCAGTGCTCCGAGAGTCTACCATCCATCCTCTCCACCAGGACCTCCCATCACTGGCTCTCGCTCTCACTTCAACTTAGCTCCCAATGAATGAAAACGGGGAGCAAGTCTCATCTGGCCACCCGAGCCTTGGGGCGGTCCCACTCTATTCTCTAGAAAACCGGGGTGACTCAGAGGCAGAAATGCCAACGGGTGTGATTCACTCCCAGAGGAGGAAGATGAAAGCGGAGGAGCAGTGAGGCCGGTGGCGGGCAGGGCAGGGCAGGGGCGGGGCGGGCGTGCAGAGAGCAGGCGGGCGGCAGGACAAAGGGTACGTACAGATCCAGAGCGGGTGGACGTGGTGCTCATGATGCTGTCACAGCTGCCGACGCGGGTCACGGGTTCCGAGCCAGGCCCCGCCAGCCCCAGCTCGCTCTGGGGCATCGCCCGAAGCAAGGTGCGGGGGGCCGTGAAAGGGGCTCCCAGAAGGGAAGCGAAGGGAAGTGGAGAATGTCCCAAGCCGGCCTGAAAAGACAAGAATCAAAGCCACGTGTGAGCCGAGCTGAGGCTCTCTGGCAAGGCTCTGCCCAGGCCCGGGAGCAGCGTGGCGGCAGGGACGCCCAGCAAGCAGAGAGCTGGAAGGGGCCGAGCACAGCCTTCACCCAAACCTCCCAGCCTGCGTGGAAGGACACGGAAGCGGGCTCAGACACCGGCAGGAGGGCGGCCTTAGCAGAGGGGGGAGGGGCGAGACGGGGGTGCGCCGAGCAGTCTCATCAGAGGGAGATTCCATCACTTCTCCTGGTGGCCTTCTTCCTCGGAATCTGGGGTCTACATTTCCGTGACTACAAACGATACACAGCAAGGGGCCCATAGCATGGGTTCTGGAGGTGGTCAGGCCTGGGTTCCAATCCCACTTCTACCATTGCCAGAGGCCAATTACTCTTCGACTCCTTTTTTCTCATTAAATCGGGCAAACGTAGGGTTAAATGAGAACTGCACAGCTTAGTTGGTAGTAAAAACTCATTTAATGAATAAGAGACGAACTGCTACTGTTCTTATAAGAAGAGAAAGACAAGATCCATCTAGGATCAAAATGAAGTAAGGCAACAAGCGTTTAGAAAAGAAAGGTTTGGGTTAAATGGGAGAGAAGGAACGGGGTCGTCAATAGTATCAACCACGCAGGGGTGTCACGAACATATACTGATATACTCCACATAAAACACATTGTGCGGTAGCTGGTAGCTGTCATCCAAGCCAACACCATCAACATCAACCCCGACCCCCACCCCGGCCACCACCAATCACCTCCCTAATCTGGGAGGCCTGCACATGACCCCAGCGGCTCACACAAACCCTGTTTCCCTCTTGTGAGCCACCCCTCTGATGTTGTGCTGATTTCCAGTGAGGCGCCCTGACCTTTGTCAGATGAAGTAGCTTCCTCCTGACACCAACTCGCAGGGGGAAAAAAGTTTCAAGTTCCCTGTACCAATAATAATAGCAAAGGAAGGCAGTACCATCTTCCTTCTGAAAACCTCAAGGTCTGGAAAGGCCAGAGGTGACTCTCTTAGGTTAAAATGAAATCCGGGGAGCATTAAGTTTAAAAGACGGTTGCAAGGTCAAGCCGAGAGTATGCGGAGAGCTAGAATCCAAATCCAGTTTGTCTGGTTCTGAATTCGTATTTTTCCTGTGATGCTATGCTGTATTTTCGACCCCTTTTCCTACCCTCCCAATCCTAGGTAAAACGTCCCAGCAAAAACGTGTTCTAGTTGAGATCGTGGGACCTGGGGTTTGGATCCCGGGGGAGGTTGTCCCTTTGGCTTCCACCAGCAACTGCTTCCAGTGCTGAGGCAGGTTTGGGCTGTGCTGGGTGAGTCAGCCAGCCAACCCCGCAGAGCCGAGAAGCACGCAGCCTCATGGAGCTCCTCTCCTGCTTTGGGGGAGGCCTGCAAGTGGGGCAGGGAGGGAGGGGCAGGACAGCGGGGAAAGAAGAGGAAAAAATCCCAGTGAGCCAGACGCATGGAGTTCATAAGGGTCCAGACCCTCTCAGGAGATAGAGACAGGACCAGAGGGGACAGAGACACCAAAGAAGCACAGTGATAAATCAACACTGGGGAAGGGAGTCCTCCAGGATTCTTCATGAGGGTACTTTCCCAACCCCAGAACTCCAAAGAGACAGAAACATGGGAAATCATGTGGATGGAGTTCAGTCACGTCAGCTCTCCACTCCATTCATGACTATCTGGATCCAGAAGGTACCCATTCTTAACATTCTGTAGGGTTGAGGTCGTTACAAAGAGATCCATGGCTCATAACCCCTAGGCACACAGAAGGCACTCAAAAAATGCTGGACACGTAACTATTGAGTTAAGCTGTTGGAAGGCCTCTTTTTTTTTTTTTTTTTAACTTTTACCCTATTACTATAAACTCTTTCCTATATATTTTATTTCCCTGAGGATATATGGCTCAATGGAATTAGGACAATGCCTCAGTTAAACTAACATGTATGAGCACCTAAGAGGCATGGAACAAGCAAAACTTACAAGGTGAAGGCATTGTTTCCAAGCGGTCATTGTAAATCCAAGGGTCAAGTTTTTGGCTCTAGTTCTCTTAAAAAATTTCTGTAAAATTTTATTTATTATTTATTAATTCTATAATTAATATAGCAATTATTAATACAGTGTTACTCACTATAGTTAATATAATATTCTCTGTGAATGGGTGAGCAGATGTTGCCTCTTCTGCCTCAGAAGCACTTACTACCCTTGTTCCTCTAAGTACTCTTCGGACTGGATGGTGGCTTGCCAGTCTCTCCCTCATCCCCAGGGCAACCTATCACACTCACAATTTGGGGACTAAGTAGCTGAAAATAACTAAAGTAGCTGGAAGAGGGAGAAACAGGATGAAGAGCACTGCTTCAGAAACACACAGCGCGGTATAGCTTACAAAGTGCTTTCAGACATGCTGGTGAGATCTTCAGAGTGGCCTGATAATTAAGGCAAGGTGCGGTATTTTCTTCTTTGACAGATGAGAAATCTGGGGCTCTTTCCATTTCCCCTTCCACATGGATGCAGGGGATGACCTCTAACAGCCTAGAGAGGGCCTCCTGGGGGGTCCAGCCCCTCCAGGGATCCAAGAGGGCCATGTACCTAAAGAAGGGTCATCGGCCGCCCCTGACTAAACACTAAAGCCCTAAGATCCCCCTTCTCCTTCTACTTCCCACCTTAAACCCTCGAAATCATCTGATACTGCTTTATGCTTCCAGGCCAGCTTTTTCCCCCCACAACAGATGTTTCCAGAGTAATAAACAAATGACACCAAATGCCACTGAAGATCGTGGCTCGGGCACTAGGGAATCCCTGCAGAGCTGAATCTGAGCGCCGACCAAGGCCGAGGGAGCCCTAGGGCGCTGGTGTCTTGTCTCCAGGCCTCATTTTCTGATCCAAAGAGCCAGAACCCTAAGACTCTCTTCGCCCCATCCACCCTTCCACTGTCCCTCGCCACATTGGCCGGAGCTGGATGCCGCATTTCCTTCCACCAACTTTACAACCTTGAAACTTGGGGACTATCCCTGGGCAGCCATCGAAACCTGAGGTATTCCTACCTGATAAGAAGTCTGAGAAACAAGCAAAACACTCAAGGTGAGAGTTTGATATCTTATGACCCTTGACCTCTTTGGGGGACTTGAGGGGAGGAGGAAATGGCTTATGAAATAGGCACAGCCTATAGGCAGGGCCATCCATGCAAAAGCACATTAAACATTAACTACTCCGCTGAAACCAGCCAAGATTTGGAGGAGAGTAAATAAAGAGCATGTGGAGTTCTGGCAGGGGTGGGGGGTGGGGGTGCGCGGGGCTCCAGCCCCATTCCCCTTTCGCTTCTCTGCACCTCCCAAACAGGCGCAAGGCCCCCTTGTCACCCTCCTCCCGTGAGCCCACCCCCATATCTTTCAAGAGCTCAACTTCTCTCCCCACTGGTCAGAGAGATGTCCCGTTTCTCTCAGACCAGGTGTGTCTTCTTGCCGACTATCCAGAAATATGCCTCCGGCTGCGGAACAGCCTCAGAAAAATGCCGGGGGCACTAAGAGCTGCGCCGCGTGTTTATACTTCTCCACGAGCACATGGCCGAGTTTCTGAGTGTGTTTAGTCAACTTCACAGGTGGGTTTGAGGCAAAAGGTGGCTGGACCTATCTTCTTCCGAGAAGCACTTTGCTAGACGCTGCAGATAATCTTACCCCGGACAAGCTCACCGTCGAGGGCAGCGCTCAGTCGCCGAATTTGGTGGGCTGGTTCTGTGGTTTGGGCTCAACTCAGACTGAAAGCCCCGGTTGCCAGGACTGGAAACCCAGCACACTGGCTCGGGGCTGGCAGTGCCAGGGCCTGGGCGCCCGGCACGGGGGGGAAGGGTGGGGTCCTTCCCACTTCGCTCTTGGCTGCAGCAGGAGGAAAAGAGGCGAAGTTAGGGACCAGAACGTTAACACCCTCCTGCCCAGGGTGGATAATGGAGAGCTGACTTGCTACTCGGAATTGACTTCGACATCCAGCTCCCTTGTGCTGATAACCTGCCACTGTCAGTGGGGACACCCGCAGGAAAACAAGGCCGGGCCACCACAGTGGTCTGGTTCTTGTCTCTGTGGACTCTGCCACCCTACTTTGGCCCAAGCCCCGCTGAGAACTCCTACCAGTTTCGAGGTACTACCGTGAACTATTTCTGTGGGTGGGGTCCTGGCACAGCCCAACGTGTGGCTTTCGGTTGCCAGTCTCTGTGTCTAATAGCAGGCAGAGTCAGAACATGCACTGAGTGGAATCCAAATAAACTCAACTTTGCAACAAGATTATCCGTGGGTTTTGCAAAGATGAACCGGTAGTCTGGTTGGAGTTTTCTGAGCCTCACATCCCCTTACAAACAACCTTACACGCTTGTCCCCAGAGAGCTCCATTATCACGGTACCATTATTGAACACACACATACATTGCACCCTTTATTTAAATAAAAATAGACATTGAGTTGATAAAGCCAGAGGAAAATTTCCTGTTAGAAATGGGATGGAGAAACGAAGGCACTTTTCTCCCCTAGGCGATCCCCCATTTTGACTCCCTATACTCTAACTATTCTTTTCCAAAAATCACAACTCAATTTCAATTTCTCAGAGTTGAAAATTTCCAAAAGAAACCTATTTTATTTTTTTGTTGTCTGCAAAATATGCTTATCCAACTGAAATAGGCAGATGAAAAAATATGCATCCCAGCCCTGGTCTCTGCAAAAACATTCCAATCTTAAGAAGCTATCAGCCTACTCTGATCCCAGACTGGGCTTACAGAATCGAGGAATAGCAAGGAAAGTCTCCTGGCTGGGGTGCACAGGGCTCCCCACAACCCTGTACCTCTGACTTCCCACAAAGCACCCCTTCTTGCTGCAGCATAAGCAATAGTTGGTTAGTGATTAACTCACCTTCACTGGATGAGGGGCCGAAGAGAGGAAAGAAATACCCTTTTATTTCAAAGGGCAGAGACGGAGACAGAGACTGCTTCCCAGGCCTTCCACTGTTTTCTTCTTTTGACCTCCTCTAGACTCACCTGGACAGGTAAATGCTTCATCTGTGCTGCCCCACCCCACCCTGCTGACTCACAGCCAATCCCAGCCTTCCCTCCCTACTTTTCATTCCAGCTGTTTCTGTGGGGAGGGCAGAGGGGGGGAATGGGCAGGGCGGGGCTGCCGACACGTAGCCAATCATCTCTGGCCCTCCCCTTCCCCAGCTAGAGCCAATTAAAAAAAAAAAAAAGGAAATAGGAAGGCTGGAAGGAGAAAAGACACTTTTGGGCTCGGGCTGGAAGAGGAGAGTTGGCAGGGAGGGAGTAGGCAAAAGATATTATTCTAAATTTTCAACATAAAGAAACACAGACAGGCAGTATGCTTTTGTTCGTGTCTGTTTGAAACTTGATTTTCTATCTAGAGCTGTTTTCCTTTACTTGGAGGTAAGTAGTCCCCTGAATTCTCCAAGTTAAAATCCACTGTGGATTTTATTCTATTTTTAATTCTAGCTGTTCAGAAGCACTTTCACCTTCAAGTCTTTTCCTAGCAGCTCTTACTACTGGGACCTTCATTCAGGACTGCTGGAAAAGGTGTGTAAGCTCGCTGCATCTGAGATACCCTTGCCCCGCTGCTTGGCAATGACCTTATTTATTTTTTTTAAGATTTTATTTATTTATTTGACAGAGAGAGATCACAAGGAGGCAGAGAGGCAGGCAGAGAGAGAGGGGGAAGCAGGCTCCTCGCTGAGCAGAGAGCCCAATTCGGGGCTCAATCCCAGGACCCTGAGATCACGACCTGAGCTGAAGGCAGAGGCTTTAACCCACTGAGCCACCCAGGCGCCCCTTGGCAATGACCTTCTTAACCTCATTTTTTCCTGGGGGGGCATGAAAACATTTTCTCCCCCAAGAGGCCCCTGTGCTGATGAAAAAGTGACTGGACAGCCTCGAGGGAGGGAACATGCATGCTGTCATTTGGGTCTCTGGTCTCTTTTAGCTGTTCCTGGAAGGTAGCAATGAATATGATGACATAAAAACAAAATAAGGGTTCAACCGTGTAGCAACCTGTCTCTTGCCATAGGCAGACTCTTTGCATCTGTTGTTAAAAAATCAGAAGAGAACAGGGAGAAGGGAGGAGGTGGAAGAAATCACTGCTTTCAGGAAGAAACCTCCCTGCAGGTATGAGGCCACGTCTACCAGATAGAGGACTTTTGCCTGGAAGCTGGTTTTTCCTGGATAGAGGTTATCCTTGATACCAAAAGGGCAGGAAGAAAAATTAAAATCAAAGCAGATAATAATCAGCAGCATTTGTTGAGCTCTTGCTATGTACTAGTATGCCGTGCTAATCATTTTCGCACATCATTTCATTTAATCTTTATTTTGACTTCAAAAGGCAGCACTAATAATTATAAATTTTAGAAGGAGGTGAAATAACTTGGACAAGATCACTAGCTAGGAGGTGGCAGAGCAGGGATTTCAATTCAGGCAGCATGACGTCAAGCTTGCCGTTCATCGGTATGATGCCAGTCCGCCTCTATTTTGGAGAAATTCCCAAGTGGGAAATGTGAAACCCACAGGTAATTTGCAGGCTTAATTCTAACAGTTAGGTTAATCCTTTCCCATCTCATTGCCGTCTTGTAGCTATTCATATCTCTATTAACGAGATGACACATGCCTTCCATCTTTTCTCTTTCTCTGATCACGGTTGGGTAGGAAATAAGAAGTGCAATGATTCTGGTGCCCAGACAGAGAAGGAATGGGGCAGGACTAGTGAGGAGGAAGGAGGAAGCCTGGGATAACCAAGTACCCTCTCAGCAGCGTATGGGTAACGAGCTGACTGAGCACCGAAGGGTGGTGATCTCTCTTCGTGGTGTGTCACTCAAACATGTATGATGTCACAGTAGTAACAAAACAGGAAAGGCTCCTCCATCCACATCATCAGGAGTTTGGTGCAACTAGAGTTACACCCCTGGATGGAATCACCGAAGTTGATCCAGCTTCATAGGTGTGCGATTTGAACATTTGCTAGAAAGATGAATTTGACTTATGAGCATTAACCTCAAAGATGATAGCACTGTCTTATCTGTGGACAAACACAGTTTTTCATTTTATAATAAAATTGGTATAATCAGGAAGGGCTCCTGTCTTTTCACAGGTAGAACTAGGGACGTAGACAAAATGATTGTTCTGTTCCTCTCTTTCCTTTTAGACATACCTCTCTTATTGACGATTGTGAAATATTTCAGATACCCTGGCATAGCAACCACCACTGGACCAACACCCAGTTCAAGAAATAGAACTTTGGGGCCCCTGGGTGGCGCAGTTGGTTGAGTGACTGCCTTCAGCTCGGGTCATGATCCCGGAGTCCCGGGATCGAGTCCTACATCGGGCTCCCAGCTCCTTGGGGAGACCACTTCTCACTCTGACCTTCTCCCTTCTCATGCTCTCTCTCACTCTCTCTCTTTCCTAATAAATAAATAAATAAATAAAATCTTAAAAAAAAATAGAAATAGAACTTTGGGGGCGCCTGGGTGGCTCAGTGGGTTAAACCCTCTGCCTTCAGCTCAGGTCATGATCTCAGGGTCCTGGGATCGAGCCCCGCATCATCGGGCTCTCTGCTCAGCAGGGAACCTGCTTCCCCATCTCTCTCTGCCTGCCTCTCTGCCTACTTGTGATCTCTCTCTCTCTCTCTCTCTGTAAAATAAATAAATAAATAAAATCTTAAAAAAAAAAAAAAGAAATAGAACATTGTAGTTGAAATTACTTCCAACCCTTGCCCCTCCCTTCCCTCCTACCGCCTCAAAACACATGTATGCCCCCGCTGAAATGAACCGCTATCCTGATTTTGATGTTCTTCTTTTTCCATATCTTTAAATGTTTTACCCTGGAATCTTTTTGCTTTGCTTTTTTTGTTTTTGCTTGGAAAAATACCAAGTCTCTAAAGGTTTCAAGAGAATTGGAAAGGAGACCTGGACTAGGGGAAAGACAGGCCTTCTAAAATCAGAAACACTTGAAAGACTAAGTCTCCACAGTTGATGTAGGTCACCATTTGAGGAGGAAAGTGTCCTTGCTTTTGTATATGAACTCTTGCCTGATGACCTGGCTCTGTGAAGACTAATTAGAATCCAGTTCACCTGACTCATCTACGTCCTTCCTCCTTCTCCCTCCTGCGTGCGGTTTTGGTGTGGTCATCTCCTTGACTACAGAGGCCAGTGTATGGTTTCCTTCCTCCATACAACCTCCTAGGGAGGCATCTCATTTCCCGGTTAATCTTTCCTCTTTGGGTCCCTTATAAAGTTGAGCTCTCTGCAAAATGGCTAGAGACCTCCATTCTAACCATTCATGATACGTACTCACTCACATGATAGTCACATCCTGTCAGTGTCTTTCTTTTCCTTTTCCTCTCCAAAGGAAAAATGAAGGGACTTTGAACATGCATTACCACCATCCTTAAGAAACAAAGGGTGCCCACCAAGTTCATGGTATTGAGTATGATACCATATGCTGGGTCTGAGTGTTTTTCCAACATTTCAGGGGAAGGGGAGGTTTTATCCCTCAAGTAGTGGCAAGAGATGACTTTAAAGAGAAAACAGCTGGGAAGGGTTCAGATGAGGGTGGTTATAATTGGACTATAAGCCATGGAATTGATAGGCCATATTAAGACATCAAATAGATGACCAAGTTCTCACCAAAGTGGTATGAGTGTTAAGCCTAAAATAATTAGAGGGGAAATAAAGGGTGTAATTAAGTGGGCTGGATGAGGAAATTCTGAAATTAATCATTAAGTAGTTCTTGGGAGTAGATTTTTTTTTTTTCTTTTCTTTTTTGAGATCAGTGTCTCTTTGGCCCACCTACCGTGGAAATTTGCAGGATTCAGCAGTCCTTTGCCTTCCAGGGCTAATGAAATTTTGAGATCTGAGATCATCTATTAGGATCAGAGAGCTTTGCAAGTAATGCCAAATCTTAACATGTTCAAAATAGACCTCATCTTGTCCTCCCTCCCCCACCTGAAACATACGCTCTCTCCCCGTGCCAGCTAATTGCATCGCCATATTCTCACCCGGACTCTGTGCTTCGTAGCAATCCGCCCCTATCTCCTGTGAGATCATTCTAGCTCTTGCTCCTCTCTACTCTGCTTCAGGACTGCACTAGTTACAGTGTCATGGACCACTAAAGATGTGAAGGGACTACAGGAATGTCTTGCTTCACATCTTCCATTTTATAGATGGATTTGTAGATTATCTGACTTGTTGATCCTCTCAATACTTGGATGCATTTTCATAGCATTCAAGATTAAATTCAAAGTCCCCATGTGACATAGAAAGACCTTTATGAGCAGGCCCTACATGTTTCTCCTCTCACATATTCATCCATATTGTTTATTACAGTCACATCTAATATTTCTGGAACTGCCATGCTTTCATGTTTCTGGGCCTTTGCAGATGCTGTACCCTTTGCTTGCACCCATTTCTTTGATGCTCTCCTGGCTTAGTCTTATCCATCTTTCAAGTTTCAATTCAAGTACTGCCTTCCTTTGGAATGGAATGTTAGGTGCTGCTTCACTGTAATCTCCTAACACAGCATACACATCTCTTAATTTAACCCACTAAGATATAACTGTCCTCTTTTTCTCCCTGTAAAATTTGAATTAATGAAGAACATCAGATATTTCTGGGTATCATTCCTGCATTGTATTATAGTAGTCATATATTAATGCCCAAACTGATGACGAACTTTTTGGAAACTGAAATCCTTTACTTAAGAAAATTGCCCTAAAAACTTCATTTTTCGAGATCATTTTGGTAGACAAGTCATCTACTGCCACAATTTTGCTTATTATTTTCTCTGAATCTTGTCTTTTGACATACAATTACCTTGTGCCTTCCCATTCCCATCACATTTATAAATCTACTTTCCTTGGCACCTGTTTTCTGCTTCTCTTTTGATACAGCAAAGAAAATGGTTTTTCAATAAAACCCCATCATCCATGTGTGCTCTGGATCTCATCTCACAAACCTTAGCCTCTCATCCTTGCATTCTTCTCTCTTACATTATCTTTCTGACCTTTCTACTAAAGTAATGCCCATCAGGAGGTGCCCAAGCAGCTCAGTCGGTTAAGTGTCTACCTTTGGCTCAGGTCATAATCTCAGGGTCTTGGGATCATCGAGTTCCATGTTGTGTCAGGCTCCCTGGGCAGTGGGGAGTCTGCTTTTCCCTCTCTCTCTGCTCCTCCCCCCCTGCTTGTGCTCTTTCTCTATCAAATAAATAAAATAAAATAAAAAGAGTTAAAAATAATAATACCCATCAGCATTTGAATATGCAACACATAAGTGTAATGTTTCTGATGTCAAAGTGTTTGGTTTGATCAGATTTTGGTTACGTGACTGTTTCTTCGCCATACAGAAATGCTATTGACAGATGGGCTCTGACATATACTATGTTTCCTTTTCCTTTTCTATTTATCTTTTTTGTCCTTCCGTTCTTGCCCACTGTGTAGGTCTCCTCTCAATATGTTCAAATATAGTAGACTTTTAGTTTCATCATGAAGAAACATTTTCCAGAGCATTCTGATTTACTTCCATCTGGATAGGTTTTTCTCTAGACCATTGCATGGCTGTCATTTTCGTATCTATTTTCATCATCCTACTGGGAAAAATCCTTTCACCTCTTTCTTTTGTGGGACTAACTGGATCTCATATTTTCCTCTTTCCTGAGTGAGCTCTCTCAGTTTGGTTAAAACACATTTTCCAGTAGTTTCCCGAGAAAGTGCGTAAGTTTGTACATGACTGAAGTATCGATAGTCTAGCCACATATTTGATTGATAGCTTGTTGGGGTATAGAATTTCAAATTAACATCTGCTAGCTTTTAGTGCTGCTATTGCAAAGCCCAAAGCATCTATGGTTCTAAATTTAAGGCTTTCTCTCTGTTTTCAGTATCCTGAGTTTTCATAATGATGTGTTTTGGAGTGGAGTGTATATTCTGGGTACTCAGTAAATCCTGTCTGGAAATTCATGACATTCAGGATTTTCTTGAATTACTTCTTTGATAAATTCCTACTATCCATTCCCTACTCCCCTGCTTTGTTGTCCTTTCTTTGGGAACTTCTATTATTTGGATGTTATTGGACAACCTCCTGGACCTCAACCTCTTTGTTTTGCTACTGAGAGACTTCTTAAAATTTATCTATTATTTTCTATTGCATTTTCAATGTCCAAGAATTATTGCTTTTTTCTCTGAATTTTTATTACATTTTCTCCAGTTTTATTGATGCAAAATCTTCTATTATTTTAAGAACATATATGTAAATATAATGTTAGTGTTTTTCTGTCTCTATAGTTTCTGTTTTCTCTAAGTTACTTTTTCCTTCCTGTTTGGTTTCTGTATTTCTTATTAAAGAATATATTCAGATGTCTGATGATTCTTGGCTATCTGCTCCAATTTAAGAACTTGTCAACAAAAACCCTAAGTTTTGAGGCACAGCGGGGACTGGTTGACTATAGATTTTGCTACAGAGTGATCGCATAGGACCATTTGGTTGGAAAATCTCTGATGCCAATATCTTTAGTATCAAAATGGCCTGTTTGGATTCCTCAGAGAAGAGTTTTCCAGAATCCTTCCTGAAGGGCATCATTCTGGCAGCTGGCATTCTTGGAGCCTAGAGGCAGACGAAGGTTATTGCTCCTAGCATCTAGTGTATAAAAACATCACTTCATCCCCTTAGCTTTAGCCCAGAGACCCTATTTACCCCGAGAGGGGATGTGGCCAGCAAGCTCTTAGTTGTTCTGAGTGCGAGAGAAGATCTGAAAGTTCTTACTGTTTCTTAACAAGAAGAAACATCTCCCTGATTTTTTCCCACCTCTGTTTTCAAGGGTACTAATGTCACCAGTTCTTGAATTTTTGAGGGGGATCTTCATGGAAGAAGGAGGGTTGCTGACTTAGGATCAGCTTTTCCAAAATTGCTAGGTCAGTTGATACTCACCCAACTGCTGGCTAACTTCCAAAATTTTGTTGCTTTTTTTCATCCCACCATCTCTTTGTCTTTCAGAGTTTATGCCTTTCACTAAATCTCATAGAGTTACTGTGAAGATTACATGAGATAATACATGAAACATGCTCATAACATTGTAAGCACTCAACAAATGCTATTATAATTATTGCCATGATCACTTAAACAGGTTACTGCTGCAGCCTCCTCCCAACTGGTCCTCCACTTCCATTCCTGCCCCCTTTAATCCATTCTCCACAGAGCAGTTGAGAGAACTTGGGAGAAACCTAAATCGGATGCTTTCTTTAATATGCTACAATGTCCTCCCAGTTATCTTAGGATAACTTTTTTTTTAAAGATTTTATTTATTTATTAGGAAAGAGAGAGAGTGAGAGAGAGCATGAGAAGGGAGAAGGTCAGAGTGAGAAGCTGACTCCCCATGGAGCCGGGAGCCCGATGTGGGACTCGATCTCGGGACTCCGGGATCATGACCTGAGCAGAAGGCAGTTGCTTAACCAACTGAGCCACCCGGGCGCCCAACTTTTATTTTTTTTTTTTTAAGATTTTATTTATTTACCTGACACAGAGAGAGACAGTGAGAGCAGGAACACAAGCAGTGGGAGTGGGAGAGGGAAAGCAGGCTTTCTGCCGAGCAGGGAGCCTGGTGTGGGGCTCAATCCCGGGACCCCAGGACCACGACCCGAGCCTAAGGCAGACACTTAACAACTGAGCCACCCAGGTGCCCCCAGAGAAAGAGAGAATCTTAAGCTGACTCCATGTCCAGCATAGAGCCCGACACAGGGTCTGATCTCACAACCAGAGATCATGACCTGAGCCAAAATCAAGAGTTGGATACTTAAACAACTGAGCCACCCAGGCACCCCTAGGATAACTTTATTTTTAAGTTATACATTGCTTTCATTCATTCATAGAGTCATTCATCCAAATATTTAATGAATATTCACTATGTGTCTGTAATTTGTTAGGTGCTGAGAATACAATGGTAATAAGGGAGAACTGGTCCCTGCCTTGTGGGCAGACTATCTGGGGACACACCAATAAAACGGACAAGCAAATAAAATGTGGCGAGTACGTATTCAGGTAAGTGCTTAATATAGCTTATTGATGATGCAAATCTGGATCTGTGCTCACTTCTAAAAACTTCATCTAGTGTCTCTCTTTTTCTGTTTATCACACTATGGCCAGATCAGCCTAGAAAATATTTCAGCTCTTCCTGCAGTATAGGGTTTGCAAATGCTACACCCCTTACTTGGAATGCTCTTCTTACTCTTCAAATGACTAACTCCTATTCATGCTTCAGGTTTCAACTTAGTCACTTTCTCAAAAAGACTTTCCCAGATTCACCACTTTTAATTAGAATCTCCCCCCACATTATTCTCCTCCTAATACCTGCATTTCTAATTCTTTATAGCATTGTTGGTGTTCCCTCTACCCATGTGTACCCAGCACTGATGGCAGTTCCTGAAACTTAGCATTCAAAAATGCTTAATGAATAAATGACTATCCTTGTCAAGTCCTAAGGTATTTGACACCATACAAGAAATAGCTCAATAAGGATTCATTAAATGAAACTGCTTAACAATTGCTTTATGACTTCAGCTGCTTCTAGCCAAATCCAAGATCATTTTCTCAGTCTTCACTGTTAAATACATTAAGAGTAAGAAAAATAAGGCTGCATCATAAAGAGTGGATCTAATGGGAAGGGTCACTTTGGCAGAAGATCAACATAATTTAGAGTCTGCTCCAGAGTTTCGCTGGCTTAAAACCTTGGTTTGATCAGTTTACTACATAATAGTCAAGCTCCAAGAGGAGTCATTCAAGGCAATAAAATTCCTAAGAGAAAGACTTATCAATTCCAATGCAAAAGAGTTCAGTTATAGTAGAATAAAGTTTGGAATTCTAATAGGTGTAATGTCCCACACACAATTAGGATGAGTAATTTTGTGAAATATCCTATATAACAGACTCTAAAAAATTACTCTTATTCCAGATGAGATCAGGCACGTTCAGGGTGGTATGGCTACAGACAACTATTCTTATTCTGTAAGGGATATACTTTCTACTTAATTCATATACATATCCAACAGAATTGAGGTGAATTGTGCTAGAAATATTCATGGTTACTTGAAAAGGCACTTCTTCCTTCTGGGCTTTTAAAAATAAACACTGACAAATTGTGACTACACCCCCCCCACCACCATTGATGATAGAAAAATTGTATTAGTACCTCATTTGCTTCATACCTGATATTTCCAAGATTCTTTCTCCTCCTCCTTCTCCTTTTTTTCTTAATATAGATTTTATGGCAGCTGTTTCTTATCACGTGGAAGGTGTTGCTGAGGACTCCCATATCCTGTAACATTGGACTAGGTAATTCAAACAAACTTCCCTTGCTGAATCGGTGGGGATCTAAAAATATAGTGAAGAATTTGAAGAATTGCCAGGTGTGGAACAGGATGAGGATGGAAGTCAGGTGTGGGACATTTGGGACAACTTTTCCCCTGGAGATCTATCTCTATGCTGGAAGGCGTGGCTGAGATCCTGAGGTGTTCTTTAGACAGCTTCACATACGCAGGGGATCATGGATTGGAGTCCAGGATCCACCAATGGGTGGGACCTAGTGAACTAGCCTGACTGTAGGTTGGGAACTCAAAGAGCTGCCCTGGAGGAGTGAGCATGAACACTTTCAACACTAGTTGCGTCAGACTTACGGTTGTGCTGATGTCTATATGTTCTATTTTATGAGCCAATTAAGAGAGTCTCAGGAATAATTTTGTCCCTATTTTGTATTTAACTTCAGTATTGACTTTGGACCAAGTAAGCTTCAAACTTCAGATTCATAGCTTTCAACCCACAGCAAGTATTCATTTGCAGGGTTTTAGAACATGGCCGAGTCACTGTGACACCTGCTCAAATGTCTTAAGATTCACTAATGAAGCCCATCAATTGAATACAGAGAAATGCCATCAATAAGATCAGAAAACTCTTCTTGGTGTACAGAAGGAAGGTGAGAGGACAGAGAGGCAGAGAAGCAGTTAAGAGAGAGGCAGTCACAAAAGCAGAGAAAGGATTTGTTCAGGGCTTATTGCTCATGAATTCTTGAGTTTTGTTTTTTTGTTTTTTGTTTTTTGTTTTAACTCACACATAGGGAAATCATAACTTTAGTGAGGTTAGGGAAGTATGTTCATGATACCCTGGCACTTGATTCCATTGGATAAATACCGTCAAAATTGTCTATAAACACAATGGAGATAAAGGCAATCCATGTTAGAACAAATTTTTTAAATAGGAAAAGTATTTGGGATGCTTCCATTTCTAATCTTGAACCTCTCATTTTAGGCTTGGAGATATAACAAGATAAGCACAGTATATACTACTGCCAAATACGTAAGCCCTGCTCTGCAGCCTCTGCTGGCTTACTACATCAGAGCCCAAGTCATTCCTTTCTAAACACTAATGGGATGGTACAGAGGAAAACACAAAGCAGAGAAAATTTTTGTTCCCCTAGGGAAGAAGTTCTTTTCGTAAGTACCTATTTATTTCATAACTAGCCCTTGAAACAATTTGCAAGATGTCAGGGACCGAATGACCTCTGGCTCTATTTCTCACAATGCAGAGGGCTCTGTCACAATCCTTGAGCTGAGGTGTTAAAGCATCCCCTTCTGTTTGTATTAGGTTTTTATGGTAAGCTTTATTTTCCAATATTCACCCCTTGTTGGTCTGAGTTCTTTCCTCTAGAGCCTTAGAGAATAAATCTACTTCACCTTTCACACAATGCTTCCCAGAATGTGAAGCTGTCACACTGACCTGAGATCTCTTTTCTCTTCTCCAGTTCCTATCATGTCAGCTATCAGGCCAGTTGTCCAAGTTGAGTTTTTCATGATGTTTTACATGTGAACCCCTCCTCATCCAAACCCCCAATGCGATGTGACTAAAGCAGGATATGTTAACACTATTGCTTCTCTTTTCTCTAGATGTCTTAACTATTCAAATGCAACGGTTTCCGTGGCCCAAGTCACATCACCCTGTTGAGAGAGACTTCGGGTTAAAATATCATCGCTATTTCTTCACCAAATCAACTACAGAGCCGGGTTTTACCTGTGCTGGACTCACATAATAGACTGTTTTAGAACTTCTGGGCAGGGTTTCACATTTATGATTATTCAATCCTGGGCTTTTTCAGCCTGTTGAGAGTTTTGAATTGTCATTCATTGTACTATCAGTATCTGTTCTGGAGATATATGTATTTATTTATATATTTATATATTCATTTATTTATGAGATAACGAGAGAGAGCACAAGCAGGGGGAGCGACAGAGAAGCAGGCTCCCCACTGAGCAGAGAGCCCCACGTGGGACTCGATCCCATGACCCCATGATCATGACCTGAGCCAAAGGCAGATGCTTAATGGACTGAGCCACCTAGGCGCTCCTCTTCTGAATTTACATTATCTGCAACTTTAATAACTATCTTTAAGTAGTGGATGCAAAGGGATTGCGTGAGGCCAAGGACATAGGACTGACCTAAGTCATCAAAGGTCTCTGGAAGTTGATATGGACTCATTTAAACAACTGTGGTTACAGTGGTGGTTCTTAAACTTTATCGTGCATCAGAATCAGAACAGATTGTTGGCCTCATTTCTGATTTCTAAGAATTTGCATTTCTAACAAGTTCCCAGGTAACAGGATGAGCACACTTTAAGAAGCTTTGCTTTATGGGTATAGTTAATGGTTTAACAAGCTGCCATCACACAGCCCGTGAGATTTCTTACAGACCTTTTAATGAGGTTGATTTATTCTTAGGTTGAATTTATGCTGACCACCCCCACCCACAAATGTATTTTGTCCTGGAGCACAAATTAGATTACATCATGGTTCCACTTCTAGATTTTTTTTTAAATATTTTATTTATTTGACAGAGAGAGAGATCACAAGTAGGCAGAGAGGCAGGCAGAGAGAGGGGGAAGCAGGCTCCCTGCTGAGCAGAGAGCCCGTTGCGATGCAGGGCTCCGTCTCAGGACCCTGAGATCATGACCTGAAGGCAGAGGCTCAACCCACTGAGCCACCCAGGCGCCCCCCACTTCCAGATTTTTTAAGCTTCAGTGAGAAGGAAAGGGTAAGTAGTTCAAGTTAGAGCCTAAACTCTGGTCAATTCCAGTAACTCCAGTGTTGTTTCAATAAGATTCGAGTTTTACTACAGAGATGTTGCAGCATCCAAACAGATCTAAGATTACATAGATCTTAGTCTATTGGAAATGAAAAGGCACCATTTAGCCTTCCCACAATTACTCAGCAACAGATACTGACTTTACGCCTTTCAGGAACTGATTGCATACCAGAAGATTTGCGGAGTCAGGAAGGAAAATGTCAAATGTTCTCTGGTGTCAAAAAGAAGAAACATTTTCGTTTGTCCTGTCAGAGTCATTAAGATTCCACCTACAGAGTAAGATTTGGCAGATTTTGGTACCCTGGTCAAAGCAGTGGCCCATTAGCATTCGGTAATATGTAACTTGAGTGTGGCGGTCATTCACGGGTCCTTTGTCCTCACCCCAAAATATGCTCAGACAATAATATTTTCACTTCATTTATTCCTTCAAAACAAGTCACTTCATACAGCATCAGGTATTTAAAATCATAGACCTCATAAATAAAATCAATTCATCTTAATGACAATGGCAAAATCACATATGAGTTGTACAAAATGAAGTAAGACATCTCCCAGGTAGCAGCAGTGGATGAACTTTGAAAAAATGCTGGCAAATAGACAAAAGAACATTTTTTAAACAAGAAAACACTGCCCATCTTAATGAAGAAAAATATACCAAGAAACAGAACTTCTTCTGTTTTGCCCTTACCTACTACTTTTTCAAGTCATGCGCTAAGCTCTGAAGTTGACAATCTGTGGTTTCCTTCTTGCTTCAGGAATCTCCACCTCAATACAGGAAATAGAGGACTCCTGTCATTCTCCATTCCTTTTGACAAACCTACACATATTTATTTTGCATTTTAAGCTGAATTCAATACTTCTTTAAAGGGAATACATTACTCTTTGCTAAGGAAATTATATTTCCTGTAAACAGCTTGAGTCATGAATGGCACCAAGATGAACTGAAAACCTGACAATGAGGTGCCCTGGTCCTTTTAAGTAACTTATGGGCTACAACTTACTGCATATCCTATACCAGATCTAAGAGCGGGCTCATGTAATCTTAGGAGAAATTCTAAACCTTTCTTAGGTTAACCCGTTACCTACAACTTAGCCAAATCATATCTTCACATCCCTAAGCTCCTAGATGTGGGTATTTTTAAAAGACAAGTATAAATAGGCATCATAGCAAAATGCTTCTATTCATGGTTTATACATTAATGACAAGCTTCTCAGTTATGCCCTGCTACATTCTAAGCCAAGAAATGGGTGAGGAGGGTTAGGAGGACACAATGCATTGTTTGAAAATTTTTTCAAAAAGCATTATTCATGACTAAGGAATGTGTCCATTTGAGGATCTCTTCTAAGTGGTACTTTATCCCTCTTTCTCTTTAATCTAAAATAGCAATCTCCTTTAAATTCATATGGACCAAGACCTAAATCAGCACCCCACAACTCAGTATCAATGTAACAATTTCTTCAAAGTCAAATATTCAAAGCATCGTAAACAAAATGCCAGCTAATTTTTGGAAAAGAAACAAAATAAATAAAACCCTTCCCAACAATCGGACAAGGTTTATAGTCTAAGCTGAATTAAATGTGCTGAAATATAACTCTTAGTAAGAAAACATCCTTAATGAACTAGCTTATTCAAATCAGGGGTTTCACTAGATTTAAAAAGGACACTTTTACAGCTAAAAAATCAGCTCCCTTAAAGTAAGTTTTCCTAGAAACAAATGAAGAGTTTTAAGAATCTAATCTTTTCCAAGTTGGTATAGTTATCTTTGTGCTACAAGGGCAAATTTGAATACTGCATTGTAAAATCAATGAGAAAAAATAGTCACATTATAGAAACAGGTAACTTTTGAATGCTAGGGCACAGAGCATGCTCCTAAGTTACTGAAATTAAGTTCCACTGTTATCAAAAACCAGAATGTTGTACCACTGGATACACTATACATTGATGGCAATTGTTGATTAAGAAGAGCTGATTGTTAGCAGCTCAAGAATTATATTTTAATGCCTTGAACAAGATCCCTGGAGAAGGCTACCATGTAAACTTTTACTTTGTATTTTTTTAAAGTGCTGCAAATAATAACAAAGTGTGTCTCAACATATGAAAGAACATAAACCTTAATATATGAAAACTTAAGAAGGCCACCTGATCCATAAAGAAAACAATTAATCGAATTTTACATATTCCTCATTCTAACTTTCTCAAAAAAAAAAAAAAAAAAAACCCACGGAAAGCTATGTTTAGCTAGGGCAACTTGCAACATACATGTTTTAATGCCTACACAGGATAGAAAGCATATGCTAGATAAGCAAGTTGGGTGTGGGCACTTAGGGACATTTATAGAGAGATAACACATTAATGGATTCCTGATTAGGACTTTGCTGGGGCTTCAACTTCACGGAAGAATCAACTGGCCTGATTAGATTCGTTTTTGCCAACCGGGTCAAGGTGACCAGCAGCCAAACCTTCAAGGGTACCCCTCGGCTACACTCAGTTTGCATGGAAATAATATTAATCATATTTCATGGTAAATAATTAAGAAACCAACTAGGAATGATTAACAAAAGACGTACCACACTGATCTCCTTGTATGGCTATCACATCACAAAATTCTCAGGGATAATAATTTTAACCTCTGAAAACATTCTACCTAGAAGTGCCTCTTTACCGCCCTACACCAGATCTCTAAACCCAAAGAAGAGTAAGGGAAAAAAAGAAGAGAAAAGAGGAGTGGGGGACAAGAAAGCGCAATCTTCGTTCATTCAGCCACTAATGTAAACTATCCTCATTCGAATTAAAAAATATTATTGCATGGCACTCAAAAACAAATAAATAGGAAGAAGGGTTTCATTCTGCTCAAGTGCAAATTTAAGAAAAAATTTCTTTTGATCCTGCTGCAAGTACTAAATCCATAGGTTCTCAAAATTCTGAAGATTAGAATTTAAACACATCAATAAACTAATTTCAAGACTATACTAAGTGCAGTAAAAAAATCTTTAGATTCTGTGAGGTTTACAAGTGTGAGTTTAGAAAGAGCACAAGTTTATGTTTTGAATCTTCAATAACCAAATCCAATTGTCTGCAATTAATGCATCATCTTGGATTTTCCATGATCAGAACATTCAAGTCCTAGTGCTGAACTTCAGCAACGGATTAATTTATAATCCATATTGAGAGCCATTTGACTGAGTTACCGGTGTCCAGTTGGTGAATGGACAACCTAGTCAACAGGTAAAATAGAGTAAGATTCCCAGAACAAATACTGGACACTTGCTATGGGAGTATAAGCTTAAATATGGAAACAAAAACACTTTAAAATGAAGGGGCTTAATTTTATAAAATAACAGGTTCTATTTCTATTTGTTAAATTAATCCAATGTAGATAAAATATACTCCATTTTAAAGTGACGGAAATTTATGTGGGAAAACCTATCAATACATGCTTGGTACATTATAAATTATTGAATAAATATTTGTTGCATGAATAAACTTCTCTAAAATTCCTGTAAGCAAATGTCAAGTTTGGCTCCTGAAATACCTAAGACAGGAAGGCAAGTTTTATGAATAATGACATGTAAAGCTCAATTTGATGGATGTTACCCAGTGATATACTCTTAGCTTCTAGTTTTAAAGGTAACTATTTTCTGGGGGAAATAAGAGATACAAAAATCTTTAGACCAAAATATGACAGCCAGGTACAAAGAGATCTTCAAACATATTTGTACATATTATGATTGCCAAACATTAAGTATCGCAAGCTTCCAAGTGCTATTTTTTAAGGCTCAGTAAAATAGAAAATTAAACACTTTTAAGTTACACTGACCATAACTTATAATGCCTAAAGCAGCTATTCACAAAATAGGTACTCAAGAAATGTCACCTAATGGTTTCAAGCATACTTCGTGAATTCTTCCTTAAAAGAACTTATCCACTAAGTTGTTTACGTGCTCCTTAATTTTATATGGCCACCTCCACCAAGGGAAAGTGCTAAAAGTAAATCTCAATTTTAAAACATTTGCCAAGAAGATATGCTGAAAGAGAAAGAAGTGCTTTAAAGTATTCCATCGGTTTTGTGAGATACTTCATCAAAAAATGAGACCAAGATAACAAAACTTCACAACATTAAGCCTCTTCACATTCTGTGAGATAATACATAATAAATTATGATTTAGCATCCCTGATCTTCGGAAGAATTAAGAAAAGAGGTAGAAAACTTTTATCTGGAAGATCTCATAGTGAAGCTAATTTTAGAGGGTGTGCCTTGCAGTTTAGCCCACCAAGCAAATGACTACACGCCTAGTATTAGGAAGAAGCAGAATTCCAAAAAAGTTGAATAAGGCAAGGATTTAAAAACTGTTAATTTTGGAAGTGAAACAAATTCATTCAATGTTATTATCCCAACTACTTTAAAACTCTTCAAAAGCCAAAGTAAAAGATTGTAGATAAGCAAAGTGCTAATTTGCAGAAACGTGAAATTATTCAAAAGAGCATTAGTGGCCAGATAAGGCTAGCATGGAAAAAAATACTGTTTAGTTAAGCAAAAGATCTCACAAAAACCAAATCAAAGCACAGCACTATCACTTTAGATGAAGGCTGTTTTTTAAGAACTGGAGAAAAAGCTGAGGACAAAGTTAATCCCCCCAGACAAATCTTTATGTAAAAAAGCAAAAATCAAGCAATGAAATTTCAAGAAACTTCCATTAAAAAATAAATACCCTGCTTAGTGTAAAATTTTTATCTAACGTGATAAACATCAATAAATGAGTTGCGTTAAAACACGAGGCCAACAGTCTTTTAAAGCTTTAGTAAGCTGCGCAGGCACCTTTTCCCTCATACATTCTACTTTTATGCACTAGAAATCCTAAATTGGGCACTATCCGTTCCTTAGGTAACATTCTCAAGGAACACACTCATCCCTGTAAAAATTGCTTGTAATGTACTTATAACTGAGTAAGTACACATTTATAAAGTCTACCAAATTGTAATATAAAATCGGTTTTGACAATTTTGAGTATCTTCATTTGAGGAATCAATTCATAATTTAGAAACTATTAACTCAATCAGAGTTTTTAAGGGCTCAATTATAGAGATATTGTGGTTTACGTCCAGTGGCCTCTAGTGAGGCCTTCCGTGTTACTCAAAATATGAAGTTGTTTTCTTCTACAGGTTAATGCTGCTGGGTGCTAGTTTACAGTACTAAAATTCCGATCTTCAGGTTAGTGTCAGTAGGTAGCAAGGACCACCTATTCTGTGACCCCAGCAGAGAAAGGGCATGTATCACCACTGTAGACACACATCTGTAAACTTGCACACTAATTTTAATCTTAACAAGGAATTTCAGTGTCTTAGTGGTTTTAAGTTAAAAAGACGGTTGTGTCCTTTTGTTCTTTAGGGTTACGAATAGCTTATTGGAAAACCCAGAGCCTTCTGGATCTGTGAGGTAGTAGGCGGCAATCCTCATCATGCATATATCACACTTCTCCAAAGTTGGTATGGCCTGTCTCCTTGGCATGGTCCCTTGCTTCTGCTTGTCCGGTTAATCCCTTCTGACATACCATGCATCTCAGGGTGAAGCGGTTTACATCAGTAAATTGTCTCTTTCTTCTAGCTTCATCTGCTAATTCCAGTGCTTGTACAAGAACAATATCATCATTAGAGGAGAAAATGGTCAGAGGCGGGGTGTCTGGGTCAGGGAAGTTACGCTGAAGCGGATCATAGTGGATGCCATCATATATAAGCAGGACCCTTTTGGTATATCCTGCATCTTCCCCAAAACGATCGATTCTTACTGTCTGTGTATCCACTACACATATTTCACACTGATAAAATTTAGACAAAATTGATATCTCAATAGCTCCTCCCCAAGTATCATCCCTTTTGATCCAGTCACAGTACTCTTGATTTGTTTTTCCCAGGATTGCCTCACTATAGAAGTCTGGATCACTTGCTACAATTTGTGCTATGAGGCGTCTCATCTCAGGGGCACAAGCTGGATTCAAGACTCCACCTTCTACAACATAGTATACACTGGTAAAGAGGCAAGAGTTGTCTGCTGGGACCACAGTTCTGCTAAGCACAGGCAAAGTTTCCCTGACGTAACTAGGAGCACCATGTTTTGTAAATGCAGGTGAAGTTTTGGGCCTGGTTTGGTCTTCTTCAACGATCAGCATGTCGCCTGTTAAAAATAAAACAAATCCAGAACTGCAGAGAAATTACTGATGCAACTGGTTGTTCACTAGCCAAGTTTGTGAGCTACAAACAGAAGGAGCTGAAGTATAAACTGGGTAACTAGGGAGAATACAGCTTTGCAAACAGGCAACCAGTAACACTTCTTGTTCACTCAATCTCCATAAAGATAAAAACGGAACAAAGAGGAAAAACATTTTAGGCTGTATTCCAATTTAGTGAAGGATCCCTGATTATACACGTTTATACTTATTTAAAAAAAAATACATTTCAAGAACAAAATTTCCTTAATGCTTCCTCTCCGCATTCTAAAACTACGATCTTCCAAAAAGTGTTTATCCTAGACTAGACCACTAGGGGGCTCTCGTTCTTCTGAAACTTAACAACCACCCCGTTTAGTGTTTACAGGATCCTTGACACAACAGCTGAAAGCGTTAAATGATCAATATTGCTATTCGAGTTTTAACACTGGACAGAAATAACTGCTACTGTTTAGAATCTGAAAGGGGCTCCAGTGTATGTGTAAAACCATACTCTAAAATGAATATACCTGTTTATCTAAGTATATGCAGAGGTGATTGCAAAAACCAACCGGGGAAGCAAAAAAGAAGTGTCCTGAATATTTCAGACCTGCTATCTTCTTCCAGATTATGGGGGAAAGAGCCACCAGGACAGAGAAGATAGATCTCATTTTTTTGGACTTTTGTGGATGCAGAAAAAAAAATGAATAAGACGTTTTCAAGGTAGAAGAAAGCAGACTTTAGAAGGGGGGACTCCGAGCTTTGGGCTTCTCATATAGGTTGGGTCCTCCCTCTCTTTCAACCATATACAAAGTCGAGGAAATGTTAGCCACTTGCTCCGGCCTCCGTCAGATTTATACGTTCTTTAACCTATCTTTACTCCTGTTCTCAAACCCCGCAAATGACCCACAGACCTGTTCTCTGTTCTCTCCCACGCCCCCCTTCGTCCTCCCAGGGCTTTCCCTGGCTCCAGGTTCAATTCCCGTACCTGACTGGATGGGCAAATCTCCAAGAATGGTATCCTCGTTGCTGAGATCTAGGCATTCGGGCGGGTATCCGACGAGGATTCGCTGACAGCCGGGGGCGATCCCGGTGATGGCGGCAATTTGGCTCTGGAGTTCCCGCACTCGGGTCCGGCTAGACAACCCCTGCAAAACATGGGTGCCATCCTTGGCCTTGCAGCGGAGCCGCCACATCGTGTCGGTCCAGCTGCCCGCAGGCCACACACCCGTGGGGCCAGCTTTGGTCCCGGCAGCACGCTGGCCAACGCCGCCGGGGCAACCAGCCGCCGGATGGACTCCAAAATGGCCACCCTTCGCCGGGCCAAACATCGCGAGAAATCGCTGGGTGGCCACAGATCTCGCGATACTTTCTTGTAGCGTAAGTCTGAGCACTTTAAGGAGGGCGAACTCTCTTAAAGTGACAACTAACTCACTGCGGCCAACCCTAGGGAGCCAAAGGATGATTTATCCGTATTCCTAAAGTACAAGTGGCTTTGCTACCTGCAGAGTGAGTGCGGTGCCCTGTGCGTTGGCAGCATATATACTCAAGGAAAGAGGGCGGAGGAAGGAGTCCTGAATCCGGTGCATCAGCACGTAACCTTGCGTTAGGTCGGAAATTATTAAACTGTGGCTTCCAAACTACACCGGCAAAATAGAGTCATAGTTCAGAAGCAAACGAATGCCAAGAATGGTCAGTGAGTCAAAAGACCTGTCAAAAACAACCAGACACTCGTGACTAGGCTCATGGCTGCAACAAACATTGACTCATTGAGGTTAAGGAAACTGGACTGGCCTTGCCACCTCGACGCTGTAATTTGAAAACGTCCATTTGCCACATCAGAAAGCGCAGTATGAGGTCAGCATCCGGGCCTAGGGCAATTGCTACATTTGGGCGGTAGCAGTATAAGGAGGAGGAAAGAAGAGGACTAACGTGTGTCATCAGGATTCCAGTTCAGGCCCTGGGTTTACCGATGTGAAGACGACTCCATTCCTGCCTTTAGTATTACAAGTACTGTCATCGGGAGAGAGGGTGGGGTGTAAAGGTACATAACCATCGAATTCCACAGCCACGTGATAATGCTAGACTATGTGACTTTTTCCAACCCTGTATCCCTAGAACCAAGGACTGTGCCTCACAAATAAGCGCTCAGTAAATACCCGCTGAATGGATAAAGGCAGTTGTACCGATGCAGATGAGGCAACCATAACGTAACACACTGGGAATTGTAAAAAGCTTCAAAAGGAGATACTAGGTGTGCTGTTCTTCAGCTTAATCCCCAGTTGAAGGAGGAATAAAGACATCTCTGAATTTCTCTTCCAAGAAATCCACATTCCTTGTTCTTTTTCCATCCTGCATCTGAAAAAGCACGCCTGTGTAGAGTGGGTTTACCAGCAGAGTCAAGCATCATCAGAAGGCCTGGGGGCAACTATGAAAACTCACCTCTACTGTAAAAGCCTCTAAGTTATATGGAAGCTTTGCTTCTTTTGACCCGTTTTGGACCCAATTTTTTGCTGAAGCTGTGTTCCTTTTTTGGTTCTTCAAGACTACCAGAACAGATGGAATAGCAAAGGAGGTAGGAGCGAGAATAACGGCGACGCTTAGAAGACTACTGGAGTATGCGGATGGGTCTAGGACGAAAGAGTGGTTGATTTTCTTAGGTTACAGTGTCTGGCCAATGGGTAGGATGCAAACACCCTAACGCGTAATCAGCTCAAGTGCGGTGGTAGCTTACTTTAGCAAAGCACCACCTTCTAAAGTTTACGTTCCAATTTATGGATCTAACAAGGTCCCTCTTAGATTCAGGGAGGAAAGCGTTAACCTCCACAGCGTTTCCCCGTCACCAAAAAGTCACAGCCCCTCAAGACGTCTGTTTCCTCCACTCCCGCGAGAGTCTGAAAAAGACGTCAGGCGTTTTATTAACCCCGCCCCCAACCCGATGAGTTGCCTAGCAACGATGCAACCAACCTCCACAGTGCGAGGCAACTTGGGAGCCTGCGATCTTCAGGCTTCACAGTTCCTTCCACCTTCGGGAGCCGGCGTCAGCGATTCCGATTTGAGCCCCGCCCCAGGCAGCCAGCGGGCGCCGGATTGGCCGATGATTCTCTCCAGGTGAGGACCGACGCCAGGGTGGCGGAGCCTGACAGGGGCACGTGATTTGCCGGCTACCGGTGTGCCGCACCCGCACCACAGTGTGTCAGCTCCCGTCCACAGCCTAACGGGACGAGTGCCGGGGCCACTGCCGGGAGGGAGCTAAGGAGGGATCATAGGGTGAGCGGTGGCTGTAAGGCGCCTGGAAGGGCCGGGGCGGGCGGGAGGAGGGGACTGCGTGCACCGGGATGAGGTGCGGGACGGTGATGCTTTGCCGTTTTCGGGAAGTGCCGGCATTGCTGGGAGTGCGGACGTTCAGGGACCGGGAGCGGCGGCTAGTGCTTGGGTTGGAGGATTTGTGTGGTCGGTGGAAGAACAGTGCAAGGTCCTCGAAACAGTAGGACCTTTGGTCCTCACGAGCCACTTGTCGGGGGGTGCGGCGTGAGCACGAGGGTATCCCACGCCGGTTAGAGTCAGGACTTCTTATTCAGCAGGTGACCTTGGGGAAGTCATTTACCACCGCTTTGCGCCCCAGTGCTCCTTATAGACTGCTAACCAAGAGACAGATGGGAAGAGGGTGCCGAGCAAGGGCTTGAGAATGGGAATACCCGAGGAGAAACGGTGACGTGCTAGGGTCGTCACGGGGTCCAGTTACAGTTTTCCTTCAGGGAACATGTTTGAGATTTCCTCACTTCTCCCCGTATTTGTCAGGGCTGAATCCTGCCATTGGACTGCAATGGTTTTAGGATAATGAACTCAATCAGTTGGCAACCCATCTCACCCCCGACTTCTGCCAGTACTCTCCCCAGCTTTTTAAACCAGAATCTGAGGTCAGGAAGGAACTTGGATAAGCCACCTGATATGATTAAACTCAGCTTTTCAACCTGTAAATTGGGGGAAAGTAACATTGGTAGCAAAATATGCCTTATGGAAGGATTATTAGAAGGATTGAAGGAACTAATTTAGGTAATTGTAACTCCTAAGTCAGCATTAAAAAGGCAAGGTTCTAGTGCAACTCAGTCTATAGATGAGGAAACAGGGCTTGGGAGGACTATCAAAGGACATGTAGCTATTAACTCGGAGCAAAAGGGCTGGACTTGATTCTTTTTTTTTTTTTTTTTTGGACTTGATTCTTGGCCCAGGATTCTTTCCCTTCTACTGCACCTATCCTCTTCACTGAGTGTTTTGAGGGCTGTCTCCTTCCTTACATTCCTTTTGCCCCTTTCAGACATCTGCCGAGGAGCTGCCATGTCTGGGAATACTGCATCTTCATCAGGCAAGAACAACAGCTATGAAACCAAAGCCTCCAATCTGCGGATGTCAGAGAAGAAATGTTGTGAGTCTGGGAAAGAGGAGGGGCTGCTCCCTCCTAGGATTTTATCTTGGGAATACAGTTGTAATCCTAGACTTTGATGCTTAGTGGGAGTGAGAGAGAATTCTTTGACATGGGAGTTTAAAACCAAGTCTGCAAGGGAAACTTCTTGTGTGAAACAAGTAGTCCCAGTGAAACATCTGTCACTGGGGCTCGACTGCCAGTAATATCCCCACATTTTCTTACTGCTTTCTTTGACTGTCTCGTGGGGAGACCTGCACACTCGACCAATGTTGAAAGTTACCCACTCAGTGATTAAAGCAGAATGGCAGGTGCAGGGATTACTTAGGGCTGATACTGTTAACAGTTTCCCTTTGTTTTCGGGGCTTCGTCTTGTGAAGGTGCTGCTCATTGTAGAAATTGCAGGTAGGAGCCAGTAGTAGTTCATTTCCAGCAGGCCTCAGGGGGAGTTGGGTCTGACATCTGACCTCTCCCTCTGACTTGGGCACCCTGCTTTCCCACAGGGTTAGCTTTTGCACTTGCAAGCTGTTTTTCCTGCAGGTTCATTCCTCTGGGGACAGGTTTCACCAGAGCCTTTCCATGCCAGTTCTTTAGAACGAGATAGCTGGTGGGTTTGCAGAGAAATGAAGCGTCATTTCTTCTACCCTTGCATCTACATTCCTAACCCTATTGTAGGCTGTATGGGCAAAAAGTCCTGGGCAACTGGCCCTTAGAATTTGGGGGGGACCTCAAGGAATGCTAACCCTTGGCCTTGCTTCCAGATGCATCTTTCCTCTGGAGCCCTGTCAGTCAGTTCTCACTTCATTGGTCATGTATATGGGAGGTGGAAACAGCCAGCCAGCATGAGACCTGGAATCATGTCATGGTCAGAGCTTTCCCCAGAGTCTCGACCTTGATGATCTGTCCTTGTCAGTCTCCATGATTAATGATAATCTCTTTTCATGTAGCACTGATGAAACTTGCTGGGCTTTGTGCTGCAACAGAGGCAGCTTTTTGGATGTGATGCTGGGGATGGCACACCTGTATGATTAGGGTCTCCTTTCTCTGCCAGGGCAGGAATCCAGGTACTAAGGGCGAGTACCCCATGGGAGATAACTAGTATAGCACGATGTTTGAGTGCAGCCCTTGGAGTCAGACTGCCTGGGTTTGAATCTTGGTTTTAGTCCTTCCTAGCTGTGTGCCCTTGAATAAGTTGCTTATCCTCTCTGTGCCTTAGTTTGCTTATTTATAAAATGGGGATACTAATATTATCTTCCCCTAGAGCAATGTGAGAATTAAATGAGTAAATATAGGAAAGCACTTAGAAGGGTGTTTTTAGAGCTAAAGTGTATTTTTTTCCCCCAGGTGACTTTTCATTGCATATAAATTGAATTATACTGTAAGTGCTGTGCTGGGAGCTCACTATTTGTGAGTCCTATGAAAAATTAGATTTTCAGTAAAGAATGTTTTTTCATCTTGCTTGGCAATATCATAACCCAGATTTGGGAGCACTAAAGAAAGGTACATTCCTGTTATTGGGACACTTGATCCAAAAGAGTTCAGAGAGCAGGTGGTGACACAGGCTGCTTAGTGCCCAGTGTCAGCTGTATTCTCCACAGAAACCTGCTCCGTGCCATTCAAACTTTCTGCAGTCTTTCTGCCTTAAGGGCTCTCGCTAGTCAAGGAGGCAGTAATCCCAGGTCTCCTTTCTATCCTCTAGACTCTTAATTCCTGCTCTGTGCTCTGATTTCTCCTCTTCAAGCTCCACCCTCTTCTCCCCTACTGGGAGCGTGGGGTGGGGAGGTTGTCCTGACTCCACCATCATTCATTTACCGCCCCCCCACCCATCTCCCCTCGTGGGTTGGACTGGGAGACCGCTGCAGCTGTAGTCAAAGGAGAAATACAGTCATGCAGATGCATGTTAGTTTATTTCCTTCTCTCCATTGCTGGCCCATGTGTTGGAGCGGGCTCCCCCGGCTGCTTCGTGCTGGCACCCAGCACTTGCCCTATTAATAGCTCAGCCGTTATCCCCTTGCTGCCAATTACACCTGTGTTGCCTGGCTTCACTCTGGGACGGGCCTGAGCTGCAGGACTGGAGAAGGACTTCAGGGAGCCAAAACCTCCAAAGGAGCGTCACCGGAATTTCAGCTGCTCCAGGGATGGGGGCGATGGGCGGTTGCTGGCCAAGGTGCCTGTAAGGTGCTCACATGACTGGTTTCAGGGCGTCTTAAAGGCACCTCAGGAATTAGGCAGGTGGGGACAGGGGTGAGTGTGTACATGCTTTTCTGTGTTTTTTTTTATTCTTTGAGATTTTGAGTAGGTCTGAAGCAGACAAGTTTCATGTGTACCTTTCCACAATTACAAAAGCAATACATGTTCGTGAAAAATTCAAACAAAACAGAGAGAAGTGAAAAGTAAAAAAATCTCTTACAATTTCTCCTGTGCCTGTTAAATTTTATTCTTCCCAATATCTCCTGGTGTCTTCTGTTAGCCAAGATAGGTTCACCCTGGACATATTCTGTTCTGCTGCTATTTTCCTTTTTTTTTTTTTAACTTATTCTATCGTGGAGGGCTTTTTTTTTTTTTTTTTTTTT
>CM052814.1:30606529-30631336 GCA_028533885.1 Nasua narica
GAGGGAGCACAGGCCCTGGATTCTAGCGCCAGCTCTTCTGTGACTCGTCAAGCGTCCTTAGGCGAGTCACCTGACCTTTGACCGTCCAGTTGGCCCCACCTGTCCACTGAGCCCTATCTCCATACGTGAGCGTTCCTGAAATAAGTTTAATAAGGAAGTATGGACCAGTGACTGTTCCTGCTTCTGAATGTCTTGCTTTCACGTGGCCATTGAGGCTGGCTGGCCAGGATGCCCTTGCAGGCTAGCTTTACCATGAAGCTTCCTGAGAGGTCTTGTCAGAACTTGTGTCAAGTAGGCTTTGCCACAGTCTGAATCACACTGTGGTTTAGAGATTCAGGCTTGAGCTTGTGTCCTGAGTGCAAAAGCCAAAACAGTGGGAGACCAGACTCTTTCTCCAGTGGGCTCGCTAGCTCTTGCCCGTGGCTCTGAAGGGATAGATGGGATCCTCGGGATAGAAACTCTGTGGGACCTTTTGTAGGAGCCAAGCCGGCTCATCATTGGAGAATCTCCAGGCCCGAGGCATGCCTCCAGAACCGTATGGCTCTTGTGTTATTAGACATTCTTATGTTAAGGAAGGTGCCATGGTTCTTATCTTTCTAATCCTTGCCACTTTTGCCTGTCTTTCCACCTTAGGTACCTCTGTGGAGACTTTGCACATGTGGGGAAGACGTGACTTGGCTTGGGTACTTCTTGGAAATTTATGTGATCTTTTAGTTCTCTTTTAGGAGGTTGGACTCATAGCTCCTCTATTTGCCATCCCAGTCTTCCCCTGGCTTTGATGAGTTGTGAAAAGATTCAATGAGGTTATTAAATGAGGTTACTAGCCCAGTGCACGAACCTTCCGCAGCCTCTAGCCATTCAGTTCTGTTCTCTTTCTCCTCCAGCATGGGCATCTTACATGACCAACTCCCCAACTCTCATCGTTATGATTGGCTTGCCAGCCCGGGGCAAAACCTATGTGTCCAAGAAACTCACACGCTACCTCAACTGGATTGGAGTGCCCACCAAAGGTAGGTGTGGGTTATCTATTCCTTGGGAAGGGAAATGATTAGTTCTTGGGCTTTCCAGGCCTCTGGGAGACCTATTCTCCTTGGCATCAAGATTATGGGGTGCTTCTGGCAGAAATAGTGGTTCATTCCTGATTTACTGGATTTATTCCCTGTTTACAGACTTGTCTCCTCTTGACCTGGCTAGATCGGCCTTGATTTAACGGCATGCCTTTGATGGTATAGGGCTTTACCTCCATCTAGATCATCTTGTCTAATCCTAGCAGTGCTCCTGTGAAATAGCCACAGTGGCTGAGGAAATTGAAACTCAGACAGTTTAAGACTTGTTCAAGAACTAATACGTCTGAACTTCAGTTTAACTTGACTCTGAATCTGGTATTGTTCCCAACATAGCCAGGTGCTTTTTTTTTCATTTCCTTGGCCACTCTGACATTAGACCAAGAAGTCTCCTTTGGTGGGGCCATTGTACTGTCTCACTGCTGAAGGCTGTTGATGTCATCTGCAGTGTTTAATCTTGGGGTATATCGGCGTGAAGCAGTCAAGTCCTATAAGTCCTACGACTTCTTCCGGCACGACAATGAGGAGGCCATGAAGATCCGCAAGTGAGTCTTCTTAGGCCTGACCTCCCAGCCCGCTCCTTCTCTGCCATCACAAGACTAGATGTGGCAGGGCTCGGTTTTCCTTTCAGTAAATATCCTGTGGGGATTTTAACTAGAGATTATTTGGTGGACAGGTCACACTGGCCTTGGGTAGGTAGAAGAACAGGCTCAGGGAGATACACGTATGTTTGTAGGGTAAACCTGTAGAGGGATACTTTATATGTGTGGGGGAGGGGAGAGATACGGGATAGTCTAGGAACCTCAGTGGGGAAGTTGAAAAGTCTAGATAGGGGAAAATTTTGACCACTGGGGAAACTTAAGTGGGAAGGGATGTGGCTCCTCCAGCAACCCAGTTGTTCGTGTCTCTGGCTGTGCCTGAACTTGGCCTAGCACCATTCTCACTGGTGTCCTCTGTTCTCACGGCAGACAGTGTGCTCTGGTGGCGCTGGAAGACGTGAAGGCGTATCTCACTGAGGAGAGCGGACAGATCGCGGTGAGCCTTCCCTGCCTCCTCCTCATCCCGATCGCCACCCAGGAGACCACACAGCCTCCCGTTGGGTCTGCCTTGGTGGGATTCCCGTTCTCTTGGCCCACTCACCTACTTTGCGGCCTCTTTCCCCAGGTGTTCGATGCCACCAATACCACTAGGGAGAGAAGGGACATGATTTTGAACTTTGCCAAGGAGAATTCCTTCAAGGTAGGGTTTGGCTCCCTGCTGGAGGAAAGGGATGAGTGGAGGTGGGGAGTCAGGAGGGACGTGAGGATCTCTGACTCTGGTGAGTGAGGGCAGGCTTGGCTATCCACTCTTCTTCTCTTGGGGGATACCCTCAGTCCTTGAGTGTTTTCTTTCAGGTCCTTTCTCAGCCCCTTAGCCTGTATATCCGAGGCCCTGGGGATGTGGTAAGAGCTATTTTTAAATGAAGAGGCCTTGAAGGCCACTGTCATGACAGGAAATCCTGGGGGATATGGTGGCCATGGTGGGGCAGGTCGCAGCGCGGGCTGTTAATGAGCAGCCTGGGCACTTCGGACTCATTTGTCACCGCCTTCTCTCCCTGGCCAGGTGTTCTTTGTGGAATCTGTCTGCGATGATCCTGATGTCATTGCCGCCAACATCCTGGTGGGTGACACGCCTGCATACCACCACCTCCCTGTCCTTTCTGCCTCGTGTTATGTGTGTGGGGTGGGTGAGCGGGGAGCGTCAGCTGGGCAATGAAAGAAAGAAACAGACACGTTCAACAATGCAGGGTGATCTTTTGGATGTGCCAGAGCAGCATTTGATGCTTCTGCATTCTTCCCTTGGGAGAAGAAACACGCTCTGAGGAATTAAGTAAGAATGAGCTACGGAATGGAAGCCAAGACTTAGACCGTAGGAGCTTTGGCCCTGTGTTCTGGGTGTCAGCTGGAGGCTGAGACCCAGGGTTGTCCTCAGAGTAGATCAGCCTCTTCACTCTGTCAGGGCCGCCACGTAGGAAGGTCACCCGTCCACTAACTTTACACTCAGGTCAGTGCTCTGTGCGCTGAGTGCCTCGTGCCCTCACGAGGTAGAAATGGTAGAAACCAGTGTAGAAACTGGTCACGGTAGAAGCCAGTGCCCATTTGATGGGATGTACTGTGCTGTGTAGACATGGTATCGTGGGAGTGCTCTCCTCGCAGTGTGGGAACTAGGAAGCATCTAAGAAGCATCTGGCCCGAGTCAGGCATGCATCAGACCAAGCACCCTATTCTGAGTGGTCGTACGGAGAGACTGAAGCCCGTCCTGTGTTCCCAGCAGGGCACACAGAGGGTTGGGGCCCAGGAGCAGTTTGAGCTGTGTGAGAGCCTCAGTCCTGCAGCCAAGGGCAGGCACATGACTCCCCAGTTGTCTTTCCTTTCTTGGTTGCCAGGGTCACAGGACAGGGAGGGGGTGCTCAGTGAACGGGGACTGCCAGCGCTCCCGTGAAAGGGCCCTTCTATGCACTTCCTTCTCTTTATTTAGCACTGGCTGTTTGCAGGAGGGCTGTTAAGGGCACACCTCTGACCAGGCCCTACTCTCCCTGTGATTCTAGGAGGTAAAGGTGTCGAGCCCTGACTACCCCGAAAGGAACAGGGAGAATGTGATGGAGGACTTCCTAAAGAGAATTGAGTGCTACAAAGTCACCTATCAACCCCTTGACCCAGACAACTATGACAAGTAAGGTTTAAGGCCATGGTTTGAAGGGCCTGAGGCAGGGGTCTCATTGGAGAAAAGAGCCTTTCTCCCTCTGTCCTCAAACTTTCTTCCGACCACCCAGACCTGTAATGTTTGCATCATGCCAGAGAAACAAGTATGGCTTTGTGGCTTCCCTGTAGGCTGCATCTTACACTTGAGCAGTGAGTGTTTTTTTGTCATCAGTTCTTCCTCTCTGTTCTCTCCAACAAGATTTCTCAGCCTCCACATCGCTGACATGTGGTGCTGGCTGATTCTTAATCACAGCCATCGGGGGCGGCCTGTGCCCTGTGCGGCTTGAGCAGCACCGCTGGCCTCTACTCACCAGATACGGTTCATACTCCCAACCCGCGACGGGCCGGGACGTTTTCAGATACTGCCAGGGGTCCCCGGGAAGCAAGATCGAGTAGTTCTGATCTAACGTGTTGTAGGAGATCCCTCAGAGAGGCGTCTTCGGCTTTTGATCAGTTTTTAAATTTTGTTGTGTATATGTATCTCTTCTGTAACACACGCGTATTAGTATATACTAAGTATATGTGTATTACAGACAAAAGAGTAACATAGTATAGAAAAATGTTTACATAAAACATAATGTACATGTGTAGATACATGTAATGTGTATATGATCTTGCATATACGTGATACATATAATACAAATAGGTATAAGTAAAATATGTAACAAACCTGAATATGTATTATATATACAATGTATACAATGTATGTATGTACATACACAGACACGTGTGTGTGTGTGTGTGTGTGTACACACACACACATGTATAGCATGTAGAGTCCTTAAGAACATCCCTGGCTCATCAGAAATGCCCGATCGGGGCTAGCCATTGTTACTGTGGTAGCATCTGCTGGCAGTGTGCTATGCGATATAGGTTAACTTGATGTGCCTGAGGTGTAAGAGCCATAGTAAAATGCCACGTCCATGTTGAGGAAAGGTGTGTACACACAGAGACCTGGAGAATGTGGCTACACAGTTAACAGCCGTGTTTGAGTGAGATACAGGCCTGTGGCCAGGCAGATGGCGAGATAAGTGCACGTAGCTCACTGTTTCACTGTTAGTGGTCTGCTTAATGTTTGAGTCTTTACATTTCTTCAAGTAGATTGCCCAGAATGTTAGTATTTGGTGGTATTCCTTAATACAGAGAGTGAAAACCACTGTTCTAGAAATGGTGTAATACTATATTCTTCTATGGGACATAGAAGTCCCATATAGAAAAACATTCTAGAACAATATGTGTGTGTATGTGTGTGTGTTTATAGATAGTATTTCTGATGGTAGGGTTTAGGTGATTTTTATTTGCATCATTCTGCCTTTTTTTGAAATTTTTTTTAGAATAAGCAATCATCATTTTTTAAAAATTTAAATTCAATGAGCATTTATCATTTTTTTAAAGATTTTATTTATTTGAGAGATAGAGAAAGTGAGAGAGAGCATGAGAGGAGAGAAGGTCAGAGGAAGAAGCAGACTCCCCGGGGAGCTGGGAGCCCAATGTGGGACTCGATTCTGGAACTCAAGGATCATGACCTGAGCCGAAGGCAGTTGCTCAACCAACTGAGCCACCCAGGCACTTCGCATTTATCATTTTTACAATGAGAAAAGTTGATGAGGTGTGGAAGTACCTCTGAGAGAGACTTGGTTAGGTGGTTGCAGGGACCTGTAGAGATCTCTAAGGTTCTGCTGCTTGCCGCCCTCCCCGCTGGTGATGCCATCCCCTGGCCATCTCGTGACTGCCTCGGATGGGGGTTGTGCTTCTCACCAAACTTCAGGGTTAGCAGAATTGTCGGGTCACCTCGTCTAACCCTTGACGGAAAGCCTCAATTCTTCGTATCCCATTTCTCTGTACTACATAGCACAGTATAGGCACTAAAGAAATGGTAGGCTGGCCAGAAGTTCGGGACATCTTACTTCATCTTGGGTCTGAGGTGTGATCCGTCTCTTACCAGTTGGTTCCTTAAATGTGGGTTGGCTCTGACAGGAAAGGAGGAAGAGCTGCCTCGAGCCCACAAGTAATTATGGGACTCCTTCCCTTCTTGCTGTTATCCTCAGATTTTCATTCCCAGGGATTTTCTTTTCTCCTTCTCTGTCTCAGGGATCTCTCTTTCATCAAGGTGATAAATGTGGGCCAGCGATTTTTAGTCAACAGAGTCCAGGACTACATCCAGAGCAAGATAGTCTACTACCTCATGAATATCCACGTGCAGCCTCGCACCATTTACCTTTGCCGGCATGGAGAGAGCGAATTCAACCTCTTGGGGAAGATTGGGGGTGACTCTGGCCTCTCGGTGCGGGGAAAACAGGTGAGGCGCTCAGCAGCAGGCTGGATTTCCAGGCTTAGAGTTGGAGGACGGGCATGGTGGAGGTCATCTCTCTTATCCCCCTACTTCTTCCTCAGTCCCACTGGGACTGAGGCTGTGGTTTCAGATAATCAAGCAAATGCTGAAGACCTTGTTGTCCACCAATTCTGGCTGTGTTGTAGTGTGGTAACTTGGAACCACTCCTGCTGTTCACTCAGCCATCAGATATTTACTGGGCACGACTTGTGTGCCAAGCACAGCACAGGGTGCTCCAGTGGAAGTTCATTTCCTCTTGGGTTTATCAGAACCATGTAGCACCGTTTGGATTTCGACTGTGATCCTACACGTTGTTCCTTATAGGCCAAGTTAGCAATTGTGTGTGTGTGTCTATATGTGCACGTGCGCGTGTGTTTCTCTCCTTTTAAAATTTTTACTCTCCAACCCCAGTTTGCCCAGGCTCTAAGGAAGTTTCTGGAGGAACAGGAGATAGCAGACCTCAAAGTGTGGACAAGCCAGCTGAAGAGGACTATCCAAACCGCTGAATCCTTGGGTGTGACCTATGAGCAGTGGAAGATCCTGAATGAGATTGATGCTGTGAGTAGGGATTTGAGGGCTACAAAGCCTGAAGAGTCTGACTCAGGTGGGAACTCTCCCAAGTCACAATATAAGCAGTTTTATCTAGAAAACTAGAACTCCCAGGTAGTAGTACTAGGGAGGGTGGTGGGAACAATTGCTCCCCGGTCGGGGCTTCATGCGTGTTGGAGCTCCTGTGCCACGGATGGACCAGTCTGGGACCTAGCCCCACTGGCTTCTGGGGACAGTGCGCCTCCATTTTGTTCCTTTGGATATTTTTCTCCTGGCAAGAAGAAATAGCTAACAACTCACTTTTTAAAGTTCTGCTTAGATTATTTGGTCAGCTCTTCTGGAAAAGTCCTTTCCAATTTTTTTCTTGGCTTTCTCTGTCCTTGAGCACAAAAGCAAGCATTTCTTTTTCTTTTCTTCCTCTGTACCCTTTTATGCCTTCTACAAGAATTCTCTAGTCCCTTCAGTTTCTCCTTCTTCCCTGCTTCCTATTCCCTTTATCCTGCTGACTTTTCTTGGACCTTTAGCTTCTCTGAAGTAGTCGGAGCAAGTGGTAGCTTAAGCTGGAGAAGCCGCATCCTCTGTGCTGTGGCCCTCCCCCTGCCCGTCCCAGCCCCCCGGGCCTGCCGCTGGCAGCACAGACCAGGACCCAGCACAGTGCCAGGCGTGTAGTAAGAAGCCGGAATTCCTCAGTGTCGCCTCCCTTGTGTGTGTGTGTGGGGGGGGGGGAGGGCGCGCGCGGGTCGCCCTCCCTCCTGCAGCGGGTGTGGCTCCCTGCAGGGCGTGTGCGAGGAGATGACCTACGCGCAGATTGAGCAGCAGTACCCGGACGAGTTTGCTCTTCGAGATCAAGAGAAATACCTGTACCGGTACCCTGGTGGGGAGGTGAGATTTCCCCTCCCGTAGGGCGACTGCCCAGCCCTCCGCCGGGGGGTTAGCTTTAATTTGGGGGAAAGATTAAATGGGATGGGGAGGGTCTAGAAAGGGTAGTCAAGGCATCGTGTAGTTTTGTCCTCCGAGTTTGGGTCACAGTGTATTTAATTCAGCTGAGATAGTTGAACGTCTCATTAAGATCTCCGGAGAAAATGGTGACAGAATGTCTTGTGTGTTGATTAATTGTAGAATCAGCGTCTTCTTTTTTTACTTATTTTTTCCATTTCACTTCCTCAGTCCCACCCCCACCCAAGCTGGTAGAGGCCCCAAGTCAGTCAAGGAGGTATGAATGATCTCCCTGTGATCTTGCACGTTTGAGGCTGTTTGCTGGCCTGAGGGCCGTCGTAGTCTAGAGCCATGGGAGGCCCAGGTAACTAAAACCAACGGCAGAGGTCCCTGAAAGCCCTAGGAGCCTCGCGTTGCCTCATGTGCTGCCTGTTGGTCGATGGGAAGGAAAAAAGACACAGGCTGAATTTACATTTCCTCTTTTTGACCTGTAGCTTTCTCAATCTGAATGTTGCTCTTGAAAGGTCTGAGGCTTCTCAAGAGATCCCAGGGCTGGGGGAGTTAGCAGGCGACATGAAGTCGCTGACCCTCCAGGAGGAAAGCCAGCAGGGGAAGAAGGAGAGGTAGCCTCCTGACTCTGGAGCGAGCCGCTGACTTGGCCGCCAGCCTGTGCCTGGCCTCCTACCAGTCGGCCTCCCTTCCCCCACAGTCGTACCAGGACCTGGTGCAGCGGCTAGAGCCTGTCATCATGGAGCTGGAGCGCCAGGGCAACGTCCTCGTCATCTCCCACCAGGCTGTCATGCGCTGCCTGCTGGCCTACTTCTTGGATAAGGGTGCAGGTGACATTTGAGGGAAGGGCCAGGGGACACATTCATGGGGTGGGGGCGGGACTCGGGGTGGCACGAGGATCCCGGGCAACAGAAGCTCCCCCTCTTCCACGCGAAGTGGAGTGCATTCTTCCGATAGCAGTGTGGGGCTCCTGGCAGCCACTGGGCCAGCCACTCGCTGGATTGACTCCTCTGGTACAAAAGCCCCCAGTGGAGAGTGGCCGCTGCGGGAGCTCCTTAATCCTGCTTGGCTCAAGGGCCGGTGTCCAGCTGTCCCTCCTGGCAGGATCAGAAAAGTGGTTGAACATTCGCAGCTTGTTATTTGGCTACAAGGAGGGTGGTGTCTTAGAAGCATCTTCATCCTTTGGATTCATCAGAGGACTGCTTCTGGGTAAAGCCGTTAAGGAAGTTGCCAGCTTTGCCGACCCTTCCCTTCCCTTCCTGATCTAGCTGAGCTGCTGGGCAGCCTGCACATGGGCCTTGGGGACACCCATGTGGGCCACAATCTTCCCTTCCACCGGGTCCTGGCTACTCACTCCTGTTTTGCCTGCATGGAAGGATCTAAAATGGCTTGCTTTCCTTCCTTAGCCTCTTAGCATGGGCAGCTTCTGTGGTGGCCATCCTGATAATTGTCTGGGGTTGAGGGGAGGAACTGGACAAGTCTAGGTCAGGGTGAAGAAAACTCATGAGCTCCTTAAATTCTCCCACCAACTTGACCTTAATCCATAGTATTAAGAGACTTCTCTCACTTGGTCTTTCTGTTTTCAGATGAGCTACCATACTTGAGGTGCCCCCTCCATACCATCTTCCAGCTTACTCCTGTGGCCTACGGTAACTATGAGCTTAGCAGCTGGGCAGGAGGTGGGGATTGGAGAAAGTCAGGCTCGTTGAATTTTCTCTGAAGTTTGTCTAGAAGTTCAACTTTTATCACCCCTGTATACCAGGGAAATTCCATCAGTACTTTCCATTTTTAAAAAGATGTATAGGGGCGCCTGAGTGGCTCAGTCAGTTAAGTGTCTGCCTTCGGCTCAGGTCATGATCTCCGGGTCCTGGGATTGAGTCCCACGTCAGGCTCCCTGCTCAGCGGGGAGCCTGCTTCTCCCTCTCCCTCTGCCCCTCCCCTTGCCCATGTTCTGCACCTCTCTCTTTCTCATAAATGAATAAAATCTTAAGAAAAAAAAGGATGTATGTATTTGGGAATATATATATTCTTTTATGGTATGTTTTCCATACTGAATCTAAGGAATTTTCCTTGGAGCTTTTTCCCGAAGGCTCTCTCTTTTCTCTGTCTCCTCAGGATGTAAAGTGGAAACGATTAAACTCGATGTGGAGGCTGTGAACACTCACCGTGACAAGCCAACCGTAAGTATTTTCCCCACATGAACATGCAGGCTCCCTGCCACCTTGAGTCTTTGAGCCTTTGACATCATGAGACGGGGGTTTTGTTTATGTACAAGAGGGAGACACATCCAGAACTCATGTCCTATGTAGTCTGCTTACTTCCAAAAGGAAGAGATGTTAGAATTATTACGTTTTAAAATTAGTCCCTCTTCCGTGAGTCTTAATCTCGAAAGTTGGCTCCTGGAAATCCAATTAAATATGGGAAGTGTTTGGCCGAAGCCAAATACAGATTTTCTCCTCCCAGGGAGTGCTCCTTTTAGAGAGTAGGACCCAGAAGAGCCTACGAGGTGGAATCAAGAGGAACAGGGTTTGTTCCTAGGTCTGCCCTGATGATCTGTTGATCTTAAGTAAGCATCTTCCTCTTGTGGGTCCTCCTTCCTCCTTTGGAGTCTGATGCTCAAGGAGCTTCTCCTTCTACGACCCTTTAGCTTCCTGGGACTCGGGTTAAGGCCATGGCCCATGTCTTATGAGAGACTTCATCTGCAGAGGAACAGGAGTGGAGGAAACTGTTGTGGTTACAAGCAGTATTTAACCTTTATGAGTGAGCTTTTGGCTTGGCTTTCATTTGTGTGGTGTCCCTCCATTTCCAATCAGAACAACTTCCCCAAGAACCAAACCCCTGTAAGGATGAGAAGGAACAGCTTTACGCCTCTGTCCAGTTCGAATACAATAAGGCGTCCAAGAAATTACAGTGTTGGGAGCCGGCCCCTCAAGCCCCTCAGCCCTCTCCGTGCCCTGGACACGCAAGAAGGGGCCGACCAGCCGAAGACCCAAGTCAGCATTCCGGTGGTGTAACCGTGTGTCCCCTCCAGGCTTGGCCTCCTGCCCTTGTCACTAAGCACCAAGGAGTCATTTAACTTTCAGCCCCCACGCCCAACACTCCACCATGGATGTTAACACAGAACGTGAGCGCATGTGGTTTCCAGACCGACCTTAGCTGTTCTCCAGTATGAAACATCTCCCCCGCTCCCCGGGGCAATTGGACCAGTGGGTATTTTAGGACACGTCCTCGGTTGGGGTGGTCTGGAGGGGGAGGAAACGGGATATACACTCCCCTGGGTGCTTGGCATAGCTGGGTCTGAGGTTAAGCCTGCCCCGTAGACTTGGTTCTTGTCCCTGGTGTCTAAACTCCTCACGTCCTTGTGTTGGTAAAGTGGGGGGTGGGGCAGAGTGGGAGACACAAGCCCATTTTTCCTTCACCTTTGTCTCTTCGAGGTGTGCTTTATTCCCAGTCCTCACTTGCCTGCTTTGTTCCCCTCTTGCTCACCTCCCCTTTGGGTTGTCCAGTGTGGTGCATGGCATTGTCATCGTGGTGGTGGTTGAGGAGGGAAGGGGTGGTCGGCCAGAGAGCGGTCTAGCTCTGTTGATGCTCCCTGCAGGGGGCCTCAATGGGTCCAGACTGGGGGAGCTGCTTCTCTTTCCCCTCTCCTTTCCTCTCACGCCAGGTCCTGAAAGGGTCAGCCCAGGCTGCAGAACATCCCCAGATGCTCTGGAGCCTGCAAGTGGTCCTAGGGTGAGAGTTCGTGCCTCCTTTCATGAGAGCCAGTCCTAAGTCTGCAAGGCTCTGGGGGACTTGGGCCCGAGGATGCGCAAAATAGCTCAGTTGGTATTTTTCACTTTAGGAGCCAGACGTGGGACTTTCTGGCGGCTGTGGAATGAGGTTGAGGAGAGTAGGACGTTCTCTAGCTCTTGCAGGGCTCTTGTGGGGCAGTCATGTCTTTTGTCAGTGGCTCCCAGCTTTGCCAACCACGGCACCTTTCCTGCCGAGGCCAGCGACCTCTGGGGCTATATAGAAGGACAGAGATTCAAGAGTCACCACTGACACTGGAATTTCTCAAGGCAGGTGGCAGAGAAGAGTTCACTAGAGCTTTTAATGTTCAACACTTTCCCCTTACCTTAAAAAAATTTTGCATGAGCAAAGTTGTGGGTTTGTTGTTGTTGTTTTTTCTAAATGTGGAAATACCTGGCCACGAATTTAATCTCCCTCACTGGTGTATTCTTTTATCTCATCTTGGTGTCCAGGAGTCTTTGGGAACCTGAGGGGTCCAGCTCTTAATTATCTGGAATTGCCTATTCACTTTTGTCATTTTATTTTCTCTGTAGGGTTAACCGGGAAACGTTTAGAGCACGGGATTCTTAGCTCCTCTGTGGCCCCTCCAATTCTGTATATAAAACATGAATATAGTGCAGTTTTCTGAGAGAGAAGTCAGGTTGCTCATGAGATTTTTAAAAGCGATGGAATGAGGCCATACCTTAAAGTTATCAATTGTCTTTCAGAGGAAACCAGCGAGAGCAAGTGATCTATTTGCCAAGGGTCTTTCTGTTTGGTAATAGAAGATCTTTTTTCATGGTTCTCATCTAGGATCACTCATTAGAATCCTCTTTAGAATTTCTGAAGCACATACATGCTCCAGTCCACTTCAGGCTTAATACTAACTCAGAATCTCTGGGGTTGGGGTCGGGACATGTATGTGTTGAAATTATTTCCCTGAAGATTCTGATTCATACTCAAGGTTAGTTGTGGGGAGAAATACTTGGATTAATTTCTCAGACAGAGAGTCAACCTAAGAATTCTGAATTCCTTTTGGCTCTGAAAGGACGATTCTCTGGAGTTAGACGTGTGAGGAGATCACACTATTATACCAAGTGACCCCCTTGAAGGCAGACTGCTGTGTTTTAGAGGGTTACCCGGGGTTCTCGTTCCATTTTCACTCTCTACACTGCAGGGTGGTGTGGAACAAATCGATGGGTGGGGAAGTGTCCTCGGGTAATAGCTGGGAATTTCCAGCACTCCGGATAAAGGCACAGAGATAAAACCTGTAGGATATAAAAGTTATCATCATAGGCAGCTGACTTGTGACCTTGCGTCCTTCATTCTTATAACCCAAGTAAAGTAGGACCTCACAGTGTTTGGTGTTTCCAAAGACTGCTTGCCTGCTTCTGGTCCTCAGTGCGTCTAACCTGCTGTTCCCGTTTGGCCATTGTGTTCTGTGTACATGGTGTCTTTGCGGGGCTTTGGGCTGGGTGGAGGCGCTGATGGTGACTGGGTACATAGAAGTGGAAGAAAAGGCCCTTGCCCTGAAGGTTATTTTAGAGCCAGGGTATATAATTTATAATAAATGAACATTTGTGAAAGAGCAACATGTTGAGTCTTAAGTGTGGCCCCTGAAGTGGAGTTCAGATTCCTTGAGACTAAAAGGCGGGTAGCAGGTGAGAATCGTCCCCCTCCTGGTGAGAATGAGATGTGGTCTAGGCGGAGTGTGGGGCACTTTTACAAGGTGGCTTCAGCTAACCTTCCTTGGCTGGTAGCATCCTTAGCCCAAATGATTATTCATTCCATTTGTTTTGTTTTGTTTTGTTTGTTTTTTTCCCTGCTGCGTGCAATAAGAATCATTCAGAGCTAACGAATGACAGGCAGGAGCATTTTGATCCAAAGACTTTGGATCTGGGCTGTGCATACTCTTACTGAGAGGAGGATTCTCTAACGGACGAGCATTGTGCTTCCCTGTTATAAACCCTGGCGGGTGATGGGATGTTCGCTCAGCCTGCTCCTCATTTCTCCACTCGCCCCCTGTGCTAGTTTGCTTCCGCCAAAAGGGGAGTCTGAAGTCGTCTTTTTAGTCTCAGCCGGGACACAAGAAATTAGAACTTGACTGTAGCATCCTTCAGTTTCTAGAGCAAGAGCCCTCCAGACAAGTTTCTGCAGGAAGAAGGCAGGAGAATACAGAATGGCACAGAGCTCTTACCCTGAATTTTAGAGAAGTTCTACTTTCCTTCTTTTCTATCCGCCTCAACCTTTCTTACTGGAATGTGTATTGGTAGCATCTGCTCATTGCTATGATCATCTCTAGGCCACAGATTCTACAAAGAAGGGATGGATTCCAGGGCACGTTTTGCTGAGAGTTTCAGTTTCCTTGTGGGAGAAATAGGTGAAGAAATAATTTAATCTATTACGTTATTTAATCTAGTAAATGGGGAAAGGAAAATCCCCGTATATTTTATTTTCTTACTTGGAAACAATGATGAATTTTGTGACAGACTTGAAAGAGGAATCTGAAGCAAATTTAGAGAACTATCTTCTCTGTCTCTTAATTCTCAAATTAGAATTTGTTTCTTATTAATCTGTATTGTCTTTGGGTTTTGTTTTGATAAAGGGATTGTTTTACATTCAGCTGCAAAGTAGAACTAGAAAATCTTAAAAACATGCATTGTGTAGGGGTCTGCCCTATCTTATTGTCTCAGGATTTGTTTGTTTGTTTCTCCCTCAGGGAGTTAGAGTTAAGCATACAGGTCTGTGTTCGCAGGCTGAATGGAGGAGTGTTTCCTTTGAGGTTCTGGTGTTGCTCTTTGCAGTCCACAAACCAACATTCTCAAAAAACATGACATAACTTTGAAAATAAATCCATCTTACGGTTTTTCTGTGAGTAGTAGTAGTAGGAGGAGGAGGTCTAGATTCTAGAGAAACTCATTGGTGCTTGGGGTAATCAAAGGAGAGGGGGAAGGATGTCTAATGATGCAGAGAACTGTATCTGGGTTATACAGTCTTATGGACATTCCATTGTTTCTGCTGAGTTCAGAAGCCATGTCGTATTTGTTTTCAAGAAATTTGGTCAATTTACTGATGTTTCCTAGCATGCATTTCGACTTGGTCATGTTTTAAAATATTTTAATTTAAAAAATATCTAACAGTTGAGCCAGGTCGTGACATTGGCAGGATGGATCTCTGACTTCCCAGAGAGGTGATACAGTCATCAGAAGTATGTCCAGGAATCTAATTTGGATGCATAGTGTCTAGAAGACTGTCTCTAGTAGTATTCACACGCCTACTGATTGACAGACCCGGGTCATCTCTGTATGCTGACTGACGGACTCCAGTAGGGTCTTCCGATCTGACCGTCTCCTTTCTAATTGTACCAGTTGGTAATATATGCAAATTATTGTAATTTTGTGTCTTTCACACGTGTCCTACAAAGAAAGGAAGTAAACGCTTTACCTTTTTTTCAGGGGGAAGTTCTGTACTTAGTGATTTTTAATAGACGTTTCTTTAAGAGTAGCTGCCAAATTCTCCTGATTTTGTAGAAAACGAAGGTTAACCATCACTTGTGTGTGATATTTTGTAAACTTGGTGAAGGAAATACCTCCTCAAAGCCTGACATTGTCACCTTTACCTGCATTCATTCCACCTACTGTCCCACTTCTAGGCAGGATTCCCTTTTACCGTCTGCTGCTGAACCTTCTGTGTCCTCCGCCTCCCCGTCACAGGATTTAGCAGTGGCTGATGGTGCTGGCTTGCAGCCTGCCATGAGTTTGGCTTTTATTCATAATCTAATAAACAAAAATGCAAAGGAAATTTCGCATTTAAAAATTGATCTTAAGAGTTGGCAAAGGTATTTTTTCCAGTCAGCCTTTCACTGGGGATCTAGGACCAATATTTACCAACTCAATGTTTTTGTATTTGAATTGCTTATGTACATTTTTTTAAATGTGTTGAAATAACAAACTATACTCATTCTGATATGGTAATGGATTTACTGTGGCAAAAGCAAAGGACTGATCACCAGCTGTGCCCCTTGGAGGGGGGTTGGAAATGGTTGAGGGAATGGACTGAATTGGGAACTCATGTACTAGAGTTATCCTGCGGATTTCCTAGGCACAGCTCTGGTGAAAAAGGAATGTGAGTCCTTACCAGCATTCTGATTTAATCTGGTGACATTGCTATCAAAATATGCCACTCAGAGCCACATAAGGTGTGTATAACTATATCTGAAATGTGCTCTTCTGTGTGTGTGTTTGTGTGTGTATATGTGTGTGTGTGTAGAATGGGTAAATAAAAATGTTGAGTAACTTGAACCCATCAGAAGGCTTCTGGGTTTTTTGTTTTGTATTTTGGGTTTGTGTTCTCCACCCACTCCCCTGCCTCCGAAACTCTCCTGCTGCTCCATGATTGAGCCTCAGAGGAGCCAGTTGGCCACCGACGGGAGTCCTTGGTGTGAGCATGGCTCTCTTCCACCACCTTCTGGGAAAGATGGGAAGGACGTTATGGAAGGCACGTGAACTGCAGTAGAAGTTGTGTGTGCTTTTTGGCGCCTCTACAAGAATTAAGAAAAAATTACCTTTGCCCGAACTGTACTATGACTCCCGTTAACCACATGTAACTCATTACTATGAAGGAAAAAATGTGGATATCTCTTAGAATTTAGTGGGCTGTTCCTTCCAAAACCTGACCCGCCTGTCTCTAAAGAGCTTACAGTCAACAGAATGAAATGGCATTTAACTTCTGGGACAGGAAGTGCAGGTAGAACCGTGTCATCGCCTCACGCCTCGTTCCTTGTCAGCCTAGCGAGGAGCAGGAGCTTGTTAGACGTGCAGACTTGGGGGCCTCGTCACGGGCCTGCTGAATCAGAATTTCCGTCTTAATAGGATGACCAAGTGATTCCAATGCACATGTAACGCTTAAGAAGCACTCCTCTAGGGGGACAAATTCCTCACTTTAAGGGAAGAGACTGATTTCTGCTGTGACAGACTTCAGAACGGCCTGGGATAGTTACAGCTGGAGAGACCCTCCTCAGCAGCCGAGTTGCCCCCGACAGCAGTGCCATTTGGTCAGCATGGTCTTTTGGTTGATAGTAGCATACGCGCTCTCCTTTTACCACAGGATTTCCTGCAGCTTCTACCTCCTATCTTGGGTGTATAGCTTAGAGTCTAGGTCTGGAAGAAGTGCCCAGTCCAACATGGTTACAAAGGTCGATTTCGCAGGGAAAGAAGCCCGTGACTATACCGTTGGAGTTTGGTAAAGGGTAGAGGGGTGTGTGCCCGCACAACAGAGGGTTCGTGCATGTGTGCGGAGGTGGGGCAGTGAGGGGGCCGTGGAAGGGTGGGGGCGGGATTCTGCTTTGATGTGACTTTGGCAGTGGTGTAATCGCCTTGTCTCTCTTCCTCTCTGGCTCGTAGGCGGAGACGGGGTTGGCTGTGCACAGGCACTCTTCTTCAGCGTCCCTCACACCGCTTTGCTCATGATGTGAAGGCTGAGGCCAGACCTCTCCAGGATCTACTCCAAGGCTTGGGAGGGCAGTCCACGGGGGCTCCATCAGGAAGTTAAGCTGGGATTGGACATTTGGGGCCACCAAAAGGAGGCCTGGAAAGACATTATATTTCTTCCGCTCATGCCTAATGGGAGTATGTGTCACCTGGGAAAACTTAACCGTCCTGGGCCTCAGAACAGCTAACAGCCCCAACTGACTGGTTTGTATGATCTCTTTTCTGGGTGTGACCCCAGTTGGCCAGTCTTGTTCTGTTTCAGCCTTTAACTTCCTACCAGCGATCATAGCCCTGGCTGCCTGTTCTTTTCTGAAATGCGATTGTACCTCTTGAGACGTGTTTCCACGTAAGAGGACTGCACGCCACAAGCCTGTTGTGTGCTGTGGGAGCTGGGCTCTGTGTCCGCTCCACCCAGCGGGCTAGAGGACCTTATATATATGTTAGCCATCCCTTTTTTGTCACATTGGAAATGAGACAAATTCACCAGGTGAGTGAAGGGTATCTGAGAAATTCGGTGCCTGAAATGTCTCTTCTGCGGTGGTGGAAGAGCAGTGTCAGCCATCTTTTCACGTAGGGAAGTTTTTCCTTGTTCCAGGCCCTGGAAGGGACTGCAGGACTGACTGCAGGACTCCCCAGAATGGGTCCCCATCTTCAAAGTACCCTTTTCCTAAGTAGCTACTCTATTTCCTACCTGATGCTGTATCCCCTCACAGCAGCAGAGGCATGTGTTGTTCTCCAGTGGTTGGCAGTGAGGGCTGGAGAGAAGAGTAGGGCGCTATTGACATGACCTGAAGAAGTAAGGAGGGTTCCTTGGGAATCAACTCCACCGGGGAGTTCTTGCTTCAAACCAGGTGCAGGGGGACATGGCTTTCTTGGGGGGTTCTGTCACTATGATGCGGTCTCTACAAGAGCTGTGGCTGTGCCTTCGAGAGCAGCTGGTCTTGTGATGCCTGCCTCTTAGCTAATTGTCACTAGTGGGGTCTCCTGGTCTCTTACGTAGAACATTGGGGTAGGGGGGCAGGGGAGACCTGAGTCCTTGAGGTGTCCGTCATTTGGCTTCCTGTAAAGACAAGCCAGGTAATTCTCTAGATCAATGTGATTCTCTGTCAATGTGATTTTAATATGTCACTACTCCAAATGAAGGTATGGAAGCTCCAAAGGATAAATACCTTACACGCAAAATTCTTTTTTTTTTTTAAGAGTAGTATGTTTTTTAGCTTTTTAAATAATTTTTCCCTTTCATGCAGATACCTTCTTGCGGTGCAAGAGGGTAAGTAACAAGAAAAGTAATGAAATGCAGCTTTTCTCAAATGGTTCTTTTATCCTGTGGATGATCCGGGGCTCTGTAACCTAAGATGTGATGAGCTGGGCTGCAGGCAGTTCAGCATCCGGGAACCAGGAGCTTATTTTATACGCACAAAGCTGCCTTCAGAAAGGCTCCTGACTCTGCTCCGTAGCAGGGGATTTTCATCGGGCCGCTTGTAGCAGGCGGTACTGTTGTCATTTTGTTCTCGTGCTGCGGGTTTCTTTCTGCATCTAAACGCAGTGTCTGTTGATGATCAGATAATGTTTTTACTTAGTTATTTATTCATTCATGTGTGATATTTTTAAGTCCCGTGTTAGTGTTTGCATGTGTTTGATCAGAATGTAAGATAATTGGTGGTGTCTGTTTTTGGTAGAAGTTTAAGTAGTTTGCGATTTTAAGTGTGAAGTCCATAGTATTATCTTAAATTAAATTTCCAAGGCCTAGGTATCTGTCTTCTGTGAAAGGATGGTAACTATGTTAAGACACAGCGGATTTCTTTTGAGTACTTTTTTTTCTCACTGATTTTTATGTAAGTATCAACCAAGAGATGCATTTCTCTGGAGAGAAGTTTATCCCCTGGATAAATAAAATCATGCTAAAATATGTCAGTGATATGTATTACTTTGTAATAAGAAATATAATAAAAGTTATTTTTAGTTAAAGATGTAATTAATTTTTCAAATCACCCCAAAATAAGATAACATTTGGTGCGATATACATACCCAAAATGGTAATGACATTGTGCAAAATGTCTTTGAAACTAGCTTCTTGACAATGATTCTCAAAATCTTGGATCATATATATATCTCCAGCTGCTGTTTGAATTGGTGACTCCTGCCTTTATCAAAAAGTTATACTGACATTTCAAAATGATGTCAGTGGGGTCATCATTGCCATATATTGACATTCTGGAGCTTTGTTAATTTATTTAACAAATATTTAATGATCAGTGAATAAAACCAAGTCCTTGTCCCCTGTCCTTGGAAAAGATCTCCAAGCACTTTTGCAGGTGTTAGTCTTACCCAGCCAACAAGCTATCATGTGTAGAAGGGTAAGCACGTCTGGGCTCATTCTTATTTTGTAGGTAAGGCGAATGTACACCCTTCTTAAGTGACTTACCTCAACACTGATAGAGTTTTTGTCAAAGCCCATACCTCAGAACAAGGTAAATGGTAAGAAGTGTAACAGTGAGGGCCCTACATAGAACTTGCTATTTTTAAATGTAGCTAGAAACTTTGTGAAGATACCAGAATTAGAATGACTCCTCAGAGAGTGCTCCACTGTTGGGCAACAGTCATTATTTGCCTTATTTTATAGCCTTAATTATTCCCTCATGCCTTATTCTCTCCAGGATCTTCTCTGGGGACTCTGTGAGGAGGCGGGCGTCACTAGCTTGCCCTGGTCAGTGACAAGCCCACTGGCACTTCCCGTGGCGGTCCGGCAATGGCCCATCACCATGTTTTATGGTCTTGAAGTATTCCCACCATCCAACCTGTATTCATTGTCTTGAACTCATCTGAGAATTTGACAAAAGCTGAGGCCCCTCTCCCCGGCAGAAGGTAGATAGGCATCACTTTCGCATACATCATGACTTCAGGCTAGCAAAGCAGGAGCTAGATGATCATGTACACACACACATACCGTCTCCCTTTCTTTTCTTTGACATTAAAAAAAAAAAATCCACCCATTTGATACTTTTTTAAGTGGAGGGAAAGACTATGTAGGATTCTGAAATGCTTTTTTTTTTTTTTTAAAGATTTTATTTATTTATTCGAGAGACAGAGAAAGTGATAGCATGAGATGAGAGAAGGTTAGAGGAAGAAGCAGACTCCCCGTGGAGCTGGGAGCCCGATGCAGGACTCAATCCCGGAACTCAGGGATCATGACCTGAGCTGAAGGCAGTTGCTCAACCAACTGAGCCACCCAGGCGCCCTGAAATGCTTACTTTTTAAAATGAGATGTTGTAAGTGTGTCTGGGTGGCTCAGTGGGTTAAAGCTCTGCCTTCGGCTCAGGTCATGATCTCAGGGTTCTGGGATGGAGCCCCGCATCAGGCTCTCTGCTCAGCAGGGAACCTGCTTCCCCTTCTCTCTCTGCCTGCCTCTCTACCTACTTGTGATCTCTCTCTCTCTGTCAAATAAAGAAATAAAATCTTGAAAAAAAAAAACAAACAACCCAGAGATTGTAGTATATTTAGGAATTTGAATGGATTGTTAACAAGATAGCTTCACTAAGCTCTGGGGCAGCGGGGGCGGGGGTGGGGGGTGATATTTTCTTTTTCTTAACCTCAAGGTGCCGAGTGCATCTTTTGTACTCATTAAGCCAGTGCCACACCGTCCCAGTCACCACAGGCAGACCACCTCACTTCCGAGCTCTCTTCTGAATTCCCAAGTGTACCTAGATACACTTTGGTGGTATGCTGTGCCTTCCCTGTGAAAACTCGGTCAGATTCGAGAGACCAGCTTCTCCTCGCAATTAAAGGAAATAATTTCATAAGCACAGGAAGCCCTGAGACGCAGCGTTCCAGAGCTAATAGGGTCTCGCCTCAAAACGGCTAGTGCCTTCCCTGAACATCCAGCCTGCTTTCAGGGAACAACTTCTTTAGCCGTTTGGATTTCCTTTCTTAGTAATCCTCTTACCTTATTTTACATTCAATTTTCACTTGCCAGAGTGTCTCCTTTTTTGTCCGTTGCCTTTTCAGAATTTATGCATGGAAGGGGAAACAGTATCTGGGCACAATTTAATAAAGTCTATTAACCATTCTTTTCCAAATTTAAATTCCTGGGTCATTTTACTCAAACCCTGATGGAGCCTTCTTTTTTTTGCATTGATCGGCGTCTCAGATTAGAAGGTGAAGGTGCCAGCAAACCCAGAATAGCAGCACCTTTTATGTAATGGAGGGTAACCCTCCCCTGCAAGGTGGTATGGAGATCAGCAGGCCGGGGCTGAAATGGCGCTTCCTCCAGCACCCCAGAGCTTCTGTCCGGTAGTCCTTCTACTCTTCTATCAGGTTAACTCGTCATCCTCAGAATGTGTTTGGAGTCCATCCGCTAGTACCATGTAGCTATTCGAGCTCCAGGAATCCCGACCACAATTCAGTCAGCAGGAAGGAGCACAAAGGCCACACCTCTTGCTTCTTGCCTTCGTGCATGTCTGTCTTTGACTCACCATCAAAGCTCATACTACAGTGTTTCATGAACAATTAGAGCTTTAAAAAATTACCATGAGTTTTAGTCTCCTATAATATGCATAAAGGCTACTTTTCTGGCCCAGGGTTTTCTTGGTGAGGCATTCAAGAAACATCAACTCAACACATAAAAAAATCATTGGAAAACCATTTTAAATCTTTTCTGAATTATCTTGAAAAAGACCAAAGAGAATCTAATCTTAACCTACTAGAGAATTTAACATCATCTTTTTCTAATTCTCTTAAGACCTCACACACACACACACACACACACACACACACGCACACACACGCACACACACGCACACACACACACAGAAGTTTAACTCCCCACAGCTCCCGCCAGCCTAGGCCCTGCGGCCTTCCCTGCTCACTTCCGGATCGCTTCCACCAGTCCCTGTCTGCCCGTTCTTTTGTTGAGCAAGCAAACCAGTCAGTACAACTTCGGCACTTCCCCTGTTACCACAGTTCTCCAGAAAATCTGGATTGGATCAAATTGCCCTTAACGTCCAAAGGTCTGGAAGGGTTTATGAATTCTCATTTATTAATTTTGCTAAGCTTGGACACTTGTAATAAAATGTATGATCCTAAAATCCCTTATATGTAATCCCCAAATCCAAAAAACTTTGAAAACAAAGTTTTCTTCCAATTTATTTGACAGGAAAATATGGCCTAAACTTTGTGAAGATATTTATAGTCTCTATATATCTCACTTAGTGTAAATATTTTTACATTTTATAGAGAAATATTACTAAGACAATATTATACATAATATGGTATCTTTCTGAAGCCCTAATCTGAATCTAAAATAAACCACTGAGATGAAGGATTATTTGCAACTATTTCCTGTAATACTGCTCTATTTTATTAGGAATTTAGGAATTCTTCATTTAGGAATAAATAAAAATTCTTAATTTTAAGAGTAAGCAAAATTTTCTTTCACTATTTTTAAAATCATTTATTTGTATAAACATATACGTTAGATGCTGGGGAACTTGTATGCCTCAAGAAATAGACTATGTGGTATGTTAAACAAAATTACTTCATACCTCACAAAAGAGACAAAAAAGAAATCATTGGAGAAATTTTTCCATGGGAAACTGAGTATTGCTTTGTAGACCCTCTCCAGGATTATTGATTTCATAGGAGTGTGTAATTTTGATTGACTTTCTATTAATTAGTTTTTCTTACAACTCTATAAGACTAGAAGTTAATTTGTAGAAAATGGATAGAGTGCAAATGATTCTTCTCTGAAAACAATGCAGATATTCCTGATAAGGCAAATGAATTTTGTCTGGTAGAGATTCAATTAATTTCTATCAGTCAGAAAAGCTCATTCCAAACATTATAGTTTGTTGCCATGTGTGATATTAACCAGTTTTACATCAATTAGAAAAGTCACTTCAGAAGGCCTTTGACTTGAATATTTAAATCTCTGTCCTTCAAATACTTCTTTAAGAATTCTTAAGATGCTTTTAAGCATCTTTTAAGATGCTTCGTTGTAGCATCTTACTGTTTCTCTTATTAATAAGTTGAATAAAATCTTTGACACAAATTCATTGTATATCTATGTGAGTGTCATGTTATTTACCCTTTCGACAACCACACTTGAAAAGGGGCACCTGGGGGGCTCAGTCGGTTAAGTGTCTGCCTTTGGCTCAGGTCATGATCCCAGGGTCCTGGACTGAATCCCCCATCAGGTTCCTTGCTCAACGGAGAGCCTGTTTCTTCCGCTGCCTGCCACTCCTCCTGTTGTGCTCTCTCTCTCTGACATAAATAAGTGAAAATCTTAAAAAAAAATAATAAAAGGTGCTTGCACTGTAAGAACTCACGTACTTGTTGAGTGAGGATAAGCTATGGAAAAGCCATAGAGGCAGTATATAATAAATGATCAATTATCGGTATGGATTTGAGGGGCTGTGGTAGAGTTTCTGTATGACTATGTTCTTTTTATTTGTCCTGCACTGCTCTTATTTACCTAGCAGACAATTCTGCTTTGCCTTATGGAGTGCCTGCAAAGGAAATACACACGGGGCAGGATCCTCGGCCTCGAGTTGTTAACAGTCTTGTGTGGGAAAAAGACATGAACAAATCATTGTAAAGTAATGATAATGGATGGAGAAGAGAAAAACGGTTAAGTCATTACTGGGTCCTTATGCTTTATATTTATTATGATGCTTCATATTACTTTATTAAAATCAAAAATTTTGGAAGAACTTTACCCCCAATTTTATCACTGGAGCAGGGACAATCAGCTACGTGCTGTATTGTCAAGAAGAACGTGGGAACCCGAAAGCAATTTCACACGTTTTAATTCCTGGGACCAAAGCTTTTCCCTCATCTCCCTCTTAGTTCATTTGATTGACTCTGGACTCAGGCTACACCCTGACCCCCAAAGACCCACAGAATGGGAACCCGCAGGCCTGGCAAATGTGGACAAGGTGTTGCTATAGGACTTCGGAGTTTTTCTCAGGTTTGGATATAATCAGGATCAGCTCCTTGCCGGGAAGCTGTAGACCTGGAAGGTCAGAGATGAGGTGAGGTTGGTTTACGTCCTTGAGCTCTCCAGTCTTTAGTGTTCGGTGCTGCTGACACCTGGTATGTGAGAAACGAGGAGGAGGTGGCACTCAGAGCTGGGTTTCAGTTGGGAAAGCACTAGAGATCGGGCCACCCGCCCCCGCCTGCAAAGCTGGAGGGAATTGCAGAAGCTGGACTGTAAACACGAGCAAATATTGACAGAAGTGACGGTCATGGCTAAACCCTCTGGTCCAAGTCTGTTGTAACAGGATAAGCCTGCAGTTCAAAGGAACTGGTCAGCTGGATTTGCATAACGGAACCCTGGTGATTTCTAAAACCGAGTTTTAAAACTGGCAGCTTGTCAGCCTCTCCCCCGCTTCGTGGTTTTGCAAAATCCCTCCCAGCACTAATTTTCTCATAGCTGTTCGTATTTCCTGCTATAGGACTTTTTTTTTTTTTTTTTTTTTTTTTTTTTTTTTAAGTCTTCTAAGGAAGAGAAATCAAGACAACCTCTTTTCTAGGAGGGAGGTGGTTGGTATCCTAAGCTGTATGAGAAGATCTGCTTTGATCCAAACCAGGCATTGTTTGGGTTCATTCCAGCCTGGGTCAAGCAACTGATCACAAGATGTTTTTTGGGTTTGTGTGCTATCTTGTGGTCGTGTGGATGATTTCTGCCTCGGATGGTGCGTATGCTTAAGACTGGTTTATGAGGCACTTGATATCAGGTCTAAGGTTTTAATGAAATTTTAATCAATGAAATCCATTTCCTTTATTGAAAAATTTCAAATTGCTTGGCCTATGCTCAGTACTCAGTAGGGGCTTAGTAAAATATTTATTTTTTTAACAAAATTTATTTATTTGACAAGGAGCAGGAGAGAGAGTGAGGAGGGAGCCGCAGAGGGAGAGGGAGA
>CM052814.1:30631836-30666122 GCA_028533885.1 Nasua narica
TCATGATTAGCTTGATACAAGTTTAAAGTATTTATTTCCACCAACCTTTTCTGTTTTACTCTCTTTTAATTCAATACTTCCTATCGTAGCTCTGAAATGTAGAATCTCTGTCTTTTTTTGTTAGTTCATTGCCCAATTTTAGGGGATGCTCCTGAGGTCCTTGATGAGTAAAGCAGATTATTTTTCTGTTTAGACGTGAGATCTATATCATCTCCTTCAGTTCAAACTGTATGCTTAAAAGTCACCAGAAGAGCTGTATAAACTGGATATCCTTAATCAATTCATTTAAATTCTTTTTCCTTTCCTCTATACAGCTTTTGATCTCAGTTTTTGATCTTTTTCTTTAACTCAGTTAATTAATATATAATATATTATTTGTTTCAGGAATACAGGTCTGTGATTCATCAGTCTTATATAATACCCAGGGCTCATTACAACACAAACCCTCCCCCGCGTCCAGTTAACCCCACCCCCACAACCCGCTCCCCTCCAGCAACTCTTAGTTTATTTCCTATGATTAAGAGTCTCTTATGGTTTGTCTCCCTCTCTGGTTTCATCTTGTTTTATTTTTTCCTCTCTTCCCCTATGATCCTGTTTTGTTTCTTAAATTCCACATACCAGTGAGACCATATGATAATTGCCTTTCTCTGATTGACTTATTTCACTTAGCATAATAACCTCTAGTTCCATCCCTGTAGTTGCAAATGGCAAGATTTCATTTTTCAGATGGCTGTGTAATATTCCATTGTATATATATATATATATATATATATATACACACGATCTTCGTTATCCATTCATCTGTTGATGGACACCTAGGCTCTTTAAAAGTTATTAACTTTTATTATTTATTAACTGCTTGAAGAAAACACCTGTGTTGTAGAAAAATACAGAAAACAAAAGAAAATGTTTAATTACCTACAAACCTACTACCCAGAAATAACAGAATACTTCGATATGTAATTTTCAGGCTTTTTTTCTGTTCATATATGATTATGCACGAGTGTGCTTTACAAAAATAGTATTATGTGCTATTATTATAATTACATTTCTATTTGTATGCATTACTATAATGCATAGTATTATATACTATGTACTATACTAATACATGTTCTTTAATGCTTTCCTGTTTTTCCTCAACTATTTGTTTTGAAGGTATCTATGTTTCCATAAGCATACACTTATAGAATCATTCTTAATTTACCCTTTAATCCTGATCCCCATTTTTAGACTCATACTATCAGAGCTCAAAGGGAGATAATATTATTTAAACTGCTCATCTTAGAGCTTAGGAAGAAAGCCAAGAAGGATGAAAAAATGGTTAGTGGAAGAGCCAGAACCAAAATTCACAACATCTAATACTTTGTCCAACTTTCTTTATAGACTCCTCTTGTTTGCTCCCCACTGTATTCTCCCTGTTTCTAAAGCTCTCATACTGCACAAGTCTGTCCCACAGAGAATGTCAGCTTCCATTTGAACTCACACCATTTATCTCCTGTCTCAGGGAGTTAATTCTCCTACATTTACCTCTGGTTTAATTTTTTTATTCTTGTCCACTGACAGTCTCTGCAACTTAAACTTCCGTTCCTCAAGCCAATGAGAAAGCCCTCTCAAATTGCTAATGACTCAGAGAAGAAGTAGGGGGAGGGGGTCTTACCCATGGATGTTTACGATTTGACCAGAAGGAAATGAGTGGAGAATGTGTCCCCAGATCCCACATGGACGGTTACACTTAGGGAGTGCTGTTAATTGTACAACACATGTACAACGCATGACTGTCACTCTTGTACTCCTGTTTCTCAGGAGACTGTGGCCCTCCTGGGAATCCAGCTCATGGCTATTTTGAAGGAAGAGATTTCAACTCAGGATCTACCATTACTTATCACTGTGAAGACAAGTAAGTGTATGCAGCAGCCTTTCCAATGCAAGAACTTGCCCGTTGACTGATAGCATTGTTTTGGGGAACGGCCCAGTCCATCTTACCTAATGCCCTGATTTCCTACTGCCTCAGGAATCTGAGTTCATTCTGATTTTCAGAGCTGCTGTAGCCCACTGCCAGCTCTCCCCAAGCTCTAGAAGATAGACCGATCCTCTTATTTATCCTAAAGAAGATATTTAAAATGTATGGTTTTCTAAAGAATCTCAGAACAAAAGCTCTCAAGGAAATATAGAACATATGAAGCTGCAGAAAGAGAATGATTTACTATTCCAGCCTGCCCCCCAACAAATCTGGTTTCCTATTTGCAGTTACTTGAATATATATATTCCTTTTAAAAAAAGAAAGAAAGAAAGAAAAAGAAAGAAAATGACTTATAGAACCTTAATACATCCTGATTAAAGTCCAACCTTAATTTAGACTACCTGATCACCCACCCTACATATCTCCCACTCTCCCTTGGCTTCATTCAGTCTTCCTAACTCAGGGTCATGGCTCCCTGTTAGCATTTCAGTCTCATTATATACTTCTAGTGGACTTTGCAGTCAACTGTCATGTTTTTCTGATTAAAAGCTGTAGCTCCTTCATAAGATTTATTTGAGGGTTATCTCTAGCTTCCCACTCCTTTTTAGAGGGTGGATGGCAGATGCTTTTTTAAATTATTGAATGATGACGAGCTTCCTCCCTCACCCTCCCCACCCAACAACTGTGTAAATAACATATTCAGAATTTCTCACTTCTCCACGTTTTATGGGTTGGGTCCTCTTCACCCCCAAGGAGAATGGTTTTAGTTGATTACTGTTCTGTGATACTGAAATCACTTAAGCATGTATTAAGGTGCAGGGAGGTGGATTCTATCACAGTAGGAAATAGCGAAATACAACTATACGAAGCCAGCCCTGGTTGCCCAGTTTAGAAGGTGGGAAGGCTAAGTGTTGTTGCCATTCTGATTTCTGTTCAGGTACCGCTTAGTGGGCACACCGGACCAGCAGTGCATTGACGGGGAGTGGAGCAGTGCGCTTCCAGTCTGTGAGCTGGTCCAGGAAGCCCCCAAACCAACTCCACAGACTGAGTTTGAGAAGGCACTTGTAAGTAGTAGGCTTGTCTGTCTTGTTCACAGTGGTATCTCCAGGGCCTGGTATCACTCCTAGCGCATGCTCAGTAGATATCCGAAAGGTTGTTACAAAGGGGCTCATAAACTGTTACCTCACATTCTTATGTATGTGAGTTCTCATTCACCACCATCATCACAAACTCCTCACGAGGGCTTGTTGGTAGAAGTTACCATCTCGTGGACTTTATAGAGCAAGCTTTCTAAACTTGTGTCTTAGACATATTGCTGTGAAAAGTCTCTGAAATTCTAGATTCCAAAAACCAATGATCAGGTCATTTTCATTGAGATCCCTCTTTTAGTTTATATTTATTGCTGAGATAATGATACGTATATAAAAGCCAGAAGATTTAAAGGATTTTTCATGTTGAAGACCCAGATTTGTCTTTAAGCTAGCCTGTTCTGAACCCTCAGTCAGGGACCTAAGCACTACTCATTAGCTTCAGACTACACAGCTGGATCTCAGTTCTTAAGTTGTAACTTATATTTTTTTCTTTTCTTCAGTTAGCTTTCCAGGAGCATAAAGAACTTTGCAAAGCCATAGAGAACTTTGTGCAAAGACTAAAGGAAAATGACTTAACAATGGAGGAACTGAAATATTCTCTGGAAATAAAGAAAGCTGAGTTAGAGGCAAAAATGTCCTGACATTGTAGCTAAACAGACTGGGTAATAGAAATGCACCTGTGAATAAATTTTCTCTTGGTTCAAAAACTAGTTTTAGATTTTTCTCTTAATAGACTGGAGCTCAACTTCATAGCAATCAACTGCAGTTGCATAAACCACCGTGTGTGTGTGTGTGTGTGTGTGTGTGTGTGTGTGTGTGTGTGTCTCAGAATGTGGGAAGACCAAGTGTGGCGGTTGTCTGTGTAAGAGCAGAATTAGCAGCACATCAATGGGGAGTGAAGGGTCTAATTTCCTGTCTGTAAGGACAATGGGAAGCGCAGATCACAGCTAAGGGTATGCCTCATATTTTAATGAGACATGAACGGTGAAGTAAAACATAACCTCAAATTACCCAAAACCTATGAAGCTAAAATTAACTTCTCATTTTGAGAAAAAAGGTTTAGAACAGTTCTATCCTTGAAATGACCTGTTGAGACAATAGAAGAATTGGGGCTTAAACTCTCTTCGAGTCTCTCTGATTTTGAAATCAAGTTTCTAAATCTTCCGCAGTAATACTGCTTACCACCTTTGGATGAAACCTATTCCTGGATCGTAGATTTGCGATGGTGAAATATAAGTGAATATATTTTCTTTTCATCTTTTTAGAGGGCAGAAGAAGCAAGAATCCTGAGGTAGGATAGGTTTTCCTATCAAGATGTCATACTGAGACGATATGACAAACTTAAATCTCTCGCTCTGACCTCTACCAAAACACATAGGAAATCTGAACAAAATACAAACAAAATACAAAAGAGAACTTGAGATAATGGGACATCCCTAGAAGAAATTATGAAGGAGAATAAGAAATAGGAGTAAGAAATTCTCAAGTAGCCCACAGTCTATTAAAGACACAAAACAGGTGTACACATCTCATTAATTCAGGGTGGTTAGAATGAAATAAAGAATTTTCACGGGGCACCTGGGTGGCTCAGTGGGTTAAAGCCCCTGCCCTCGGCTCCAGTCATGGTCTCAGGGTCCTGGAATCGAGCCCCACATTGGGCTCTCTGCTCAGCAGGGAGCCTGCTTCTCTCTCTCTCTCTGCCTGCCTCTCTGCCTACTTGTGATCTCTCTCTGTCAAATGGATAAATAAAATCTTTAAAAAAAAAAAAAAGAATTTTCACAGAACAATGTACTAGGGGAGCTCAGCTTTGAGGAGGAGACCTTCTATCCGGGAAGAGGAGGAGGCAGGAACATTATTAAGGAGAGTCACAGTTATTGGGCCTTTAAAAGTGAGTAGAATTGAGAGACAAAGATTAGGGAAGAGGACATTGCAAGTGGAAAGAAGATTTGAGAAATGTAGTGACAGCATCATAAAGAGCCCTAAGCTTTTGAACCAAGTAAATCCAGTCCTCATGTTCATCTAACTTGAGCAAAATGATTTTTAATTTGAAGCTATTCATTCTATTATTGTGTCTATTTTCTATACTGTGAACATTTGAAATGTCCAATCTTAGAAATATTTTTAGTAAATTATGGCACAGCAAATGTAAAGCAACATCTTACAGCGATAATTATGAACAGAAAATCTTAAAAATATAATAAATTATATATAAATATAATAATATAATAAAATATAATCCTAAGTAAAAACAGAATACAGAATAAGAACTTATGATTGCATTTCTATAAAACCTTTCTTCTTGTAGAGGAGGACAAGGCAATAATAGGCCCAGAGGGAAACAGGTGTCTTAGGATGGTGAGACTCCAGGTGTTTATTCTCTTAAAGTTCTTTATTATTTTTTTAAGATTTTACTTATTTATTTGAGAGAGAGAGAGAGAGAGAGCGCAAATGAGCAGAGGGCAGAAGGAGAGGGAGAAGCTGACTCCCCTGCTGAGCAGGGAGCCCGACATGGGGCTCGAACCCAGGACCCTGGGATCATGACCTAAACGGAAGGCAGATGCTTAACCAACTGAGACACCCAGATGCCCCAATTCCTTTAATGTTTTAAATCGAGTTTTTAATAATAAGTTTTTAAAAACATGCTGTGCAGAGAAGCAGGAAAAGTGGAGCCTGCTTAGGGAATGGTACATGGCCTGGATTGGCCCAGATAAAGCGTGGGAAGTGATGAGAGAGAAGCTGGACAGATACAGTAAAGCCAGTTGATGGAGGCTTTTAAGGGTCTGTTAGAGAATTTCGACTTTATTTGGTAAACCGTGAGCGGAGATTAAGAAAACAAGTGATAAGGACAGAACACAGATTTTGTTCACAACAGTATGTAGTATGGGAAGAAGTAGGAGAGAATAGAGAGAAGGAAACCATTTTAGGGCTACTGCAGTGGTCCATGCAGGAGATAATGATGACCTGAATTGGATGACGGCACAGAAACAGAGAAAGAGAGAGACTATCAGACACAAGAGACACTGGAAAATCAAATAAAAACAACGCATCAACTCATTGAACATTGGAGGACGAGGGAGAGGAAGGTTTAAAGGTGAGTTTGAAATTCCATTCCTGGAAGCCTGGATTATTGTTGGGGTCAGAAGGTGAAGCTTCTGGGCAGGAAACGAGAAATTCCCCTTCTGGATGTGCTGCGTGTGAGGTGCTTGAAAGATGTCAGATGGGCAACAAAAAACGTTAAGTCTGCATTTAGGAGAGAAATCGGAGATAAAGAGGTGGTTCGGGGTGGTTGTCTTATAAGGACTAGTTAAAGCCACGAGAGCAGTTACGATAATTTTAAAGATAACGAAGAGAAAACTTTTTGAAAAGAAAAATCTGGGACATGTCTATATGTAGGGATGAGAAAGAACAAGAAGAGATAATAACTAAGAAAGAGCATTTCATGAAAGAGGGGAATCAGAAAAGTTCAGGGTAATGGAAGCCAAAGGAGAGGAGTTTCAGAAAGGAGATTATCAGCAGTGTTTGGGGCTGCCGAGAAATCATGAGGTGAGTTAAGGAAATCTTGGATTTGGCGATAAGCACAAGTCTGAAAGAGGTGTGTCCCTAAGGGAGGGAAGAAACCAGATTGGAAGATCATGATGGGAGGGACTGGGAGGGATTAGTGAGAAAGAGTAGGCGGGAAACACAGGAAACCTAAGAAGTGAAACATCTCACAACAGAACAAAAATGGAATTTGAGGTTTGGCAAGGTTTAGGGAACACTTCAAGTTGAAAGACACATTGAAAATAAGAACACAAAGAGATCTCTTCTGAAGCAAGAGTGACTAGAAGAGGGGTGCCTGGGTGGTTCAGTCAGTTTAAGCCGCTTCCCGAGGGCGCACGTGAGAATGAAGCACAAACAAGTCAGCTGTAAGAGAAAGGGAGCGGGGGTCGACAGTCGAGAAAATTATCGCCCGAACAACACCTTAGTCTCATGTTTATTGGAAAGTAGATAATGACCAACGAAGAAGCCAAAGTAGATTACACATTAACCATGAGTCTTGTAGCTAAGTAAGAAGAAAGGCAGAATATGTCTGGTCACATAGTACATAACTTATAGTCGAACAAGCCCATTCAAAGGGATTGTTTGATTAACCGCAGGTGATCTCTGGAGAAGGGGAGATAACAGAAAAATGAAGCAGGCGGCGTTCCATCCAGAGAGGGCCGGGCGTTCCCAGCTACTGGGCTTCAAGGACAGCTTCAAGGACGTACATCATCCTCTCCCCCAGAGGCCTGTTGTTAGTACATGTTTTTCTTAAGGCTATATATAAGCATGCTTGGGGACTAGTATAACTTTTCATGGGTTATATTTTAAGCAATACATTGATCGGAGGGACGGTTACAAGTTAAGGGTCTGCCTGGGGCTCAGGTCATGATCCCAGGGTCCTGCTCAGCAGGGAATCTGCTTCTCCTTCTCTCGCTACCCTTCCCCCTGCTCATGCTCTCTCTCTCTCTCTCTCAAACAAATAAATAAAATCTTTTAAAAAAAAGAGTAACTAGGAGAGAAAATGTGAGTGGATAGAAGCTACTGTAGAATGATTGTTTAGTGGAGAAGGAGGCAAGATCACCTGCTGAGAGGAAGCCCATTTGGTGACCTAGAGAGAAAAATTTGAAACAGTCACTATGGAAAGTAAAGAAAAGCACTCCAATAGATGGGGAAATGGTATTTTGAAGACTAAACTTTAAAGGCGGTATTTCCTTCAACTTAGCTCTCAAGACTTGGCCCAATTTGGAATCCTCTACATTCATTCTTGTCAAATTGGCAAATCACTCTCACCTTTTGATTTGGCCCATGTTATCTTGACTTCTAATAGCCTTCTCATTTTCATCTAATCATTTTTCCACTTTTCATTCAAAGCCCAGCTCTCTGGGCTTTAAAATCCCATTTCTCTGTCAAAGCTTCTGTAGTGTTTCAACTCTACTCTTTTCTGACACCTTTCTGAGACTTTTGGTGTTTATGACAGAAAAAGTGAAATTTTCAGGAAAACCTGCCCTTTAATAGCTATCTCCCATTAGTTAACAAATATTGAATATGAATTATGTTCCAGGCAACGGGGCTCATAGCAGGAATTCAGTAAATTTGTTAAACTCCCCACCACTCTACTTTCTTGGGGTGGAATGAAGACCAGCACAGGGAGAAGTCCTCCGTCATGGGGCCCCAGGAAGGCTTGCCGGACCTAGCATCCTACACAGTGGATCAAGGCAGACTTACTCTCAACCCTACAGTATCCGAGTTTTCTAGCCTAGGGGGATTGATCGTATATTTCTGTCTTGAATTTAGGGAAAAAAAAAAAAAACAACGAATTCTGGCATCAAATTCATACTACCTTTCCACTTAGGGGAAATGGTTGGCAGAGGAGAGAAAAAATGATTGCAACATGTTATCAGGAAGGAGGGTTAGTGCCCAGGAAGGGGATTAGGTAAATACCAGTGCCTTATTTCCGTTGTTAATAATTCACTGGGCCAAAAAAAGTTTCTGCCCATCCATTAGAACTTAGCCATCTGTGACCAGCCAGCCACATGGCTGGAATTCAGGGACTTCTTGGTGGTGCAATGACTAGCTAGCTTCAGGGTACTCGGGGAAACTCTAATCTGGAGAGGAACTAAAACTATTAGAGATCCAGACAGTTTTTTTCCCTTGAGAAACGATCCGAGGCACCACGATACAGTCTTCTACTTCTTCCTCAGCTACCTGCAGGTCAGTGGATTATTTAGGGTACCTTGGGGAAAAGGCTGGTGGTTTGGCTCTTTAAGGAGGGCAAGAGAGACAAAAACTTGGGGGTGTTTTCAGCAGAAATCTTTTCAGAAGTCCTGCGTTAGGGGGTTGCATAACTTGAAAAATATTTTTAATCCCTCTGAGCCTCAATTTTTTGTTATAAATGGGGGAATAATAATGCATACAAATAAGCTGAAGCAGAAAAGAAGTAGATAGAAGGTTACTCTTGTTATTGTATCTAAAAGTCAAGTGTGTTGGTTCATTGATTCTTTACCATATCTCCGCACAGGGGAGTTGAGGCAGGAGGCAAATCAGACTTTGCAAAGCGGTTCACAGGAGACCTGGTTTTTATAGTCTACCTTCTAAAAATTGATACAGGCCCTTTGGAGATTTTATTAACCCCTCCGCATCTTCTCCACCACCCACAGTAAAGATCATTTGATTTGATAATAAGAAGGATGTTGGTAAGCCTCCAGTTACTTTCTGAAGCTAGAAGTCTTAACAGTGCTCACCTCCTTTTTCTTCCCCACTTTTCTGAATCTGGCAATGTTGATTACCCTTCCGTCTGGAAATTTCCTTCTTCCTTGGTGGGGCAGGACACAGTACTATTGTTCTTATTTCAACTCCTCACTTAGCCACTTTCAAAGCCACACTTAGCTGACTCCTGTTCTAACATTAAATGCTGTAGGACAGAGACAATGACGAAGAGTGTCCACAATGGGCAGAAGCATCAGGGAAGGTTTGAATTAAGTATAGCGATACACTTGGATATAATATGAGTACAGAAAGAAGAAGCTGATAGATACAGAGATTTTAGGAAGGAGGTGAAAGTGTGGAAGCAAGTTCTTTCTGGAATCTGAAAGCGATGTGATTGAGTGTGCAGCTGTAAGAAAGCAGATTGGTGAGAATATTACCCTTTCCAGAGGTATGCAGGTGGAGTTTAGGCAAAATAAGTACATGGACTTAAAAAGTAATCTCTAGCGGAAGGAGAAATTTGGGGGCTGAGAATTCCCACAGCGCCTCTCAAACTATACGGCACTATGCGGACCAACAGAATTTGTTGTCAGACACCTGTCGGGTTGACTATAGCTCTTGAGTTGGCTTCACCTCTGTAGGAATTTAAAAAGTGATGATGTCATTGAAATAGGAGGGCATTTACTAGGGAGGTCTTAGCTTATCAGTGGGCAGCAAATAGCATTCTAGACTTTGTAGGGAACGGAAAGATGATCTAAGTTTACTGTCATCATTTGAGAGACAAGAAACTGAGACCCAAGGAGCTGACGAGACTTCTTCAAGATCATAGAATTAGACTGTAGTATGAGTGGGGCTCAAGTTCAGGTCTCCTTAACTCACAAGTCCTAGCCTCCATCCCCATCCTCTGTAGTCTGCTGAATCCTGTGCAGGTTCTGCTGAGGGACCCCAAGGAGTAGGGATGGTGAACTCCACAAGCCCCCAGGTCCCACTGAGCCACCACACAGCCTGAGAACTAGTGAGGGAAGTGGGATCACTGTATCATTTATCTCGTCAGCATTTATGAAGCACTTCACAGACGTTATTCCATTAGGTCCTCAGTAAGGCAGTTAGTCATTCTCACTCTGAAGGTAATACTATATTGAGTTTTACTTGTTTCACATTTATGGGCTAACTGTTACATGCCAGTTACAGTATCAGGTCATCACTAGGAAGTTGAAAAAACATCTTCTTTGTCTTCAAGGGTCCACAATCTATTTTAGGAGGCAAAAGTGAACAGAAACAATGCCATGTGGTATTAAGGTATCAGCAGAATACTAGGGGAGCATAGAAGAGGCTGATATTTCTCAGTGGGGTTGGACAATTCTTCATTAAGGAGGTGATAATTTGATCTGGACAGTGAATCAAGAGAAGGTTGGAGGTAAAAGCATCTGTCACAAGAAATATTATATGCAAATGCTTGCAAATGTTTAAAAAATATCCAGAATAGGGCGCCTGGGTGGCTCAGTTGGTTAAGTGTCTGCCTTCAGCTCAGGTCATGATCCCTGGGTCTTGGGATTGTGCCCCACATTGGGCTCCCTACTCTACAGGGAGTCTGCTTATCCCTCTCCCTCAGCCCCTCCCCACCGCTCTTGCACACGCTCGCACTCTCTCTCTTTCTGTCAAATAAATAAATAAAATCTTTAAAAAAAAATCCAGGATGTATCTTGAAAAAGATAAGCACCTTTGTGAAGTTGAAGCACAGTGTTTTAAGTGAGTAGAAGCAAGAGGGTTGGGAGAGGTATGGAAACCTAACAAATTTAGAACCACTGGAATTTTTAAATAAATTTCTTTTTAGGAATATGAGTGTCAGCTTAGAAACTGGCTTACAAATGTTCATTTGCAGTAGTCTATGGTGGGTGAAGGGAATTATGAGAACGTTAACGCAGACTATGGAAGTGGGATGTAGGAGAGAGTGACAGATTCCAGTGTTGCTGTGGCCAATGGAACAAAACTCAGAGACTGAATATGGGAAGGGGCAAGAGAGAGGGGGCCAGGATGACTGAAGTTTCTAGTCTGGGAGGCTCAGTGGAGATGATTACCTGAGCTAACACAGAAAACATAGAGGTCAAGTGTGTTGGAGAGAAGATAGTGGGTTTCACTGGGGATATGTTGGATTCAGGGTGCATGGGAGGCACAAAGGAAGCAGCTGGAAAACTGATCTAAATTTTGGGAATTATACCTTAAACTTAAAAAAAAAGGAATTTTGCTTAAATAAGAAATCTAACCATCGGTTGCTAGGGGCTGGAGGGTGGTGGAAATAGGGAGAGCTTGGTAAAAGGATATAAATTTTCACTGTCATGGGATCGAGTGCCGAGTCAAATCTTCTGGAGATTCTCTTTCTCCCTCTCCCTCTGCTCCTCCTCCTGCTTGTACGACTCAATAAATAAATACATAAATTCTTTTTAAGAAGAGAGAAATCCAACAGAGTGAAAAGTTTGAGTTTACTTTCAGGAATTACAAGTGAAAAGTGTAAGAATTCATTTCTGGATTTGCAAAGAAAACTCACAGGTATTTATCACACTCAAAAGTAGAAATGTAATTTATATATTATCCTGGGCAAAAAATAATTTGTGAAGATAACCAATTAGAATTATAGACTGTTCCGGAGTTAAAGGTTTTGTTCAAGCGGCAGAGCAATGATGTCTAAAGTCCAGAAATGACATTTGCAAGATCTTTAGGATGCAGAAACCTGCCTTTGTGCAGCTACAGGGGAAGATAAAATAGTTTCTCCTTATTTTGCTGAGATTTCTTTCCCTGACTTTTAGAAATGTTCACAGTTCTAAGGCTAAGCACTGGAATTCCACTAGTTAGTGACCAGAGCAAAGGAGGTCGGCTCAAAGACTCAAAATTTATGTACAAGACTGAATAGGGCAGACTAAGATTTTTATTAACAACTGAGTTTATGAAGCATGTACGTTTTCACATGCTTTACAAGGAGGCAGTTGGGCCTAGAGGTCTGTGAGTGACTCACAGGTGATGGTCAAAGTCATGGAAGTAGGTAAGTTCCTCTCTGGAAGACAGGGAAAACCAGGGGAAGAAGAATGCCCAGGATAGGCCCCTGTGGGCACCAGAGTCTCTGTTCTGGGTGTGGCACTGGGTCTCACCATCATCAAAGGCCACAGTGAAGACCCAACCAATGGTTTCTGGCCCAAGTCCAGTGGGTCTTCTTCTGCACTGGGTTTTAATTGAAGTACCTTGGTGATGCAGCCAAATGTCATTGTAATTATACATCACTATTTTAGTTTTATTTTTATTTATGAGAGAAAAAGAGAGAGCAGGGGAAGGAGCTGAGGGAGAGGGACAAGCAGACTCTGCCCTAAGTACAGAGCCCAACTTGGGGCTTGATCCCCGGACCCTGATCTTGACCTGAGCCAAAATCAAGAGTCAGATGCTTCACTGATGCCAGGAATTCTGGTCCTGTCACATAATAACCCCAATCCCATCACTTTCTTCTCTGACATTTCTCTTGAATGTTTCCTCTGTGCCGCTGTGCACCAAGCCAAGCTACCTCTCAGCAATTCTGAGACACGTGTATAGTTATCATTCCTACTTTATAAAACAGGAAATTGAAGCTTAGAGGAGTGGAGTATCCTGTCCGGGGACACACAGTCCCATCTGAGGGAGACTGGATTCAATCCACATGGCCTGGATCTGACTTCAGAGCCCATCCTCCAGGGGCTGGCTACATACTGTTCTCCTGTGTTCCCCAACACTGTGTCTGTGGCCCCAGCATGAAGCTGAGCGATGTCAATTCCTCAGCCCCGTGTAGGGTCTGTCTATGTGGCTGCCTTTATCTCCTGCCCTAACCTGTGGAAGGAGGAGACTAGTTTTTGTTCATTCCTTCCCTCATCACTGTCCTCTGTTGAATGGTTAAGGATATGATGACTTCAGGTTAAGATGGGTAAGAGCCTAGAGTAAAATCACTAGGCTCTATTCTCCTTAAGAAGTTCAAAATCAGTTACAATCTGACCTTGACAAAACAAACCCTCTAAGAGTAGATATGGATGTGAGCAGTATTATTCCTCTTTCAAACATTTTATCATTAGATGCTTTGGGATGTAACTTCAACCAACATTTCTTGAGTGCTTTAACTGTGTGAGGTGCAGTACTAGGTATCAGGTGGGGCAGAGGCAAGTAAGAACCCACCTCTGACTTCAAGGACCTTGTGGTCTAGTGTTGAAGACAGATGTCAGCCATCAGTTATAAGCCACAGCTGAACCGAAATTAGAAACGCCAAGTTGTAATGAGAATATGGAGACTGGCCTGGAGGCAAGGCGGGAAATTGGAGAAAGGACTGGCAGAATGAGTAGGAATCATAGAGGGAAGAAGGACAAGAAGGCAAGTGATATGGGCAGGGGTGCATTATAGGAAAATGTTTGGGACCGTCAGGGGTCCAGATTGTCCAGGTCAACCAAAGCACTGGGTTAACCCAGCACCAGATGATAGAAAAGCTCCTTGCTAGAAGCCAGTGAGGGAATGCCAATTCCTGAAGGATCAGTGTGCTGAAATCAATTTGTTAAGTTTGTCAAATGATCAATTAGCTAACAATGTTTTAAATATTCATTTCGAATATGCTCAATGATTATAAATGTCTTCTTTTTGAACACAGCTAATGAATATGTTCTTTGTAGCAGTATTTTAAGTATTTCTGTTCAATTTCTTAGAAGTCAAGGTTTAATCTTATGGCTCTGTTTTCATAAATAGACTCAGGAATGTTTTCTAGAGTATATCTAATGTCCATATTTTTATTGTGAACATAATAACTGCAACAATTCATATGGGGAATTTGCACTTTATACTCTACTATCAGCCTCTGGAGTTTTGTAGTCAAATTCTACTTTGCCAATTTATTGGTATTTTTATTTTATTTCATGTCATTTTTTAAAGATTAAAAACAATTTCCAGCTTATTTTTTTTTAACTTCTTAAATACATATTGGTAATTTTAAACCTCTTTTTTCAGTTTCACTGAAATTCAACCAAATCTATGAACTCATCAAAAATTAAAGAAACCCATTTCTATAGTTCTTACAGTTCATAACAGTTTTCATTGGATGGGAGAAATTTATCATATTTTGCAAATTCCATGGATGATTTAGTAGACTGGTTTTCACTACATGGAACTAACCTTACCCCCACCTGTCTCCCGTCTCATCCAGATTGTTAAGGCAAGAGGAAGAGTCTAGAGATCTGGAGTGGAGGGAGGGGCAAACAAAAAAGAAAGGGGGTGTGTAAGGGCCCCAAATGCTGGTCCTGGCTCCTTTACACGTCTTTAGATGACCTCAATGTATTCAGTACAAATTCTGTAAACATGTTTTAGTAAACGAATACATTTGGTAAGCAGATCATCTCGTTGAATTTATTTTTTTGGCAGAATTTTCCTAGTGGCCATGTCTGGAGCTCAGGGGCCAGGATGTCTGTCAGGTGGAATGGCCCAAAAGTGATGGCTGGTGGAAGAATGGCTTCATCAGAACTGAGTTTTGGAAAGATAAGATTCAATTAGGAAGTTAGGTCTTTCCATGTACTATGAAAGGTCATTATAAACGTGTCTCTTCCTGTAATGTGGGACAGAAACATCTTTGAGGTAAATATTGAGGGTATCACCAGATACATGCATAGTATGAATTACGAACACCTGGGGAATATAGAATCATCTGGATCTAACAGGTTTCAGAATAAAAGATGAAACTCAGTATGTCTTTGGGAGTTAACTTCATATATTCCTCTGAGGACAAGGACTATTTCTAATGTAAATTTAAGATTTAAGATATATTGTTTTCCCCAAAGGGAACAGGAGTGGTGGTGAAAAGTGTCCTTCATGATTTTGCTTAAAAAAAAAATCTTCAAATAATCTGGTCAAATATGAAAGTACAGCTTGTCACATATATTTTTCTTTTTCTTTATATAGCTATATGTATACCTATACATATAGATATACATATCTTTCCATAAACTATTCTTTTAAAATTGCAAGTTGTTTGACGCTTTACAGCCTCGGTTGAGAGTTGTCATGAGGAACTCTCAATACGACACAGATCCGACTTCTTTTCTCTACCTCATCATTTTCCTGCCTTTTGGTATTATTTTATCTTACATTTGTTCCCTCTTCCCCAACTTCTCTGGCCTTTCCTTGGTCAGGCCATTTCTGTGGCTCACCGGAACAATTGCAATAGGCTTCTTCCTCAATATTCCTGTTTCTTCTCTGTTTACTTCGATCTATCATGTACACATCTGCCACAGTGATCTTTTAAAAGTGAAAGCAGTGGGTGTTATATGCAACTAATGAATCATTGAACACTACATCAAAAACTAATGAGGTACTACTGTATGTTGGCTAACTGAACATAATAATTAATTAATTAATTAAAAATTAAAGCATAATAATGAAACACTCCTTAGCTTTAAAGTAAACAAGGGGGAAACAAAATCCAAAATGAAAAGCAGTGTTTCTTTTTTCCCTAAAGAACAGCATTGATAAATTCCTAAACCGGACCCTTATATCCCATTTGGACACTTCTATGAGCTGTCCTTTTTAGCAACCCCCTCCCCATCTCTCCTCTGAATGGAGGCTAACACTCCCTACGTCATGTTGTAACATTTGTGTGCATGTGCTTTCTTCTATTGTAGGCCATAATTTCCTTGAAGATGTGGACCCCATAGTATTTATCGTAGTGCTTTATGACAACTAGGAATTCAATGACTGGTTATTAAATTGAGGTATTTTGCAGAAAAAAAATGTGGGAGAATCATCACGTCATGCACTCTGGAGCTCTAAATGGGATCCTTCATAGAAAAGGGAAAATGGCAGCCCAGCCCTTGTCTAGGCTGTGGAGAGCCTCTGATCCAACTCTGTTCCAAATGACCTTGGTTGCTGCTCTAATGGCTTCTGTTCTTGGTGAGTACTAGAGAAGTAAGTTCAGATTGGTGACAGACATTCAAGATCATCCATTCATTCCCTCTTAACACTAACAGATGACTTTTAGCAGAAAGCCACCTTCAGCAGCAAGGGTTGATTTGATCGGGAATTTGGAATTTGGAATTAAAGGGGATTTGGAATTATTTGGGATTTATGGGGAACTTGTTTTATCCATAGAAGAGACAGTTTCCTACCCACATCCCCCTAGCATTTCTCCTACAGGAATTTTCCAAAACAATTTGTCTCCCAACATGACTTGAAACCAGTCAGTGTGATCTATCAGCCTGATGGAACAATTTTCACTGCCTCTGGATCTATCCAGAATAGAGAGGAGAAATAAGTAAAGACTTCTAGGGCTTCTGAAAGGTAAATCAGTCCCCTATTTAATTCTTGCAAGGAAATCAGGATTAACATTTTTATGTTTCAAGGACTCCATGCTTCTTCCTTTGCATCATTCAAAATCCAATGGGTACAAAAAGGCGCAAATTAAGAGTGTGGTGCTTACCCACCTCCCAGCCACCCAGTTTCCTTTCCTGAGACAAACAATCTTACATAATGGTATTATTGATGAAATACTGTTTCTATTGAGGAAAAGTGTAGAAATGGCTGGCTTTGCTCAGACATCTCTGAGTCAGGAGATATGAGGACTCTGATAGTTGGATGAAATCACATCTGCAATCCTTTAGATAAATTATCTCATAAACACTAGAGAGGGGATGAAAAATTTCCGCCTTTTATCATTATCATTTATCAGCAACTGTGTATTACTGATCACTCACTGGATTCGTTGAACAATGGGGGCCAGTAAGAGTTATTATTTTTCTTGATTAGCAAAGAAAAGAATGGTCCTTTATCTAAATATCATACTATTGAAATATTAATATGCTGTGTTTTGAGCTTTAACTTTGGGCGCTCTTTGTCATTTTGGTGTCCAGGAGTTTGTGGTCCCCCACCAGATTTATCCTTTGCTTCTCTAACAACTATGGTGAATGAGACAAACTTCAACACTGGATTTGTCCTGAGATACACCTGCCGTCCTGGCTACAGTAGGGTTAATATTTTAAGCCCAACTGCTACTTGTCGATATAACAGATGGATATACAATGAATTCTGTGTCAGTAAGTATGAATATTTATTTTTCTCATTTATGCTTTTCACTTCTTTGCAAAGTTGCCCCAGGAATTAAGTTTTCTGAGTGCAAATGAGAATCTTTGTTCATTAAGAAACCATCCAGTTGTCAAGTCACTGATTTCAATGTACATACATGTGCTACTTTTTGGAAAGCATAAGCAAAAAACCAAAGAAAATAGAAATTACAAGCCACCCAGTTGCAGTGAAAAATAAGCTTATCCTTTACCCTGTAATTCAGTTAACACTTCTTTCTGAAGTAAACTGCACATTCAATTTTAATATTTTGAAAACTAGATTCATTCTTTACAAAGTTATCAAAAGTTATGTGGCTAGAGAGAGGTAATGCAGTTTCCACAGAAGCCTCAACCAAAGCATCTGCTGTGTTTGGAAGAAGATTCTGGGATTCACTTATACTTGAGAATAAATTCTGTAATGTTCTTCCAATAGTGAAGAATGTATCTACAGTTTCTGTTGTCCCTTTTGTGACTAAGGACATGAATTTTTGAGTGGCCTACATACAAAGTACGTGCCACAGTTCTAGAATGGAGCATAGCTCCCTGATCAGTAAGTATCCTGGACCATCGCATCCATTACCATAGTGATATAACTGAGTGTTTTTCTCTAAGGATGAAATGTACCAGAAAAATATGAGATCAAATTTCGTATTCATTTATCCTCCAAAGTAAATATTTAGCGAGTCAGGATCAGAAATAAATTCGGATCTCAACCTTGGGATCTTTCTGGAAGCATAGGTCAAAGCTAATCAGTCTTCTAATGCCTTATCTGTGAGTATTCGGAATCACTAATTACCATTTTAATTTTTCTGTCAGAGAAACGATGCAGAAACCCAGGAGAATTACATAATGGGAAAGTGATAGCTAATACAGATCTCGTCTTTGGATCACACTTAGAATTTGTTTGTTCAGAAGGGTGAGTGTGGAGCAATCTAGAAACAATTGTTTTAAATTAATTTTTAATAAATAGCTGATATATTTCAAAAGTAAAAATGATGTAAGACCATATACACTGAGAATTCTCACTTCTACCCTCTTGCCATCCACCCCATTTTTTTCGTGTACTTAAACAGGGATCCACATTTATTGGTTTCTTATGTATCTTTCTTGTACAAACACAAGCTAAAAATTAGTATATATTTTTATTTTACACCTTTCCAAATATGAATGTAGCTTTGAATCTTGCTTTATTTTTACTCGTCGATATATACAAAACATAGTTCCACGTTTGTGCATAGAAGTTCCTTATTCATTTGTCATCACAACTTCATAGAATGTTATTGTGTGATGTATCATGGATTAACAATCTCTTTGATGGATTCATAGGTATTTCCAATGTTTTGCCATTTTATTTTAATTTTTTTAATTTTTTTTAAATTTATTTATTGGAGAGAGAGAGACTGAGAATGAGAGGGGAGAAGGTCAGAGGGAGAAGCAGACTTCCCGCAGAGCTGGGAGTCCGATATGGGACTCGATCCCGGGACTCCGGGATCATGACCTGAGCCGAAGGCAGTCGCCCAACCAACTGAGCCACCCAGGAGCCCTGTTTTGCCATTTTAAAGAGTGCTCTGATGCATCACTTTGTGCATACATAATTTTGTACAGATGCAATTACATCTGTAGGGTAAATTTCCAGAGTGGGATTTCTGGGTCAGAGTATGCATATTTGAAAATTTGAAAGACACTGCCTAATTGCTCTCCTTACAGGTTATAATGTTTTGCAGACTATGTAAATGTCTGTCTCTTCATAGACTTCCCAACTGTGTTGTCAATCTTTTGAAAACATGTGAAATTTTTGAAAATTTTCCAATTTAAGAGGTAAAAATGAAATCTTACTGTAGTTTCAATGTATACTTCTCTTATCATGGGTGAGATTGAGCATATTTTTATGTGTTCGAGAGATGTTTGTATTGATTTGTGAACTATTTGGCATATCTTTTGCCTATTTTTTTAAAATTAACTTCTTGAAATTGCTATTCTTAATTTCTAGGATAGATACCTACATACATAAACATATATATATATATACATATATACACACACACACACATGATAAATACACATGAACCTATGCAAACTAGGATTGAGACCTTGTTTCTGATAGGAGCTTCAACTTTCCCTCCGAGGATATTATTTTTCTTTTGATTTGGCTATTGATACATTTTTTAATTCTGAAGGAAAATTGTTTTAACGCTTCAAATTTATCAAACTCTCTTTTTATTTATTTATTTTTATTTTTTTCAAACTTTTTTTTTAAAAAAGGCTTCTGGATTTTAGGTCCTCATTTAAAAGCTTTTCTCCAATACAAGATTTTAAACTATTTGCCTAGATTTCTTCTGCTACTTTTATGTTTTCATATTTTTTAATGCTTAAAGCTTTGATCCATTTGGAGGCAATATACAATATACAGTGCAAGATATATATCCTAGGCTATATTTTCCCATATGATTTCCTGTTATCCCAAAAGTCCATCTTTAGTTTACTGATTTGAGAGTGCTTTTTAACACTATATTAAATTCTCATATATATCTTGTATGTATCTGCATATGTTTCTATTTGATGTCATTGTTTTGCCTACATATTCATCTACACATTTCACAGTGATGTACTATCAAGGCTTTATAACATATTTTATGGGCCTATATGAGTAGTCCTGCCTTACTGCTTTTTAAAAAGTTTTCCTGACAATACTTGTTTATTTTTCTATGTAAGGTTTAAATTTAAGCATATTTTAAAATCAGTACTGGGTTAGTGTTTAACTTAACTTCTGAAGAAACTTTTCCCAAAACTTTTCCTCTACCGTCTTAGGGTCTCTGACTGGGCTTGAGAATTAAGTTGACATAAGACAGATTAGCAGGAGAAGAGCATACAAATTTTATTTTTATACGTCCATGGGAGCCTTCACAGGAAAATGAAGACCCCAAAAGTGGTTAAACCTCAGTGTTATATACTAGGTTGAAGAAAAAGTAGCAATTGTGGAAAAGTAACAAAAATCTATGGAAGGTTGTAGGCAAATAACGGTCACTTTCACAAGGTCTGTCTGTACAGATCTCTCCTGGCTTCGCCTCCCCATCTCAGGTGATAAATTTGTTCTTTTCCTCCTGTTATGAGGAAAGAACCTTTCACATACGAGTTTTATCTCCCACTTTCTGGAAGAAAAGGAAAAGTCAGAGTGCCTTCCTTTGTCTATTTCAAGTGCTTTAGCTCAAAATAGTCTTTAGTAATTTTACTCATAGTTGTTTTGATACAGACCATTTACTTCAACATTTTGTTGCTATGTGCTACTCTTTTAAAATGTGTATTATTATTTTATTTCTGCAACACTAAATTGAAATACATTTAAAAATAGCTATTTTGTTCTGTTTGATGTTCTTTCTTCAGGTTCCCCAACTAAGTATGTGTTGATTCTCCTTTGCTTGTCCCGTGTCTAACATTTTCCCCTAATGCTGTTGTTTCCTTTTGATTTTCGCACATGTAATCCTTATTTTTCCCTGACTGTGTATGACTCGTGAGATCTGAAGTGAGAAGATTCAGAAAGGAAGTGCTGTTGGAATGCTAAATTTTTCCTACTGGAATAACTGGAAACCTGGGTTTCCTGGGTAGCTTAGAAAACTTACATTTTCAAGAAATTTCAAAATAAAGAAATGCTCAATTCTCACTGTCTTTTATCTTATTAAAAGATTCATTTTTCTTTGAGTTAGTATTAAATAAGTCCCAGGGGTTCTAGTTTGCCAAAGGTAACATTCCCATAGTATTCTTCTCCCATCTAGGTAGGTAACATACTTAGGTAGCATACTTCCATAGCGTTCAACATTTATTCCTTGATGATAGTACCATTTTAAGACATATTAACAATGCCTTTTCTTTCCATTACTGTCATACATTGAGGGGAGTAAGACAATTGAAGAAAGCTTAGAACTGTCAAGAGCCATAAAAAATGGGGATTGTGAATGGGGGAGTTAGCAGTGTATTGGAGAGGGTAAGCACCCGGAAGTCAGAAGGGGGCTGCATATCAGAGGGCCTGAGAATTTGGGGTCAGTAACCTGGCTGATACTGTCATCTAGACAAAATTACAAAACACACTCAAGTGAACCTTTTACCATACATTGTCCTGATTGAGCTCTGGATGAATGCCATGCCCAATATAGTTGATGGCCAATAACGGATTCCAGAATAAAAGAACGAATAAACAAACACACACACATCTCATTGCAGAAGTTTTACTGAATGGAAAGCTCAATGGGAAGTGTTATCTGGAAAACATTATTTCTTCATTTTTGCTATTGAGTAACCAGTTTATTTGTTCAGACCCCTTTATCCAACTTACTTTAAGGTAAGAAGAATTTCATTAAACTCTTCAATCCTATCTCATTCAGATATATTTTAATTGGCCCAACCACTAGTTATTGTGAGATCCAAGATAGAGGAGTTGATTGGAGTGATCCTCTCCCATTATGTACAGGTAAGTAAAGACTTCTGGTTTGACTGCAAAGCTAAACCATGTTAGCAAATAAAACTCTTGTGCCTCTTTGCTGCTTTTTATACCCTCCATTAGAATTTGCATCATGAATGCTAGATTTGTAAAGATAGCTTCCCTGATTATTTCCTCTTCTTCACTGCCTCCCAGTTGCTAAATGTAAGCCTCCTCCAAACATCAGCAATGGGAAGCACAATGGTGGAGATGAAGATTTCTACACATATGGCTCTTCTGTCACCTACAGATGTGACCCCGACTTCTCAATGATAGGCAAAGCCTCCATTTCTTGCACAGTGGAAAATAAGACAGTAGGGGTCTGGAGCCCAAGTCCTCCTACTTGTAAAAGTAAGTCACAGTGATGAATTTTGGTTTGAATGATTTGTTTAAAAGGAAAAGATAGGTGAATTTGCTGGGGGAAACAGAATGATTCCAAGACTAATCATTGCAACGATGCAGTCATTTATTTGCGCAACTGATATTTATGTATGATGTACCAGCGTGTGGTAACAAACAGCACCGATATCTCATTGGCTTTGCAAAGTAAAAGTTGATTTTTATTCATACCGAGTCTGCTGCATGTCCCAGGGACTCTCTAGGCCAGCTGTAATCTAGGTGTAAATTCAGCAACAAGTCTAGCAATCCAGGTTGCTTTGATCTTGTGACACTTCCACATCAGAATGTGCTTTCAAAATCTCTACCTTCAGTAGATGAAGAGAGAAAAGTAAATTATGCCCTGGCTGCTTAAAAGACCTTTGGTCTGAAGTGACCGCATGTCCCCTTACAGCCTTATGTCCCAAACTAGTAACACGTAGACCCTATCTTGAGGGAACTGAGGAATATTGCCTTTTGTCTGTTTAGGGAGAGGAAGTGGAAATATTGGTTAGCACTTACAAGGTTCACCACAAGTGCTACAGGACAAAACGAAACAAAACACATCAGAAGATCTTCTGAGTATTGTTAGTTGGCTAATCTGAGGGTCCTTCCTTTGGGACTAAGTGTCTACATAGTATCACTTAATATTCTGACTCACCACAGGACACAGTCAAATCAGGGGATGAAAAAGCTGATAACAGCGAGAAATTCAAAATGCCAGGAGTCCAGACAGCAAGAGGTGGAAATGGCAGAGTTTGAGGACAGAAATTTAGCAGAGCCAGATTATGAAGGACCTCATGTGTCTCTCTGAGGAGTTCGGAGCAAAGGTCAAAGAGAAACTTCGAAAGGCTTCAACCAGGGAAGTAAATGTGTTGCATTTCAGAAAGACAAATCTGGCCACAGAAAGGACAACAAAGGAAGTGGGACTAAACTCAACCCATAGGCACCTGTTGCAACCACCCAGCCAAGTAGTGAAGGTAGCTTCAGCCATAGCCATGAGTCATCAAGGTGGCAAGACTGACATGGGGGCAAGAGGACTGACTGCTATAGGGTTGGGGTGGTGGGGACAGTTTTTTCTTTGTGAGAGCACAGATGTCTGATGCCTGGCTGCCTCTTCCTCCCAACTACCATATCATTACCATTGGCCACTGACCCATACTGAAATCATGCAGAACAGAGGCCACCATAAGGGGAGGATTATGAGGACTTCGAGGGATGTGTTTCTTCTGGGTTTTAGATGGCTGGTTTTTCTTGAGTAAGCTGGAATTATTCACAATCATATAACAGAACCGAAAGGATGGGACCTCATTTTACTGAGGCTTTTAAAAGTTGCAATTATATTCACTTCAAAATGTTTTTCTTGTAACTACTTGACGTATACTGTATTAGACTTTTGTGTCGTAGTTGAAACTGCATTAGCAATAGCAAGTGATATCCTTATTGCCATTTCTCTTTTATGACACTCTGATCTTTTCCTGTGATTCTTTAGAAATCGTCTGTTCTAAGCCAGATGTTAAAAATGGAAAAGTGGTCTCTGGATTTAGAACCATCTATACTTACCAAAACTCCATGGTATTTGACTGCGAGGAAGGTTTTATTCTCAAAGGAAGCAGTTTAATCCATTGTGGAGAAAATAGTGACTGGGATCCTCCTCCTCCCATTTGTGAGCGCAGTAAGTATGGACCATGCAGGAAGTTCGATGTTTGGCATCTAAATTACCCAGAAATGTTGATGGGGGCATATTTGTATGCCTAAACTCACTAGAACTGCAGTAAAAACTTAAATTTAGATCAATAATTGTCTTTATTTTTTCTAATTGTTGGAAAAAAGAAAAATTACAGTCTTATAGTTAAGGTCTTATATAATCACGAAATGCTGCCATATACAGTTGTGCAGGTTGTGGACACTTCAACCCCAAAGGGAGACATTAACATTGTAGACATTGTGGACTAATGTATTTATTTCAACAATTTTCTCACAGTAGGAAATTTGTTTTGTTCTAACAAAATCATTACATTATGATAATTGATTTGAAAGATACACAGTAAAGTGTCCTGTCGGGGGGTGAGGGGGTAGAAATGCCTTTTTCCAACTTCCATAAAAAAAGTGTATGGAGCACTGGGTGTGGTGCATGAACAATCAATCTTGTAACACTGAAAAATTAAAATAAACAAATTTGGGGAGAAAAAAAAAAGACATATCCCAAACCTAAAAAAAAAAAAAAAGTGTATAGACTAACTATGATTTTGACACTCTGAAACTATAAACTCATGTGGATCATGAAAACTTCTGTTAATAGTAATAATGATAAGTTGAGGCTAGTTGGTTTTCTGATGTGACTGGTGCCTCAGCCATGGCAAGATGGTCCCTGGCTGAATGAACGTATGGGATCCTCTGATAGGACAGGCTTGGTGATGATCACTGTTGCATCCCTAGTAACAGTGTCTTTTCCCCTTGTCCTTCCTTTATGAGCAGATAGTTGTACTGACTTACCAAGCATCCCAAATGCCTCCTGGGAAAGATACAAGAACCACGTGCCAACAGAAGACCGAATGTATAATATTGGAACTGTGTTGAGGTACAAGTGCTCTATCGGCTATAAACCTGCTTTGAATAGGCCTACAACTGTGACTTGTCAGAGTGATTTGACTTGGACCCCATACATAGGATGTAAGGGTGAGTCTCTGCTTTTTAAATCTTTTTGTAGATTAGATGCCCACATGTGCTAGGCTTTTTTTTCCCCTTAAAATTAATGTAATTTTATCTTTCAAGATACATTTAGGATTATAATAATTCAACAGAGGAGTGAAGTATTATCAGAAGGGATCATGAAAGTCTTTAAGGAGCTGAGAAACTATAACTATAACTTTCCTTATCCCATTTCAAAATCAAATGAGACAGGGACACGGAGGGGACACAGAAGTGAAGCATTAGGCAGACTGAGCACTAGCTTCACCACTGGTGAAAGTTGTGTGGAGAATATGGCTCAACATTTACCAGAGTCAGACCTCCATCACAGCCCTTTCCCCCCAGTGTCAACTTTGGGGTTCTTCGTAGAAGGAAAGTCTGTGAGACAGTCATGAACTCAACCAACTGCAAAGTGGCTTATGTCTCCATGTCTTTGAGCCAAGGGGCTGTGGGCTCCAGGAGTTGGGTCTTGTGACCTGCCCCTGGAAGACAGACCCTGACCCTTGACCCAGTACTCTGGCCCTTCGGAGGGGAAAAAAGAAGACTTTCTGCAAAGTCTGTTGCAGATGTCTTTCAAAGTCAAGATGTCTTTTCTCTTTGAGAGAATGCGAGGAGCTGAGAGACAGGTGGATGCAATTTTATGGGCTTCAATGGAATTGACAACAGAGGGAGAAAATGCTTCCTTCCCCACATCAGAACCTTGCCATTTTAGAGGTGAAGACACGGAGGCCCAGGATATAGGGAACTTTATTCTACAGATTGGAATTTGAAAAATGTGTAAAATGAACAAGTAATGAAAAATGGTAATTTAGATCAACTCATTGGAAGATCATTCGTTTCACATTAGGACTTAAAGTTTAATTGCAGTTATTTAGACTCATTTGGTGGCAATAAAATGAAAATTTTTAACAAAATTACTGAATTAAAATATATTTAACAATGATTGCCACCACTTAAATAACAAAGTATTAATAAACACAAGCCTTTCACAAAAACAGACACATAGATCAATGGAACAGAATAGAGAGCCCAGATATGGACCCTCAACTCTATGGTCAAATAATCTTTGACAAAGCAGGAAAAAATATCCAATGGGAAAAAGAAAGTCTCTTCAATAAATGGTGCTGGGAAAATTGGATGACTATATACAGAAGAATGAAACTTGACCATTCTCTTACACCATATACAAAGGTGAACTCAAAATGGATGAAATACCTCAATTTGAGAAAGGAATCCATCAAAAATCTAGAGGAGAACATAGGCAGTAACCTCTTTGACATCAGCCACAGCAACTTCTCTCAAGACATGTCTCCAAAGGCAAGGTAAACAAAAGCAAAAATGAACTTTTGGGGACTTCATCAAGATAAAAAGCTTCTGCACAGCAAAGGAAAGAGTCCACGAAACAAAGAGGCAACCCACAGAATGGGAGAAGATATTTGCAAATGACACTGCAGACAAAGGGCTGATATCCAAGACCTATGAAGGACTTCTCAAACTCAACACCCAAAAAACAGATAATCAAGTCAAAAAATGGGCAGAAGACATGAACAGACACTTCTCCAAAGAAGACACACAAATGGCTAACAGACGATGAAAAAATATTCATCATCATTAGCCATCAGGGAGATTCAATTCAAAACTACACTGAGATACCACCTTACACCAATTAGAATGGCAAAAATTGACAAGGCAAGAAACAAAAAGTGTTGGAGAAGTTGTGGAAAAAGAGGAACCTTCTTCACTGTTGGTGGGAATGCAAGTTGGTGCAGCCACTTTGGAAAACAGTGTGGAGATTCCTCAAATTAAAAATAAAGCTACCTGGGGTGCCTGGGTGGCTCAGTGGGTTGAGCCTCTGTCTTCGGCTCGGGTGGTGGTCCCGGGGTCCTGGGATCGAGCCCCGCATCGGGCTCTCTGCTCGGCAGGGAGCCTGCTTCCCCCTCTCCCTCTGCCTGCCTCTCTGCCTACTTGTGGTCTTTTTCTGTCAAGTAAATAAATAAAATCTTTAAAAAAAAATAAAACAAAAAAATAAAGCTACCCTACGACCCTGCAATTGCACTACTGGGTATTTGCCTAGATACAAATGTAAAGATCTGTAAAGATACAGATGTAATGAAAATAAGGACCATACACACCCCAATGTTCATAGCAGCAATGTCCACAATAGTCAAACTGTGGAAAGAGCCAAGATGCCCTTCAACAGACAAATGGATAAAGAAGATGTGGTCCATGTACACAGTGCAATATTACTCAGCCATCAGAAAGGATGAATACCCAACTTTTGAATCAACATGAATGGGACTGGAGGGGGTTATGCTAAGTGAAATAAGTCAAGCAAAGAAAATCAATTATCGTGTGGTTTCACTTATTTGTGGAATATAAGAAATAGCCTAGAGGATATTAAGAGAAGGAAGGGAAAAATGAAGGGGGTGAAATCGCAGTGGGAGACGAACCATGAGAAACTGTGGACTCAGAAACAAACTAAGGGTTTTAGAAGGGAGGAGGGTGGGGGATGGGTGAGCCCGGTGAAGGTATTAAGGACGGCATGGATTGCGTGGAGCACTGGGTGTTATATGCAAACAATGAATCATGGAATACTACATCAAAAACTAATGATGTACTGTATGGTGACTAACATAACACAATTAAAAAAATTCAAAAATATAAAAAAAGGAAACTTGATTTTCATGTAATAAAAAAATAGACACACACAAAAATAAATAAATAAATAAATAAAAGCCTTTGAGGATTCTCCTTAATGAATACAAAATAATGACTTGTAATTAATACACTAGTTTATTTACACATGTTTAAAAACCTACTTCTATTTTTCTCCATCTTTTTCTTTTCTTCTTTGTCTTATTATTGAGTATAGTTGACTATATTTTATTACTAATATTTTATTAGTTTCAGGTGAACAACATGATTCAACAATTCTATGCATTACTCACTGCTCACTACAAGAAGTATAGTCACCATCTGCCACCATATATCATTACAATATTATGGCTATATTCCCTATGCTGTACTTTTCATCTCCATGACTTATTTATTTTATAATCGAAGTTTGTACCTCTTAATCCCCATCACCTATTTCTCCCATCTGCCAGTTTCCTCCCCTCTGGTAACCACCAGTTCGTTCTCTGCATTTAAAAGTCTGTTTGTTTATTTGTTTGGTTTGGTTTGGTTTTTAGTTTCCACATATAAATGAAATAATATAGTATTTGTCTTTCTCTGTCTAACCTAGCCATCATGGGCCCACTGGGCTCATGTGTGGCGAATGGCAAGATCATTATTTTTTATGACTAATATTCAATTCTGGGTGTAAATGTGTGTATATATATACATTCATACGTATACCACATCTTCTTTATCCATTCATCTGTCAATGGACACTTGCCTTACAGCATATCTTGGTTGCACCAATTTACATTCCCACTGGTAGAGCACAAGGATTCCCTTTCTACTTCATCCTCACCAACACGTGCGATTTCTCTTCCTTTTGATAGTAGCTATTTTGACAGGTGTGAGGTGGTATCTCATTGTGGTTTTGATTTGCACTTCCCTGATGATGAATGATGTTGAGCATCTTTTCATGTGTCTGTTGGCCACCTGTATGTTTTCTTTAGACAAAAGTCTATTCAAGTTACTCTGCCCATTATTTAATCAGATTATTTGATTTTTCAGTGTTGAGTTTGATAAGTTCTTTATACATTTTGGATATTCACCCCTTATTGAATATATTGTTTACAGACATCTCCTCCCATTCAGCAGGTTGCCTTTTTGTTTTGTTGATGGTTTTCCTCACTGTGCAAAAGTGTTTTGTTGGTTTTTTTTTGGCGTAATCCTAATAATGTATTTTTGCTTTTGCTTCCCTTGCCTGAGGAAATAGATCCATAAAAATGTTGCAGATGCTAATGTCCAAGAGATTGCTGCCTACGTTTTCTTTTAGGAGTTTTATGGTTTCAGGTCTCACATTTAGGTTTTTAGTCCATTTTGAGTTTATTTTTATGTATGGTATAAGAAAGTGGTCTGGTTTCATTCTTTTGCACATAGCTGTCTAGTTTTCCGAACACCATTTATTGAAAAGACTGTATTTTCCTCATTGTATATTCTTGCCTCCTTTGTCATAGATTATTTGACTACATACGCATGGCTTTATTTTGTTCTATTGATCTATGTATCTATTTTTGTGCTAGTACTATACTGTTTTAATTACTATAGCTTTGTAGTATGTCTTAAAATCCAGGACTGTGATACTTTCAGCTTTGTTCTAAGGATTTTTTTGGTTATTAGAGGTCTTTGTGGTTCCATATAAATTTTAGGATTATTTGTTCTAGTTCTGTGAAAAATGCTATTGGTATTTTGATAAGGATTGCATTAAATGTGTAGATTGTTTTGGATAGTATAGACATTTTAATAATGGTAATTCTTCCAATCTATGACCACAGTATATCTCCCCTTTTTGGTGTCATCTTCAATTTCTTTCATCGATATTTTATAATTTTCAAAGTAGAAGTCTTTGACTTCCTTGGTTAAATTTATTCCTAGGTATTTTATTTTTCTTGGTACAATTATAAATTGAGTTCTTTTCTTAATTTCTCTTTCTGCTACCTCATTGTTAGTATATAAAAATACAACAGATTTCTTTCTATATATTAATTTTATATCCTGCAGCAGTTCTGAATTTATTAGTCCTAAAAGTTTTTTGGTGGAGTCTTTAGAGTTTTCTATATATAGTATCATGTCATCTGCAAATATTGACAGTTTTACTTCTTCCTTACCAGTTTGAATCCTTTTATTTCTTTTTCTTGTCTGATTGCTACAGCTAGAATTTCCAGTACTATGTTGAATAAAAATGGCAGGAGTGGACATCTTTGTCTTGTTTCTGATCTTAGAGGAAAATATTTCAGCTTTTCACCATTGAGCATGATGTTAGCTATGGGTTTTTTTGTATGTGGCCTTTATCATGTTAAGGTATATTTCCTCTACACCCACTTTGTTGAGACATTTTGTCATGAATGGATGTCATATTTTGTCAAATGCTTTTTCTGCATCTTTTGAAATGATCATATGTTTTTAAAAAAGATTTTATTTATTTATTTGACACAGAAAGAGAGATCACAAGTAGGCAGAGAGGCAGGCAGGGAGAGAAGGGGAATCAGGGGAATCTCCTGCTGAGCGGAGAGCATGATGTGGGGCTCAATCCCAGGACTCTGAGATCATGCCATGAGCTGAAGGCAGAGGCTTTAATCCACTGGGCCATCCAGGTACCTCTGATCATATGTTTTTAAATTTTTTTCCTCTTGTTAATTTGATGTATTACATTCACTGATTTGCAAATTTTGAACCATACTTCCATCCCTAGTATGTATCCCACTTGATCATATTGAACGGTCCTTTTAATGTACTGTTGTATTCGATTAGCTAATATTAAGTTGAGGATTTTTGCATTTTTGTTCATGAGGAATATTGCCTGCAGTTTTCTTTTGTGTGGTGTCTTTGTCTGGTTTTGGTATCGAGGTAGTATGACCTTGTAGAATGAATTTGGAAGTTTTCCTTCCTCTTCTACTTTTGGAACAGTTTGAGAGGATAGTATTAACTCTTCTTTAAATGTTTTGTAGAATTCACCTGTGAATAGTGAAACCATTTGGCTCTGGACTTTTGTTTGTTGGGAATTTAAAATCCTGCTTTAAAATTATATTTATGTTACTCACTATAGTTTTTTGATTTAATTACTTAATAAAGGATATATTTAACCATTTAAAAAGCAGAAGTGAAATGATATCCTAGTTATCAGAAAATCTGATTAAGTGTGGATTTGGACTTATGACTTAAATATTTAAAAGTATTTTCTATGGTATTACATAAATAGTAATATTATAATTTAGAAAACACGAATGTTGGGTATTTTAATTGAAATTCATAAATAAATGAGTGGTTAGAGTGTTTGAGTGTGCCCAAAAGACCATTGTAGTGCTAGTCAAGCTCCTGATGTGTGAAGAATAGGGCATTTTAATCTGCTCTGATATTTTCTCTTTCATCAAGCAATATCAAGTTCCACCTGAAAGTATTTCTACTAATGAATTAAAAAAAATCTCTTTATCAGCTCTTACTGCATTAAAAATGAAGAATTTGAGTAGCTATTTCTCTTAAATTTGGCATCAAAAAAGAAAAATCCTGACCATGTGCAGTAATTTAAATCTATTTCTGTGCATTAGCTGTCAGGCGGATATAAACTTGTAAGGACATTTTTCCTCATATGACTAAGGAAGTGTAAGGTATTAGAGAGGTTAATAATGATGCAACCCCAATGAAACCATAAGCAATGAATGTTATTTGTCATTGCTTTTGAATACTTCTGAAAATTTACATTTGCATGCAGGTTTCATCCAGTGTCTCATTTTGGAGGCTCCTAATAAAATTATTTAGTTAAGGGAAATGACCAGTTTGGAGTACTTTAGCAATCAGGGACCAGGAGAGCAGACCCAAAGTGTCTCAGGTACCCTTTTCTGTTTCCCCAATCTCTCTTCAGTGGTGAAATCCTTGAAAAGCAGAAATGAGTTTATTATCCACAAGAGCCTCATCGCAGTGATTTTACTAATCATTTGTCTCACTTTTTATTTTTCAGAGGTCTGTTGCCCAATACCAGAGCTGAGGAATGGCGAAATCATTTCACAAAGCACTAGATCTGTGAATAGCTGTGCTTATTTCTATAGAGACACGGTTTTTTATATGTGTTATAAGAAATATCAGTTTGAAGCTAGCTGCCAAGAAGATGGCACGTGGTATCCCAAAACACCAGCATGTGATGACGGTAAGAGTTTATGGAATTTTATGTTATTTTGTCTTTTTCTTTTTTAAAATTTACATTCAGGTTGGTTAACACATAGTGTATCATCAGTTTGGGGGTAGAATTTAGTGATTCATCAGTTGTATATAACACCCAGTGCTCATTATATCAAGTGCCCTCCTCAGTGCCCACCACCCAATAACCCCATCCCCCCACTCCCCTCCCCTCCAGCAACCCTCAGTTTGTTCCATGTTTCTGCATATCAAAGTGATGGAGATTATTAAGGGAAGGTTTCAAATTAGGAAGAATTTTTATACCCTGCATGATTTTTGGAGTGGATAAATTTGTTAAAAAGCATTGCCCACCCTCCGATCCAACTTTCTTTTTCCTCCTCATTGTTTATTCCCATTCTCTTGACCTTCCTGGTTTTCTTTTCTTTTCTGAATGAGTAAATATAGGTCACATATAATAGATCAGCTGAACTTTTCAATTATTGTCTTCTGTTTCTTGGTATTTATTGTCTTTTCTTCTTTCTGTCCATATGCCTTAATCTGCAGCTTGAGACCCACCCGAAATCTACTTGAACCCATCTTTCTAAACTTGCTTCCTTTCTTCTGCAAACTTCCTTCCTTCCTTCTGCGGTCTCTTAAGTTCTCCTTCAGACTATCCCACAGTGTGAAATGCCTAACTCTCCCTCACCAAGAGCACTTAAGTGATAAACAAAATCCTACCCCTCCCATTGTTTTTCCGTGGTTCTATCTACTGATGGTCAAGAACAATTACCCCTGCTGGATAGTGATGTTTCTTCTTGCCTTCTGTGTAAGAAGGAGCCCTACAGTGGTTCAGAGTGCTTTGTTCCAGAAGATATTATCAAGTAATATTGTGAAGTCTCATCACTCTAAAATATTGCCTCTCAACTGGCACTTCAACTGTGCCTTTATCAGGCCATTCCAATGTCCAAACAGATTTACATGTTCAGAATGATGCAGTCTGTAACTTGACTAGTACATTCGATGGCCACAGTCTCCGTACCACACCTCTTTTGCTGTGAATGCGTTTTCTAATTGCACAAAATGTAATTGTATTCAGTTATTTAAAAACCCTACAACTTTCAGATAACAGTGCTGACTGTACTCCCACAAGCAAAAAAGGCAAACCCATACCTGGAACACTTGCGTATTTCTGTCAAAAGACATATTTGTCCCTCCAGGTAGAAGGGATGCGATATAGTCAACTTGCTACCAAGTGGCTTTGTGGTTATCTCAGGGGATGGTATCATATTAGACATTTGACATTGTCGCTGGCAGTTTGATGATTCAGTGACAGCCTTGGTAAGTGGCAGTCCACGTTGTCGTGCCCAGGCTTGTTCTTCATCCAAACCACCCCTTTGCTCCTCTTCTTCTTGTGACAGCATTGGTGAGGCCATGGACAGAAGATGGCTGACTTCAACTGATGGAGACATTGCTTAATTGTTTAATGCCCACCCTACTGGGGATGCTCTGCTGGTGTTACCATGCAAAATGAAAACTTTGAACTTCCTGTCATTCCCATATATCCAGTCACCACCTATATCCAGTCTACCTACCCCCGATCTCCTTGGGCCTAATCTTCCAATCTTTGTCCTTTAGGGCACTGCCAAACAAGCTATTCATTCTGGGTCATTCCAGGCTACTTTCATCTATCTTTAGCCCACTTCTTTTTCCAACAAAGTGAATGACCAGATCATCTAAGGTTTTTCTTTACTACTCTCTTTCCCTGAGAAGGCTCTAAAGCAGCTTCCGCCTATTTTAGCTTACACACACACACTCAAAATACACATCTGTGAATAAGGCTTGGCTTGTCTCTCTTCTATCAGTTGGTTATAATGGATTCTCCACATAGCCATAAGCATGAGCTCAAGAGGCACTTGTGCAACAGTGGATGGGCACAAGTAGGTTCTAGGCTCCCTATCTGTGCAGGCTGCTTGTGCCATCTGGTCCTTCCTCATGCTCAATTCCAGATGACAACTTCCATTTTTTAATGGTTTGTTGCCTGCCTGGCCTTATAACTTGGTTCTGATAGACCAAGATCATGATATTGGCATATGCTCCCTTTATGACCAAATATCAGGCACAGTTTCTGTCAGGACCGAACAACGGCAAGAGTTATATCTCAAACAGCACATGGCATGGCCTTGCTTTAGGATCTCAAGGGTATATGCTATGATGGTCCCACTTATATTTGCATGCTTTCTGACTATAACCACTTCCAATATACGAGGCTCTCCTGTGTCTTCAGTTTCAAGCAACAGGACAATTCCACTGCAACCGCCTTAATAGGACAAAAGATGTTCTTAGTGTTCTAGGCATTTAGGAATTTATAAGGGTTTAAGAGGTCTGCACCAGAAATGAAGATGGATTATCTATCTATCTATCTATCTATCTATCTATCTATCTCAACATGCTACTTTCTTCTTGCTCATTAAGTAGAATAACATAATGCCATTGATATTCTGAATCAATGTGGATGTCCAGATAACCATAGTATCATCAGACTCTATTATGACAGGCAAGTGAGTTATCACACCCCAGGGCTAAAACTACAA
>CM052814.1:30666622-30686909 GCA_028533885.1 Nasua narica
AATATTTACACTTAACAAATGATGCATATTTATATAACTGAAAATTTTTCTTAAGTAGTTTTTTTGCTTTATGTTTAGCTCAGGACCCAGTAGAAATACAGTAATTAAAAAAATTAGAATATATCAACTTATGGTGGATATGCATCATTTAAACTTGCTCAAGTACAAATGAAAAATTAAAATCGTGAGAGATAGAAGTTAATTTTGTAAAATTTAATTTATACAGTAATTTTATTTTTTATTTTCAGTCAAACTAAAATGGAAAATATAATGAAACAAATATTTACATTGATAAAAGGAAATCTTAGTTCTACAGGAGAAGCTTTTTTTCCTTTATGAAAATAGACTGTGGAATACATAGAGAAATAAATAAATACTATCTCTTTTAAACCAGTAGTTCCCAAATTGGCTAGTTTTACATTTATATCTATGATACATTTTGAGTTAATTTTTGCACATGGTGAGCAGTAAGAGTTGTCAAAGTTCTTTTTTCTTTCTTTCTTTCTTTTTTTTTTTTTTTTTGCATATGGATGACCAACTGTTTTGTTGAGAAATATTCATTGAAAAGATTGTCTTTTTTCCACTTAATTAGTTGCCACCTCTGTCTAAAATTAACCATATATGTCTTAGTGTGTTTCTTGACTTTATTTTTCTGTGTTTCTGGACTTTATTTTTCATAAGTTCATTCCTATGCCACAATGTGTTGATCATGTAGTTTTATAACAAGTCTTGAATTTGGGAAGTATGAGTCTTTTAAGTTCTATTCTGCAAAATTTGTTTTGGCTATTTTAGGGCCTTGGATTATTCATGTACATTTTAGTAACAGTTCATCAATTTCTACAAAACATCTGCAGGGATTTGGTTTGGAATGCTTTGAATCTCTAGGTCAGTTTGAGAACAGATATCTTAATAATGTTGAGTCTTTCAATTCAATTCATGAACACAGTATATTACTCCATTTAATTAGGCTTTCTCTGCTTTCTTTCATGAATGCTTTGGAGTTTTCTGCTACCATGCACCATATGGAGCTTGTATCAGTTTTAAAACTTTTTTTTTAAGATTTTATTTATTTATTTGAGATAGAGAGAGAGAGAAAGCATGAGAGGGGAGAAGAAGGTCAGAGAGAGAAGCGGACTCCCCACAGAGCCAGGAGCCCTATATGGGACTCAATCCCGGGTCACCAGGATCATGACCTGAGCCAAAGGCAGTTGCCCAACCAACTGAGCCACCCAGGCACCCCAAAACTTTTTGTTTTGAAATAATTATGGATTCACAGAAAATCACAAGGCTAGTGCAGAGAGGTGCTATGTGTCCTTGACCCAGTTTCTCCCAATGGTTATATCTCAGAGAACTAGAATAATATCGACAATAGCAGGACATTGACGTTAGCTCAATGTGTGTGTAAATTCTACACTATTTACAGATTCTTTTTATTCCTTCACCGCAAAGATCCCCCTTGAACCACCTCTCTGTATTTATATCCACCCTCTTCCCCTGACCCCCCCTGCCCACTAAGGGTAACTATTAATCTCTTCTCCATGTCTATCATTTTGTCATTTTGTCACTTTGACAAAGTTTGACAAAATGGAATAATATAGTATTTGATCTTTTGAAAATGGCTTTTGTCACCTAGCATATTGCCCTTGAGATGGTAGTACTTTTTAAATTTCGATTTCCAATTTTTTATTGCTGGTATATAGAAATACAATTGAATTTTATATATTGGCCATGTATGTTGTGACCTTATGAAATTCTTTCACAGGTATGAGCAGGGTTTCTATAAATTCTCTGTCATTTACCAAATAAACAATCATGTCTGAAAATAAACACAATTTTGTTTCTGCCTTTCCAAATTTAGTGCCCTTTATTTATTTGTCTTACCTTATTGCACTGCTAGGACCTCCAATATATTGCTGAATAAGAATGATAAGGGTAGATATCCCTGCTTCAATTCCTAATCTTAAGGGAAAATCATTCAGTATTTAAGTATTAAATATCACTTGTATATCTTTTTACATAGGTTTTCTTACTTTGATAGCTCTTATTTCAAAGGCCAAAGAACTAATGTGAGGGTCCTACAAACTGCCACACTTGAGAGCCACAGAAATGACTGCCCAGTGAGTCCATAAACTCAATGAATCATTGTGAGATAAATATGAACAAGGGATCATTTTATTGCCTGGCTCCTTTAGCTCCTATTTTAACTGGGATCATGGTGATACTTTTTGTTGCCGGGTATCATGGACAACTCAGATCCAACACGTCCCTAAAGATCCTAGTGCACAATTACTGAAGTAAATCACCGAAGTTTCCTTTGGGAAAGGATTGGGGAAATACTACTATATATACTTGGTGTGGTGTTACATGGTCCTTCTGCATAGGGATCTGTCCTTTAAGTCTGAGAATGGGGGAGAAAATTGCCAAGTTAAAAAAAAAAAAACATAATTGGGCAAAAGATCATGACTTTTATTGAAGCAGCTTATCTCAGTCTTTGGATCACTCATTCTTGAACTTTTTTTGATTATGTATCATGCAATACCTATGTTAGCAGATCCTTACCTTAAGGAATACCATATTCTGTTAACCTTCTTCAGAGATTTCTATAGGTCAGGATGTTCTCTCCCCTGGCCGCCCTCCAACCCTGCAGCCTTACATGCCTCATCCTTAAAGAGGCTCCCATTTTGAGGGTTAGTACCTGCACAACCCTGAGAATGAGTGCCTTCTTTGATTTTGAATCCTAGGCATATTCTTGCTTCACTCAGTTGTGGTCCTCTAGTATTTTTCACCCAGTTCGCTTCAGAAGATAGAGTGCTGTTACTCAGCCCTGCTATCCTGGGGTTCTCTAGTCCTCACTGCTATTAGGCAGCCACATTTGATAATAACATCTACTGCCAAAAATGCAACCTACAGTGAGCTAGCCAGAATAGAGTTTCTCTATAGCATTGGTCCCTGTCACTGGGGCATTCCTTATTGTGCTGGTAAATGGTACATCCTCAGGGTTCTCATGAAAAAAATAGCTTGTAGGTCTTCTGGTCTTTATAAAATAGATCATTCTTTTATTTTTATTTGAGAGAAAGAGAGAGAGAGTGCGCACGAGCAGGGGAAAGAGCAGAGGGATATGCAGACTCCTTGCTGAGCAGGGAGCCCGACGCAGGGCTGGATCCCAGGACCCTGAGATTATGACCTGAACCAAAAGCAGACACTTAACCGACTGAGCCACCCAGGTGCCTCCAAAATAGATCATTCTAACATGTCTACTTCTCCGAGTCTTTAATATTTCCTACTTAGTCTGTATTAGCAGTTCTGGCATCTTTATATGTTTTTTGGCCATCATTTTCCCTAAGCTTCCAAAAGCATCCCGGAAGCACACAAGAGCTGACTCGCAGGGCACTTGCATTGCTATCTTGTGTTAAGGAACAGTGTCCCTATCCTGACAAACTCTCCCTTGTCTAGCTTTATGATCCCTTCCTAGGCATACTCTCCCAACTCCTAATGCATGATAAGTCTTGCAGACCTTGCATATGATTCCTCTCCTCTCTTAGTAGGCTCAGCATATCCTTAGTTCATACCAAGATTTGATTTCAGCTCTTGGTCTGATGCCTGGAGGTGAGATGGGGGCAGATCTTGAGGAGAGCAGTTATGACCTTAGAAGATACCTAATGTTTTTGATTCTTCTGCATGGTCTTCAAGCAACAGGGGCACTATCTTATAACAAGGGAAACTGGGCCAATTATATAAGCTCTTTGGTTTTGGGAAATCTGGAGTTCTAAGTTCTATAGTCCATCTACCTGGATATCCTAATGCCAAGTCTAAGGGAACCACTCCCTCCATTAGGGTCCTGACTTTTAGTAGAGACTTGCCAAGGCTAAAATTTATTTATTTTTTTTTACTGAAGTTTTACTCTTGTTTTATGATTATATCCTGACCCTGGTCCTTAGCACAGTTAGTCTCCAAGCTCAGGGACATAAGAGTTTCTTTGAATACTAATGGGAGCGGGTGGGGGGGGTGCTCCTGGATTTCACACTTGGATTTGAAATGTGATTAATTGCCTTGAACTTTCACTTTTAGCTAAGGAGTTGCTGAGCTTGCATCAACAGTCCTCAGCCACCTAATTTCACAGTCCTATTTTCACTGCACCTCTCTAATGTTAGAGATATGTCACTGGCCAATGTGTTTTCCTCCACCTATGCTTCATGGCGGTTTACCAGGTGGAAATGTTCATAGTTGCCACACTACTGTAAGCCAGGAATATTGATACTTCACCTCTCCCCAGTGATGGAGTCTGGATTGTCGGTTGGTGGGTGATCCAATCTAGAATCTTGTTCTTAGAGTTTGCTTCCCAGACCCACTTGTGGTATAAACTGTCTTCAGTCAATGTCTCTAGAAAGGATTCAGATGCATATGAATTTTTCATGGTGCGCTTTTCAGGGGGGAAAAAAGGAACTATAAGGGAATGAAACAACAAGAGGGAAAGGAACTGAGCAAAAATGTACTCTCAGGTAAAGTGTAACCTTCACCTGATCCACAGTGGGCTCTAGAGCATCGATTGTACGTACCACAGAGTTGTCCAGAATTGAGATAAGAAATCAGGGCTTTTGTATCCCAAGGTCAGTAAGGCATTGGTTGCTCCTGAGGGAAAAGGGTACAACTTTCTGTTCCAGGAATAAGGTGGTTCCTGTCATCACAGTGCATGCTTTGGAGGTCATGGGTCTAAGCCATTAATTGCGGTTCCAGTAGCATCTGGAGGGTGGGTGTACCACTGGGTAAAAGCCAATGATGTTGATTTACTTCCATATGGCTGATTCAGTGCCCTGACAGGAAATCATTATTGGCCAAAAAGTACAAATTCTTTTGGGTTAAAGAAAAAGCTTGGATTTTAAGTATCAGTCTCGGGTTCAGAATTTGGCTTAGTCGCTAATTATCTGAGGAGTTTGGGGGGCAGTTTACTTCATTTATCTGAACTTGTTTCCTCATCTACGCAACAAGGTAGGCAAGAACCATGTCACAGGAGCTTTTGAGGACTCGTTATAATAATTTGTGTAAAGTTCTGGTACAGAACTTAAAGATTAAAGGCAGGTTAACAAGACATGTTGATTGATCATTTAAATTAAATAAATCTCTTTATTGTGGTTCCTCTTTTTAAAAGACCAACTGTTTAGTGGATTTACTTACTTTCTTCTGTTGAAATGTAATTGTGCTTGCCTTAATATTCCAAAGAATTTTGTTTGGCTATATTTGGTAACTCTTATTTCTGAGAGATAAGCATTTTGGTTATTATTGGTATGTAGCAATCATTCCAGTTCAGCTGAGTAATGAAGATCACTTGAGGACAATATTCAGAGTTTGCTCCTTTGTTTAGACAACCATTTTTGTCTCTTCAAAGAACAGATATTCACAGCTGGTGGGCAAGATACAGAATCCAGATTGGTAGTTTCATCCATCCTACTTAAAGAGACTAAATTTGGGAAGGGATCTGGATGAATAAACAGGCAATCCCAGATGGTTATGGGACGCTTCATCTAGGGGTTACCAATCAAAGAAGAATAACAAACGTGCCTTCCATCCAGTTGTGTTTACTGCTTAGAAGCAAAATGCTAGGTTCTTCAGGATCCAGCATCATTCAGATATTTTGAGAGTCATAATAAATCTTCCTTTCTCCTTAATTAATCATCTTCAACCATTTAATTTTCAATGCATGCTTTTTCTGTATTGCAAACACAGGCTAGAATAGCTTCCACACTAGAAGAGTTAGTTCACAAAGGGAATCATTTGATGTTTTATATACATTAGAAAGCCCAGGAATTAGGGAAAAGAAGCTCCCCTGAAGTACTGTAATTATAATTGTAATTGTAATTATAATTGTAATTGTATGGACTGGATTCTTGAGTTTTTCCACACTTAGAAACTCTTACTACTCTGTTCTGCCTAGACTATGTGCTATCTAGAAAGAAATTTAATCTTCAAGATTTTTTTAAAAACCCATTCTTCTATGGGCAAGTTATACCTACTTCTCATCACAGAAACCACTTCTCAAATAGGCACCAATTCTGAGACATTCTACTTCCTCTTGTGCTCTGACTCCTAATTCCTGTAGAACCTACCACCTACACTGGGCATCACGACTGCAGTCCCTTGTGCCTTTTTGCTCTTGTTTACTCAGAGGAATCATGGATATATACAGAAAGGAACTCGCCATGTGCCCCATCTGAACAGCAAGGGAGTTTTAGGATAACAACAATAACTACATACAGAATCCCAGAAGGCTCTCCTATCAGTCTCTAGACTCTTGACCCCCTGTCAGAACTGTGCTCAGCACCTGGTCTTCTGGTCACTTCCCCTGTCCCTCCCCTTTAGTGACACACAGCTGAGACTTTGCCAAGGCTGGTTACGTTGGCTTAGGCACCATTTCAGTTGTTACTGAGAATTCTTTTCTTCATATTGGTTCAAGTGTCTTGAGAACACTGAGCTCCAGTGTGGCACCTCTGAGACTCTGTGCCATGGCCTCCAAGTTGCAGAGCACTTTCCCAGCACTCTACGTCTTTGGGGTCTTGATACTGCTGTTGTGCCCTTCTGCTTTGTGTGGTGAGTAGCTATAGGGAAAGGAGAGTAGTTTCTCTAAGATATGGAGGACAAATACCCAATTAAGAATTAACTGAATATAGTCCAATAGTGGTATTTCATAACCTTCTGAGAGAGTATAATGAACTATGTATCAATAAAAATGAAGAATTTTAAAATAAAAGGGAAATTGTTTTAATTCAGGTAGAGGCTGTTATTATGTCTAGAATAAAAATATGTTGATATGCAAAATTCCTTGTGAGGCTGCTTTAGCAAAGAATAATCTTGAATTTTCAAATCAGTTTCTTATATTTCAAGATGCCTGGATGCCTAGAACAAATTTACTTTCCAGATAGGTTAATTATGCCATCCACAATCTTAGTTATTGGTTGATCAGGAATAATTTCCATCCAAAAAGCAAAATTGTTTTCTGTTGTCAGATGGAGCTAGAGAGGATAATGCCAAGTCAAATAAGTCAGTCAGAGAAAGACAAATGCCAAATGATTGCACTCATATGTGGAATTTAAGAAACAAAACAATGAGAGAAAGACAAAAGAAACAAACCAAGAAAGAGATTCTTTACTATAGAGAACAAACTGATGGTTACTGGAGGGAGGGTAGTTGGGCGGGGAGATGGGTGAAGTAGGTGATGGGATTAAGGAGTGGACATCTGGTGATGAGCACCGGGTTTTGTATGGAAGTATTGAGTCACTGTGTTGGACACCTGAAACTAATATTGCGGTGTATGTGAACTATACTGGGGTTAAAAACTCTAAAATAAAAATTCTAAAACACATTTTCTGTTATCAATAACTGAGTAAATTTTCTGGGGTAAAATTACAGGGTACTTTGTGAACTATAAAGCATTATATAAATGTAAGACATTGTTATTGAAATGTACGGAAATTTTTGTCAGAATGAGAAACAAAAGTGTTTGAGAGAACTTACCAGAACCAATTGAAGGCCTGCCGCTGTGGAAATTTATTTATTGTTCTGTTATTTAAATGGAAATGTCCTTTAAGCAAAGTGATATTTTCTTCTTTTGTTAGCTGACATTATTTTTTATCTGAGAGAATTAATTTTCATACTTAAAAATATTTATTAACATAGTCTCTGAAACAGCTATCACGGCATAAAAATTGAGGATTTGAGATAGTTTAGAGGGGAAACCCCCAACCCTAAAATAATAGCTGACTGCTCCTAGGTGAGCTGGCCTGTTGATTTAAAAATGTGGAAGCCATGCTTTCTTCATCACTGAGAGTGATCAGGGGGAAGCATGGGTTAATTAAGGAAGCAATGTCTCGAAAAGGATTTTTCACATCAGATGCGTGAAAATTATTGAGTGGCAGTGTTAATTTATTATTGAGCGGCAGGAAAAAGGACTTCATGCTCAGAGGACTTTTCTCAGCTTCATCTCTGAGTTCCCCTTTCATACAGTCTGAGGTGGCAGAGGAAGGCCTAATCAAATTGTCATGTCTTTCAATTATTCTTCATGGTTCCATTTCCCTTCCCTTTTTTCCTTCTGTTCCCTCATCTCTTCCCATTTCCCATGGCCTCAACCCTCTGAAATGGTACTTAATGTCTGTCAGCTCTGACCTGAAGCTCCTTTCCCTTACAGTAAGGGCTTCTGAGTCCAGACTTTTCTTATGGCCCCAATAATGCTCTGCCTCACCAACTTCCAACCACTCAACTTCCACCCATCCTTCGAGACCTGTCTCCAGCTTACTCCTGGAGACCTTCCCTCCATACTGCAATACCTTCTCCTATAGAACTAATTTCCTGTCCTAATCTGACACTATATACCAGTGACTGGCATAGAGTTGCGGTATAACTATGTGTGTGGCTGATGTGGGAAACAAAGGCAGAAGAAAAATTAAGTTCCCTTACAACCTACAGCCCATGGACAAGTCCTTAAAACAGGCAGAGTGACATTCCTCCGGGGACTCAGCTGCCTCGATGTTGACACTTTGCTATCGGCAAAAAGCAATCCTAGCCTGACACCCACCTCTCCCAGATCCTCTAAGTCTACTTTAACATATAAAAATTCTTTTGGAAACTTCCTTTATCTCGAAACCCCCCAAGATACGTGTTGGCAATCATCCCCTAAGCATATGGACCACTGATATACATCTGAAGGGTCTCATGACTAAGGTTTTATTAGAGTAATAAATGACCTTTTCCCTACAATAGCTAGCCCCTCAAGGTCCTGGAAACCTTGCTTCTATATTCCTTAGAGACTTATACTAACCCTAACCCCCTTCCAACTTGGAAGAATAAAATCAGTCACTCCTCATGACCCCAGAGCAGCTCTTTCTGCCCACGGGCCCAGTTCCTGTGCTTTCGTAAAACCACCGTTTTGCACCAAAGACACCTCAAGAATTCTTTCTTGGCCACTGGCTTCGAACCTTACCATCTTTCCTACATCATGGCTACATCTTATCTTTTTAAGTATGTTGCAGTTATGCCTCCTTGATATTACCTGAGAAGTATAGTACGGAACTCTGTATGTGTGTTTGGTCTTAAAAATTAAGAGCTATTTTTTTATATTTCTATGGAGGGGCCTAATCAGCAGTTTAAGAAACGCTAGAGGGAAGCTTTGACTCAGACGCAAATGAATTCCTTTTCCTGGCACTAAAGCAGAACTTACTTTGGAATTACTGTTCTTATGCTTTCTGGACCCTTCAGAGTTGAAGCTTTGGGAGGGGCAGAGGTAAGGGAAACAGTGCTTGACCTGAGCTGATTCTTTGCGTCAAGAGTGTTTCAAACGTGCTTTCCCTCTTGTGTTTTGTTGTTGTTGCTGTTGCTGTTTTTCAATGGCTAGACTGATCTAGCCTGAGGATCACCGCTGAGGATCTGCTAGCTGCAATTCCCTGGTCTGCTTGATCTCGGAATCCATCTCCAATTCTCATTGATCTCTTCCTCTTTCTTATCTCCTAAAGACCTACTGACTCCTAGGGGTTTATTTTTACTGAGACTTTCTTCCAACTGCAGGAGGTCCTTTTGCACAGGCCTGAAGACACTACCACCACCAGGCCTGTCTCTGTCATGCAGCCCGGTTCCAACTCACCGGAAGTACTCACTCATCCTTTGTTCCAAATAATGTCAGGAGTACGGGCCAATCTCAAAGCAGCAGAAATATGTCCTTCACCCTCACCAACACAGCCACTAGACAACCCGCCTCTGCATTTTAGATTTCCCAGGCAGGAGCTGGACACGAGGCCACTGTGTCTAATATCCCTGCAAAGTGAAAAGAGATACATTGGCCTTTCTCAGTGAGCTCCTTAGAGCCCCTCTGTCAGTGTGAAGGAGAAATGCACCCACACATTGGCCTTGCCTGGGATTAACCTGAATTTAAAAAATTAAATTCCTGGGACGCCTGGGTGGCTCAGTTGGTTAAGCAACTGCCTTTGGCTCAGGTCATGATCCCAGCGTCTTGGGATCGAGTCCCACATAGGGCTCCTTGTTCCGCAGGGAGCCTGCTCCTCTCTCTGCCTCTGCCTGCCTCTCTGCCTGTTTGTGTTCTCTCTCTGTTAAATGAATAAATAAAATCTTTAAAAAAAAAAATAAAGCTCCAATTCTTGGGTTGCCTGAGTGGTTCAGTGGGTTAAAGCTTCTGCCTTCGGTTCAGGTCATGATCTCAGGGTCCTGGGATCCAGCGCCACATCGGGCTTTCTGCTCAGCAGGAAACCTGCTTCCCCCTCTCTCTCTGCCTGCCTCTCTGTCTACTTGTGATCTCTCTTTCTCTGTCAAATAAATAAATAAAATCTTTTAAAAAAATAAAAAAATTAAAAAATTAAAAATTAAATTCCTAATCTTTTAGTGCCTTTGACTTGGGTGAAGGAGTTATGAGTTTTCTAGCAGATTCTGAGCTACCTACTTCATCAATTACGGGATGTAACTTGACTGTGCAAGAGTATTGTTCTTTAACCAAAACTTCCATTTTATGGCTTTTAAATATTCATTGATGCCTTATAAAGTAAGCAATGATCACTACAGGGAGCAGAAAATAGCAGGATTCCAGAAAGTACCAATGGAATTTGATACAAACCTGAGCCTAATCCCTGAGTTTGATTCATGTTACTTGCACTTACTAGCTGTGACCTTATGTGGAACATCTGACCCTTCTAAGGTTGAATTTCCTTTTCTCTAGAATGGGAATAATGATCGTACTGCCTCAGAGAGTTATTGTGAGGATTAATTGGTTTAACATATATAAAAATGATTAACAGTGTCTAGCAAGTAGCTAAGATCTCAGTAAATCATTCCTATTGATTTTGTCAAGGAACTGAAATACACTTCTGCTGGATAATTTAATGACTTCATTCTACCAAATAAGAAGAGTCCCCCACTCTGAATTGCTAGTTGAATTAAACTCTAGCTCATTGTCTTCCACCCTTCTCTTTTACCATTCAAGATTGCAGAACATTTCCAAACATTGCCCACGGATCCCATAGAGACGTGAGTTCCTTTTTCTCCTTTACTACTGTTGTGGAATATGAATGTGACGAAGGATATGTTCTTGTTGGAGAGTCTAAAATCACCTGCAGGAACTCCCACTGGTCGCTTCCAGCCCCTCAATGTAAAGGTAACTTCAACCTCACTGATGACCTTGATTAAAAATGTAGAGCCTCTGTGAATGGTCTGACCCTAGAGTATCTTTCCAGCCAGGGGAAACACTTAAAAAAATTTTTTATTGTACTTATTTACTCATTTTGGGTAGTTAACGCATGCATATGGTACGATATTTTCAAAGTCTGACCCATCACCCAGTTTAGCAGTCTTGGAAGTAACCATTGCTACCGGTGTGTATGTTTTCAGAGGTAATCTAGAGGACCACTTTTTGCTTTTCTTTAATAAAAATTTTAATCAAAATGTAACATACTACAGAACAGTGTACAAATCTTAAGGGTGAAGGTCAACAATGATCACAACGTGAAGCTACCTTGAAGCATCTCATGTCCTCCCTCAGTTACTCCCGACTCTCCTCCCCAAAGAAGGTCGTTCTACCAGCACCATGTGTAGGAGTGCTGACTCCATCTTTGGCCCTCCATCTTGTTCATGTTCACTTGATGACCTCTTTTGTGGTTACGTGTTCCAGACCCACTGGAAATTAACATACATATCTCAGAAATGCCCACCAAGGCTGGTGTAGGGGAAAGCTCACTTTGGCCTCCCATGCATCTGAAATAAAATAGTCCTTCCTCTTTCCGAGGTACAGATGGCGCCACAAGATCTAATTAAAGGTTAGCTGTCAATTAAGTGGACACGAACCCCTAGATCTCTCTACAGGTGTCCTGTAATACAATGTCCCCTCGCTCTAAAAAATCTATGGACTGAAGTCTAGACATTTTGGAGAATAGCTGTACAGAGCCTGGTTGTGGGCTTCATTCTCCCCCACCCCCACCAGTAAATTACCCTGAAAAAAACTCCGTGTAAAGTGCATGGTGTGGCCTGCTTTGTTTTTTGGTCTCAAACTGACCTTTCAGCTTGGGGGATACTTTATCATCCCTCTTCCATCTCTAACACCATGGGTTAGTTCTGCCAACTTCTTAACTTTGTATAAAGGAAATCATGCTTGCACTCTTTTGTGCCTGGCTTCTTTCTTCATCTACGTTCTTACACGTTGTAATAGTTGATTCATTTTCATTGTTTTATAATATTCCTCTGGATAAGTAGACCACATTTTATGTGTTTTATAAAAGTCTAAGTGTTTTTGTGTTTTAGGCTATGATGAATAATGCTCTTAAGAACACTTTTGTGCATTTCTCTTGGTACTAATGTGCAAACATTTCTTTTAGGAATAAGCTCAGCAGTAGAACTGCTGTTTTGTAGAGTGCACACATATTCATCTTTAGTAGATGATGCCAAATTTTGTTCAAAAGTGGTTATAACAGCTTCTATTTCTGTCAGTAGGGCACGAGTGCTCTAATTTTGATAAACGTATAAGTTCTAAATTCCAATTTATTTCAAATTACCAATATTTTCCTTGATGTTGGAAACTTTTGTGTCTTGTTTAAAATATATTTGCCTACTATGTGTAAGCCTGATGATTCACAGACATGTACCCTGGGGTAAATAATACATTATATGTTAATAAAAAAAATTAAAACAAATAAATAAAAAGAAAAAAAGTATTTGCCTACCTCAAGGCAATGTTCTATGCAACAACAAAATACAACAAACACGCTCTCCTATGTTATCGTACAGAGCTTTATTGTTTTACCTTTTACAATGATATCGCCAGCCCACTTGAAATTCCTATGTGTTTACGGTAGAAAGTGGGGGTCAAAGTTTGGCTTTCCCCAGTGGATGATCAACTAATTGTGTACCACTTATTAGATGGGCTGTAGCTCCCACTGCTTCCTTGGGCACGACTGAAGTGCCCATGCATGTGTGGTTCTGCTTCTGCATATAGAGATAGCAATCTTTAATTTGAGACCATCAGCGAGGATTTAGCAACATTTTAGTAAGCACCGGCTTCATTTTAAATGACTACACTTACGGATAAATTCCGAACCTCCTCGAGGTGTCTGATATCCCCATGAGAGCCTCACTCATGCCATTCATCTTCTCATGCTGAAGTTGCCCTAATAAGAGATTTCTGGTTGACCACCAAGATTAGGTGTGCCCTTTTAAAATCACACTACTAATAGCAACTCAAGAGGCTAATTTCCCACCATTATCTCCATTTAACACAGGACAATGTTAAGGGTATGTGAATAAAAATTACATACTTATGATCATAGAAAAAGTGAGGTTTTGAGATACAGCAGTTTTAAAAACTCAGAGTCTAGGACCCCAATCCTTAGGTTTATATCATAATCATGTCACCTAAAGGTTATGCATCCTTAGACGAGTCACATAAAGTGTCTGTACCTAATTTTTCCCTCTTGCCAAATGGAGATAATGATAGGGGTGCCTGGGTGACTCAGTTGGTTAAGCATCCAGCTCTTGGTTTCAGCTCAGGTCGTGATCTCAGGATTCATGCGATCAAGCCCTGCCTCAGGGTCCATGATCAGTGCAGAGTCTGCTTGAGAATCTCTCTCTCTCCCCTCTGCTTGTGCTCTCAATTTCTCTAAAATAAATAGATCAATAAATTTATTAATTATTAATTAATTCAACTAATTCCATCTTTAGAAAAATAATAGTGTTCTATGTTGAGAATCGCATGCAAAATAACATTACTATTATTAATTCTTATAATCATACAATCAATGGAGGTAGAGAACAACTCCCAGCATGCAGGTATAATTTATTATCAGTGTTTCTCATCCCCTCGGGATTCTTCACTTTTGTAAGATTTTATTCTGAGAATCACAGCATGATCAAAATTGGGTTTCCATTACAGCTCTGTGTCTGAGACCAGAGATCGAAAACGGCGATCTGTCTGTGCATAAGGACAACTATGTTGAGCCTGAGAGTGTTACTGTCCAGTGTGACAATGGCTATGGTGCGATTGGCTCTCAAAAAATCACCTGCTCGGAGAACGGAATCTGGGTCCCAGCGGTGCCCAAGTGTAAGTGGGTAAGTGGCACACATTCCAGGATGTCCTGTCATGTTCTAAAAATTGTCGCTGGTGTCAGAGCCCTGTCAGCCAGCATTGATGAAAACAGACTTGTATCAGGACTCACGAGTTGTTTAAATCACTTTGGAGATCGGCCTCAAAGCACTTGGTGAGCTCTTTAAAGCCAATTCTAATCCTCTCATTTTATAGCAAGAAGAACTGAGCCCCCAGATAGGAGGGCTTCCCTAGATCTAGGTGACCCGGCCCCTGGCCCCGTGTTTTCTACAATACACAACGCATGCCATGCTTTTGCATGGCTGTCAGAACTCTTCCCTCAGTTGTCCCTGAAGGACCCCCTTCGCTCCCCCATGTGTCTTCTGCAGCCTTCTTCCTTCCCTGCTCCCAGTTACTCTCCGCATACGGAGAGTGCTGGTGCAGCGCCAGGCACTCTGCCGAGACAGGGTGTCTTTGGGTTTCCTCCACCAGTCCCGAAAATGGGCCAGATGCTCTGATTTTCCTGTCATCGCCGGGGCATCCTGAAGACATCCTATACTTTCCCAGCTGGAGAGCAGTCTCTAAATCTATCCTTTTATGTCTTGTAGGAAATCCAGATGGGCTGTGAGCAAGTGCTGGTCGGCAATAAACTCTTACAGTGCCTCCCCTACCCAGACGACGTGAAAAGGGCCCTGGAGGTCTATAAGCTGTCTCTGGAGATCGGAGAGCTGAGCCGGAGCGAGACTTGGAGAGAACATCATTTTGAAACCAGCACATCCACCACCTCCTCCCTCTCCCCACAAACATAGAGAATTAGGTACATTTCTCTCAAAGCAACTCTACTAATCATTCCTTAAGTACTGTTTACTGAAAAAAAAAATACCCACATTAGGAGAATCAGTTGATGCCTTTAGTGCCACCAATAATGTGGAGCTATTGCTTCGTATCTTTGCTCGGCCAGGCTTCTGCGGTCCTGGCCGTGGGGGATGACAGAAATAAATAATGACTCAGCATATTCCAGTGTCTTTGTTTTCACTTTGATGTCTGTATAATGAAAAACTAGGGCCCTATACCAATCACTTCCTAATGTTTCTCTAATTCACTTCCTTTTCTATTTTACTGCATCACAAGGTGTAGGTAGTCCTTGCAAATGTATACTTGTGCCTTATCTGAGGGGTCTTTACCCCCCATCCTCACTTCCTACCTGTCCTTCAATGCCCTGGCCAAATATCACATCTTCCTCCAAGTCTCCTGCTTGCTTTCTTCCTTTCTTTTTCAAAGATTTTATTTATTTGTTTGTTTGTTTGTTTGTTTGTTTGACACAGAGAGAGAGAGAGAGGGAACACAAGCAGGAGGAGTAGGAGAGGGAGAAGCAGGCCACCTGCTACTGAGCAGGGAGCGATGTGGTGCTCGATCCAGGACCCTGAGATTATTTATGGCCTCAGCCAGAGGCGGATGCTTAACCAACTGAGCCACCCAGGCACCCCTCCTGCTTTCTTTCTCTATTTGGTCACCAGTATTTTTCTGGAACAACTTCTTACTTCTTTACATTTGGTTTTGCTCAACATCCCTTCCACCCAATATTAACTACCTCAAAAGTCCTCGAAAGCCTAATCTTTGTGTCACCCAACCCTTGAGTATGGCCAAGGCTTCCAACTCTTTTCTTCATATTTCAATTAAAATGGCTTCAGTATCTCTCTTAGACCAGATTCTACAGAAGCAGAGCCTGAGAAAAGGACTCACGTGCAAGCAATTTACTAAAGAAGTGTTCTAAAGAGAAAGAGGAAAAGGAGTACGGTGAGCAGGACAGGAGAGGGAAGGAGCCTAGCACCGTGATCGAGCCGAGTCCTACAGGAAGTGGTTAAGCCCTGTTCCCGAAGGGAACTTTGGATTTAATTTGCTTACATTTTGTCCCAATTCCAGGTAAAGGAACTGGGCGAAGAGCCACCCGGGGGGCACACAAGCTCCTCGAGCATCCAGCTCTCTGGGGGACAGAACTGTCTAGCAGCCTGAGAAGGCTGCACCAACAGAAGAGAAGGTAGGACCATGAGAAACCAGAACCCACAGAAGCCAGCAGAGGAGCACACAGAAATGGTAGAAGGGACTGAGAGGGCTGGGTGGAGCTCCTCAGTGCTTGTCCCTCATGTGTCCCTCTTGTATCTCTGGATACTCTTGGCAGACTTCTATTTCCGACAGTCACTTCTTCTTCTAAACATTTGCCTCCTTTGAAGTCTCATTTCCATTCATGCTGACTTACCCTGGCCTCTGCCTCTCCACTACATCTTGATCTATAATAGATAATATAATATAAAATGGTCTCTTTTCTTCGATTTCTTTAAAACAGCCATCACATGAGAAAACTTCATAGCAGACTTACACTAAATCTTTGGAGTTAACAGAAGGGTAATATGGCTGGCTACACAAGACAAGACTTCCATAGTGAATGTTCCAGAACTGTGATCTTAAAAGATCATTGCCTTTCCCTGACACCAGGAATATCTTCTGGCTGACTTTCTCCGCATGACCTTGTCAGTCTCCAGGCTTTTCCGGTCTGCCATGTTCCCTTCTCAAATCTCCCCTGGTTAGACTTCATCTATTCTTGCTCCCACTGCCTCAGAAACTCATTTCCCCTCACTTCATTAGGGAAAGCATTTTTTTTTTTTTAAAGATTTATCCATTTGACAGAGAGAGAGAGAGAGATCACAAGTATGCAGAGAGGCAGGCAGAGAGAGCGGAGGAAGCAGGCTCCCTGCCGAGCAGAGAGCCCTATGTGGGGCTCGATCCCAGGACCCCGAGACCATGACCCGAGCCGAAGGCAGAGGCTTTAACCCACTGAGCCATCCAGGCGCCCCTAGGGAAAGCATTTTAACTCACCATCTTTCCCTAGTCTCAGGAATTTTATGTCCAAAAATTCCCCATGAATATACGCAAATTAACGGAGCATCATCCATCCCGGATCTGGAATAGAGATCTAAAGAAGCTATAGAGAAGCTATAGAGAAGATTCGGGAGCATCTCTGAAATATGAGTCTTTCCATATTTCCTTCCCTGTAGTCCCTGGAGGGCCGTGTGGAGACATCTTCACACTGATGTGAATTATGCCACAATCTTTGTATTTGTTAATTCCAGTTAATCGCAACAATTATAATTATAGAAATGATATATATGTATATATGAACAAGAATTCAGGCCTTACAAAGATATACATAAAAAATGAAAATGAAATTCTTCTCTCCTTCTGCCTAAATCCTATTGTTTTGAGTTTTTCTACTGGTTAACTTAATCATTCTGAAGAGGAAGCACACACTATATCATTTGACTTTTTCTCTCTAAAGAATATATTTTGATTTCCTGCTACAAAATGATCAATCTAGCTCTGACTTTTTCCCCACCTTTCTCTCCATCAGTCAGTCTCATGCAATTTTATTTTCTCTTATTAATGGTTTATCTTTATAGCTTTATTCCAAGACTTAATAATAGAGAATTAAATCTCTATTATTTATGCAACTCTAATTTTTAGTAATTTGCTATTTTACTAAAGTAATACAAGCAAATAATTAAAAAGCCAAATAATCCAGAAAGACTTGTAATGAAAACTCTGGTAGTTTGACACACTCAATCCATCCCTTGGTCTTAAGCCCCCAAAATAACCACTTTAAATTCCTTTACCTCTTTCTTAGGATATTTATCTACAGATTTACAAATGACTTTCTCATCCTACTTATGTTTATTTACTATTTTTCAACATTATGTATCAACCTACTATCCAGAAAGAATAGAATTTAGGTCCTTTATAGTACCATCTTTCCTCAGCGTAGTTATAGCCTACTCCTTGATTAAATTTAGTGTTTACCTTATTATGACTGAGCAAATTATAATCATTGCTAACACACAGTAAGCCAAGTAATGACTTCTGAATCTATTTCCTTACAAGCGAATGCTTTCATTTTCATGACTTGAATATTTTATCTTGCTTTTTGACTTAGTTTCCTGCTTCTGTTGCTGATTCTTGCTACATGCTCCAATAGATCTTTTATAGTCTAACAATATATTTCTAAATATGCTGAGACATATCATATACGATTTCACTTCCAGCCCTCTCTGTGCCACCCTTCCTGGAAATTTCCTTTCCAGGCCCTCTAGTTATTGGTTCTGAAATGACTTGTTGTTTACTTTTAAATCTTAGGTCTTCCCTTTGCTGTGCTCTTCATTACTTTGGTTCCAAGTCTTCATGTATTTTAGTTTATTTCTTCATCTTTTTTAGTGCTTAAGAAAAGGTGCCTGGGGACTAACATCTTTACATGTGTTACCATATCTTTTTTTTTTTTTTTAATCCTCATAGTTAATTAATAGATTACTTGTATGTAGAAGTCTGGGTTCTTTCAGAATTTTGAAGGTATTACTCCACTGTCCCTCACCTTCCGGTGCTGTTATGCAAGTCCAGATACTCCAATCCTTAATACAGTGTTATTGACACACACCCCCAGTGGTTTTAGTATCTTCTCTTTACCTCTGTGGCTTCACTGTAGGGTGCTTTTTATGCATTCACATGGGTACCTGCTGGGATTTTTTTTTGATCTGGAAACACATGTGCTTTAGAATTTAGAAATTTTTTCTGTTATTTTCTGGTTTTATTTTGTCCTGCCTTCTTTGTTTCCTTCCTCCCACCTCCTGCCCCTGGAATTTGCTTCGTTAAAATATTGTTTTAAGCTTTTCTACCTTACTTCCCATATATTTTTCATTGTGTTCTACTTTCTGGGAGATTTTCTTGACTTTGTATTTTAAGATCTTTTTGAAGTTTAAAATCTATTTATTTCATTTTAATTTCCAATAACCTGTAGTTGCTCTACATGTTCTTTTTGAGTGATATCCTGTTCTTTCCTCATGGATACAATGCAGCTTTTTCTGTCTCTGAAAATATTAAGTACAGGGTGGGATTTTTTATATTCTCTGCTTTCTGCTCATAAGAAAGAATGAGACGCTAATGTATAGACTAATGTCTCTGTATGAATCAGCAAGGCTTCTCTAATGGTGAACTTCTTTGTAGCAAGATGGGCAGCAAGGTTTAACTATTTGTATGTTTGTTTTATTTTTAAATGAGACATGTCTTTTCTTTGGGGATGCTTAGTGTCTCCTGAGATTTCTTTAATCCCTTCTGGATTGATCTATCAGACTCGTTCTTTTCTCTGGAGTTTCTTCCTTTCTTTCTCTTTAAAGATTTTATTTATTTATTTATTTATTTATTTATGAGAGATAGCATGAGCAGAGGGGAGAGGTAGAGGGAGAGGGAGAAGCAAGCTCCCCAGTGAGCAGGGAGCCCCATGTGGGACTCAATCCCAGTACCCTGGGATCATGATCTGAGCCGAAAGCAGACTCTTTTTTTTTTCCCACAAATATGTTTATTTTATTTTTTCAGTGTTACAAGACTGATTGTTCATGCACCACACCCAGTGCTCCATGCAATACGTGCCCTTCTCAATACCCACCACCAGGCTCGCCCACTCCCCCACCTCCTCCTCTCCAAAACCCTGTTTGTTGCTCAGAGTCCACAGTCTCTCCTGGTTCATCACCCCCTCCGATTTCCCCCCATTCACCCTTCCTTTCCTTCTCACAATGCCCTCTATGATTTTCTTTATACTCCACATGTAAGTGAGACCATAAGATAATTGACTCTCTCCGCTTGACTTATTTCACTCCACATAATCTCTTCTAGATACAAAAAGTTGATTTTTTTGTATCAACTTTTGATACAAAAGTTGGATGTTCATCCTTTCTGATGGAGGTATAATATTCCATTGTATAGATGTACCACATCTTCCTTATCCACTCATCTGTTGAAGGGCATTTTGGTTCTTTCCACAGTTTGGCGATTGTGGCCATTGCTGCTATGAACATTGGGGTACATGTGGCCCTTCTTTGTACTGCATCTGCTTCTTTGGGGTAAATACCGAGTAGTGCAATTGCAGGGTCATATGGTAACTCTATTTTTAATTTCCTGAGGAATCTCCATACTGTTTTCCAAAGTGGCTGCACTAACTTGCATTTCCACCAATAGTGGAGGAGGGTTCCCCTTTCTCCACATCCTCTTCACCATTTGTTGTTTACTGTCTTGTTGATTTTGGCCATTCTAACTGGTGTAAGGTGGTATCTCACTGTGGTTTTGATTTGAATCTCTCTGATGGCTAAAGATGATGAACATTTTTTCATGTGTCTGTTAGCCATTTGTATATCT
>CM052814.1:30687409-30771483 GCA_028533885.1 Nasua narica
TCTAAATTTAAACGTCTTAAAAATACTTCCAAAGTAGTTTCCTGGTTTGGAAAAGTAGTTTCCTGGTGGTAATTACCACCACAGCAGAAACAGATAAAACCTAAAGAGAGAATATAAACAATGTCAAAGAAGGAAACACTTTGTGGAACATAAAAACCAGAAATAAAGTCTCCTAAAGCATATTTGATGTTTTCACGAGTTTTTTAACACTATTCAATGACTGTATCTGTAAAAGGGATGGCTAGCCTTTGTGAGCAAGACTGATCATTTTTAAAGGAAGGATAATTCCAAATAAATTGCTATGTTACTTGCCGTGTAATGTTAAGAAAGCAGACTCTGGAATCCACTGGCCATTCAAATTCTTGTCCTCTATCTGCCTGCTATATGTGTTAACCTCTTTGGGGCTCCATTTCCTTATTTGGGTCTCCATTTCCTTATTTGTAAAATGAAGATTTAAAAATATTCATTTCATAGAGCTTTGGCTACTTATGAAACAAATATTTATAGAACACCTACTATGTACTTCTGTAATCGGGTAGAATTTTTTTTTTTTTTAAGGCTGATGCCTTGTGGAATTTATAATCTGTAAAGAAAAGACAGAAAAGGAGCAGTAGGCATAATGAACAGGTAAATAGTAACTTGGAATGTGAACGTTGCTGTGGAAAAGAAAAAATGTAGCAGGTTAGGGCCATTAGAAATAGCAGAAGTGGGTAGGGGTGTGACTGATGTAAGATGATAAAAGTAGAATTAAATAGTTTGAGGAACAAATGAAATGATGGCTATAACGTACCTATCGTGGCATGGGATATATTGCAAACAGTACCAACTGTGATGAGGAGAATGACCATACCATGAATCCTGCATTATAAGTTTTAACATAATGTAACACACATTTTTTTTTATGACTAAAGGTCATCTTATCTTCTTCCCATTTTACCAAATAAATAGTGAACCATAGTTTCAAGAACACCAGCTTAAGGTGGAGCCAGTTACTGAAACACCCACGTGTCATACTCGGGTCCAGGACGCTCAGAGAACTCATGGCTCTAGAAAGTTCTGGCTACCACCCTGGTCAGATCGAGTAGGGTTGGAAAGCAGTGACTCAGCTGTCCGTCCCCAGACATACTCTGTTCTTGCCACAGATATATTGGAATTTTCGTGGCATGACACACATAGTAGAACATACTTACACCTCTTAAAAAGCGAAAAGCAGGCTTCCCGGGCGTGTCTGTGGAAATGTCGGGGTTTGTCAAAGCCCCTGGAGGACGGTGGGCGGAAGCAGGCACCCTGTATGTATATGTGGGTGGGCGGCACTGTGGCGTGGCTGGAATGAGTTATGAAAATTTGGGGTTGGACACGTCAGAAAGTACAATTAGAACGATGCCATAATAAGAGATTTCCAAGCATGTGAGAGGGTTGGAATTTACCCAATAGGCTACAAGAATCACTAAATAATCGAAAAGTGGGAAATAATATAATCATATATGCAGTTTAGAAAGATTATTCCAGCTCCCGGTGAGAAGAGGGATTCCTTGAGACCAAAAAAAAAAAAAAAAAGAGAGAGAGAGAGAGCAAATGTCATCAGAAGAGCCATAGGGAGCATGTGTTTATGTTCTGGAAGTAATTAAATCAAGGGTTGGAAAAACTTTTAATGCAAATGGATTGATGGGCTTAACGGCACAGCAGGATAGAAATTTGTCTTCTATCATAAAATGAGTAGGAGTAGACAATAGGGATTTCACAAGAAAAAGCAGATGGGCATGAAGTATTATCAAGACAGCTTGGTTTCTGTTAAGATAGGAGGGCGTAAGTAAACCTATTAAACAGGCCAGCCGAGGGCGTGGGCTGTGGGGTGTGGGCCTAGCAGGGAAGTCAGACGCTGAACGGCAGGCCTGGAGTCGCTTGGATTATTTTGAAGGGAAAGCAGAGGTGATGGTTTGGGTGTTTTTGTTTTGTTTTGCTTTGTTTTGTTTGTTTTAGGTTGTAGGAGTAAATAGCAGGGATGAAGGAAACCAAAGGCCTAAGTAGAAGGCTGGGAATAAAATTGGGCAGTAGGGTCTGGAAGAGCAAGCAAGAGCAAATCCTATCGGGTAAGGGGGCTTGAGGTGGGTGGCAGGAAGATTTTAAGTTGATAGATTTATTCGTTTATTATATAGTTCATTCATTCAGCGTTTATTCCAAATAATCACTCCTGCATTTAATTAGATGTTTATGAGTTGAGCAACAAATGTCTTCTAGATCTATTTCCTTCTCCAATGAATAGAAAACACTTTGTTTTTGTCTGAATTCGTGTTTATGAACTTGGTAGGATTAATAGGTCAGAAGTCCATATCCTGCTTTTTTCAGGCTTCAGAGGCCAGAAGTGAGAAGTGGAGCTTTTTTTTCAACTCATTCATCATTGTTTTTAAAGAGCAGGAAGTATGGGGTGCTTGGCTGGCTAAATTAGTGGAAGGTGTGACTCTTGATCTCAGGGTTGGGAATTCAAGCCCCACATTGGGTGTAGAGATTACTAAAAAAAAAAAAAAAAAAAAAACCTTAAAAAATATGTAAAAAAAATAAAGAGGAGGAAGCTGTTGCCATAATTTAGCAGGTTCCTTTTTCCTACTCATTAGCTTTGGACATTTGTCATGCAGTTAGAATGGCTGAACTTAGAATGACGAGCACACACCCTCAGAATGACCAAATATCTAATCTTCCATTTGGGGAATTTGTGTGCGGGCGTGACGGTGGGGAATTTCTTCTACTCTTCTATGTTCTTCTAACTGATCTAATAATCAAATTGACATGAGCCCTGATCATGGAGAGAGGCGAGGGAAAGAAAGAGAAAGAGAGAGAGAGCAGCACACAGGGGCTCGCACAAGGTAAGCACTGCGACTAGGAAAACAAGAGGGGCTGATAATGGTGAGTTTTTACGACCAGCAGAGCTCAAAGACTGGAGTATTAGCGGTCAGTGACGTGGCCGGTATCGGCCGCGCCCGCACTGCAGTGCTCCGGTGGAGACGGTCAGAGGCCCGGCAGTGGAGGGTGGAGTGGAGGATCCCCCAGGATGGACTGGGAGACAAGGTTCTCCCTTCTTGGGGCGCATCTGGAAGAGGCAGCATTGCCTCTCAGGGGACAAAAGAGCTGGCAGGTGCCCTTGCACTGCCCCATTCCTTAGCCCAGGGGCGGAGACACCTGCTGAGGGAGGCCAACCCGGACATCAGACATCAGACATCGGCTGTTTGTTGTGCTGTGCTCTAAACTTCAAGCTCCTGCGTGTTGATGCAACTGCGTCGGGGCAAACCCGTACCAGTCCCAGTGAGGGGAGAGCCTCCCCCAAAGGATGAGCATGAGTCCACACCATGCCAGGTCCCTAAGTTTGGCAAGTTTGCCTGGCCTGCCTGGGATAAAACACAGGTGCACTGTGCTGCCGAGAACGCAGCTGGCCAGACGCAGGCAGGGCGAAGGCAGGAGGGTGGGATACGCGAAGGGAGCTTGCTCCTTCTGGGAAGGCCTTCCCAGACAGCAGGGGATGGGGGGGGGGCAATCTCCCCTCTCTGGGGATGAAGGAGAGGGCTGGTGTCATCTTTCTCCCCCACCCACCGGCACAGGCTGACTTCGGTGAGCTGCACGATGCCAACAGTGGGGGCCAGAGCCGCTTCCCCAAGCCCCACCCCTCCACCCTCTGCAGGCGCTTCTTTCCTAGGGCAAGTGAGTCTGAGAGCCGCAGGCCCCGCCCCGAGAACACCGGACCCTGTTTTTCCTGTCAGAACACAGGAGGAGGCTCCGCTGGTACTGATGGGGAAGGGAAGAGGGGAGCCCGGGGGGTTCAGTGGAAATCTCTCTCCCTTTCTTGATCTGTACCACCATGTGGGCAAGATGTCCAGAAGGAAACTGGGGATGCTCAGATGATTGCCCCCAAACGAAGCCGAGCCAGACTTTGGAAGTCGGTTGTTTGTCTTTTTTCTTTTCTTTTCCTTTCCTTTACTTTCTTGTTTTTTTTTTTTTTTTAAGATTTTATTTATTTATTTGACAGAGAGAGAGATCACAAGTAGGCAGAGAGGCAAGCAGAGAGAGGGAGGTGGAAAGCAGCCCCCCCCCCCCCGCCCCCTACGAGCAGAGGGCCCGATATGGGGCTGGATCCCAGGACCCTGAGATCATGACCTGAGCCGAAGGCAGAGGCTTTAACCCACTGAGCCACCCAAGCGCCCCTTCTTTTCTTGTTTTAATTAGTATTTTAGAAAAGCTTCTGTGAAAGTTCCAATCTGTCTTAGCTGTGCTAAGGAGAAAACAAAGAAATGAGTCTGTGTCCCCACTTGGGCCAAAATTAAATGGCAAAGAATTCAAATACACCTCAGTGTCAGGTGGCAGAAACAACCAAAATGTGAGAGCAGGTAGGCTGGGAGAAGAGCCACCGGCTAGCAGTTGGGCCCGTTTTGAAGATTCTCTTGCAAAATAAAAGCTTGGAAGTGATTTCTTCTCCTTTTGCTAATAGATTTGGCTGTTTCTTTCCGGGCAAACCCAGACCTCTAAAGTGAAAATATCACCACTGTCTCGGGAAAGATTCATTGCTGACCTTTGGCTGTTTTCATTCTAGGATACCGAAGCTGGGTGAGATGAGCTCTCCTTTTAAAAACAAAATAACAACAAAAAAAAATAATAATAATAACATTAAGTGATTTGTGCAATGATATCTGACAACTTATTTCTGCAAAAGACGTCTACTACAGCTACAGCTGGCCTCATTAATACTCACTGTAAGTACTTTCTTACCCTTAAATTAAAACAAACAAACAAACACATATTTCTTTAATCTGGAGTGAGCTAATGCTTGAATTTCTATCATTAACAATGTATTTGTGTTAATTATCACTGTTTCACTGCATCTTTTTTATTTTTATTTTTTTTATTTTTATATTTATTTTTTATTTTATTTTTATTTATTTTTTAAATAAAATATGTTTTATTTATTTATTTGAGAGAGAGAGAAAGTGAGAGAGAGCATGAGAGGGGAGAAGGTCAGAGGGAGAAGCAGGCTCCCTGTTGAGCTGGGAGCCCGATGCAGGACTCGATTCCGGACTGCGGGATCATGACCTGGGCCAACAAAGACAGTTGCTTAACCAACTGAGCCACCCAGGCGCCCTCACTGCATCTTTTTTAAAGCATTTTTTTCTCACAGGGGATGTTTGTAACAGATTTTTTAAAAGATTTTATTTATTTGTTTGTTTGTTTCTTTACTTAAGAGAGGGAGAGAGCAGGAGTGGGGAGAGGAGCAGGGTCAGAGGGAGAAGCAGACTCCTTGCTAAACAGGGAGCCCAATGTGGGGCTGGATCCCAGGACTCTGGGATCATGACCTGAGCTGAAGGCAGATGCTTAACAACTGAGCCACCCAGATGCCTTGTAACAGACTTTTTTTGAAGATAGAAACAATAGTAGAAAACTGAACAATTCGTGACCGGAAAGCAGTTGGTTTAGAGGCAGGGTACAGAAGAGCGGGTAGGAGGCACGAGTAGGACGAACTTTACCTACGTCCAGGCCGCTTAGAATTGGCGATAGCTGTTTTTTTGGCCAGATTTCTTTTCAGTTTCTCAATGGCAATGACATTTAGGATAGCAATCCAAACAACATAGGAAGAGCGTCATTTAACAAGGCTGGGCATTCCCAACGTCAATCATAACTTACGTAACTTCACCACGTTATCTGTTTTACTTTGCTGTCAACGACAGTGTCATTGGGAAATGTGTTCGGTCCCCTCCCTTTCTCTGGAGGTTGTTGCCAGGGTGAAGAGTGAGACCCGCAAGAGCAAATGGAGTGTCTCACGTTGAGATGATCACTGAGCAGCTCTTCCCAGATGATGACCGTCTGACTCTGCCGCAGTCGGGAGGACCATGAAGATTGACAGCAGAACCACAAAGGCACTTTCCCAGCCGGACTCCAGAGTGTCAAATGTTGAGGGCGTCAGTTTAGTCTCATGGCAGAGAAGGAAGGAAAAAATCATTCATTAATTAAGCAAGTATCTCAATAGCACTTGGTATAGGCTTATGGAAGCAGGTGTTACTAGGAAATAAAGGGAAAGCTAAAACAAGGCGTCCTCCCTTTAGCAATTCAAAATCCATTGGGGGACTCAAAATGTGTGAAGCAAAATAACTGAGTGGAAGGGAAGGTCAGAGCTGTTTTGGTTAAACCTCAGGGCCATGTGCAGGAATTTGGGGCCGAGAGCGGGCATTGTAGCTGAAAGGCTTGCAGAGGAGGTGGGATTTTGGTCTCGAACTTTACACTTAACAATTGCTCTTTCCATTGAGCATGCCTGAGAATTTCGAATAATGTAGTTCTTCAAGACCCCCTCTAGTCCAGTTAAGGATGGAACAGAAGCGACACGATATTCCTCTGGGTCAGCGGGACTGGTGGGAAGAAGATATAGCAGGCAGGATTAGCCCACATCGACGGAGTTCTGCTGATACTCCAACCTCAGAATAAAAACAACTTTTTTCAGAACAAAGCAAAAACCCATCTTTGTGACTCTGGGAACGTATTTATGGACAGCTGGAGCTTTCCAGGTTGGCTGCATCCAGCTCTGCCCGGAGCTCAGCCGAAGGCTTTGGACGATACCCAGTAGTGTGTCACTCCGTAGCTGGGGATTCAGAGCAAACCTTTCTCTCCGTTCTTCATGGGAGCCTGTCCCCACGTGAAGCCGTCGCAGGCACTAGCCTGCCGAAAGCCATGCTGCTCTTCGGGCGCTGGAAAGAAAGAAACAGAAAAGAAACATTCCAACTGTGTGAGATTTCAACATGTCATAAGCACAGCGAATGGGAATTCTCTCTCTCTCTCTCTTTTTTTTTTTTACTATATTCCAGCAAAAGTTTATTTTAAAAATCAAGGTTTTCTTCCCTCTCCCATTAGGAAGGGTACTATACAACAGAAATAGAACTGATCCGAAAAAAAAAAAAAAACCCTCTGTAATATCACCAAAAGACACTGAAAACTGAGTGAGGCTCTTTTTAAAAATTTTTTTAAATTAACATATAATATATTATTTGCCCCAGACTACATGTCTGTGAATCGTCAGGCTTACACATTTCACAGCACATACCATAGCACATACCCTCCCCAATGTCCATAACCCAGCCACCCTATCCCTACCCACCCCCCCCCACCTCCCAGCACCCTTAGTTTGTTTTGTGAGTTTAGGAGTCTCTTATGGTTTGTCTCTTTCCCCATCCCATCTTGTTTCATTTCTCTCCCCCACTCCCCCACGGCCCCCTGCCCTGCCTCTCAAATTCTCCATATCAGAGAGATCATGTGATAATTGTTTGTCTCTGACTGACTTATTTCACTTAGCATAATACCCTCAAGTTCCATCCACGTCATTGCAAATGGCAAGATTTCGTTTCTCTTGATGGCTGCATAGTATTCCATTGTGTATATATACCACGTCTTCTTTATCCACGAATGGGAATTCTAAGGATGTTGAGCACAGAAGGAACTTGAAAACACAGAATGATGACTTGTCCCAGTGGGGATTCCTGTGAATTCTTCTTACTGCTAGACCAATGATTTCAGTGGTGTCTTAGTTCTTATCTATGCAAGAGTCTCCTATTTTCCCCTTTTATTTCTCTCTCAGCTCTAATAAAGAATATGAGATGCTCACCTTCCCCAGCATCTCATATTTTCCCTGTAAGATTATTGGTAAGCCCTAGAGGTAGGCGTGAGCTCAAAATGCACTAGATTTAGCCTCCACTGAGCCACTGTGAGACCCCTGGTTTCAAGGGGCATGGCTGTTTCTGGCTGAAATCTGCCCTCCCCAGATCTCTGTACTTCAAATATTGCGGTAAGAGATTTCTCGGACACACAGTGAGATGGTTCCACTTGTGGGAAAATGTTAACTCAATTGGTACAATAGGAGGATGTGGCAGTTGGTCAGTAGTTTCTTTGTGGCTCAGAGTCAATAGCGACCAGATTCTCAGCTTTCTTTGGCAGTAAGATTGCTGATTCCAAAGAATAGCTTCATAAAGCATTTCTAACAGACACCATATGGGTGTGCGTGTCTTTCTTTAAATTCCCTCCTACAGAGAGCTTATTTTTCCTTACTCACCCTCTTTTGGATACTGCTGTATCTGTTTAAAGAAGTATAAATAAAAAACCAAATCCTCCCCGTGACTTAGCCATAAAAATCAGAGATTTTTTTTCTTTTTTCTTTTTTTTTTCATGGGAAAGATATTTTTTTCCCAGAGACTTTTGTCTCATTTACAAATAACAAAGGACTTTCTCAGCATAATTGTCTTTGGGTAGGCTGGTCACACTCAGGGATGCTAGAGACAGGGAGAAGATATTATTTCTGCTTTGAAATATTTTGTGTTTTTTTTTATTTTTTAACAAATTTAATTCCAGTGTAATTAACATAGAGTGTTATATTAGTTTCAGGGGTACAATAAAATGATGCAACAATTTCATAAATTATTCAGGGCTCAGCATGGCAAGTGTACTCTTGTTTTTTTCCCAAATACTTCTGTTTTTTCAGTGTTCCAAGATTCATTGTTCATACACCACACCCAGTGCTCCTCAATACCCACCACCAGGCTCGTCCAACCCCCCCCAACTCCTCCCCTCGAAAACCCTCAGTCTATTCTCAGAGTCCACAGTCTCTCATGGTTCATCTCCCCTTCCGATTTCCCCCAATTTGCCTCTCCGTTCCCTCTCACAATGTCCTCCATTTCTTTCCTTATGCTCCACACATAAGTGAGACCATATGATAATTGACTCTCTCCGCTTGACTTATTTCCCTCCGCATAATCTCTTCCAGTCCTGTCCATGTTGATACAACAGTTGAGTATTCATTCTTTCTGATGGAGGCATAATATTCCGTTGTACATATGGACCATATCTTTTTTATCCATTCGTCTGTCGAAGGGCATCTTGGCTCTTTCCACTGTTTGGCGATTGTGGCCATTGCTGCTATGGACATTGGGGTACATGTGGCCCTTCTTTGTACTGCATCTGCTTCTTTGGGGTAAATACCGAGTAGTGCAATTGCAGGGACATAGGGTAGCTCTATTTTTAATTTCTTCAGGAATCTCCATACTGTTTTCCAAAGTGGCTGCACCAACTTGCATTCCCACCAACAGTGTAAGAGGGTTCCCTTTTTTCCATATCCTCTCCAGCATTTGTTTTTTACTGTCTTGTTGATTTTGGCCATTCTAACTGGTACAAGGGAGCTGAGATCTCAGTGTGGTCTTAATCTCCTTCACCTATTTCACTCACCCTGTTCGGCTATTGTAAATAATGCTGCTTAAACATATATCTTTTCAAATTCATGTTTTTGTATTCTTTCACAAATACCCAGTTGTGGAATTACTGGATCATAATGTAGCTCTCTTTTTAATTTTTTGAGGAAACTTTATACTGTTTTCCACAAACGTTTTGTGGAATTTCCAAAAACATGTTACATTCTCACCAACAGTGTGCGAGCATTCCTTTTTCTCCACATCCTCGCCAACACTTGTTTCTTGTGTTGCTGATTTTAGCCATTCTGACAGGTGTGAGATGATGTCTCATTGTTGTTCTGATTTGCAGTTCCCTGATGATGAGTGATGTTGAGCATCTTTTCATGTGTCTGTTGGCCATCTGTAGTCTTGGAGAAATGTCTGTCCATGTCTTCTGTCCACTTTTTAATTGGATTATTTGTTTTTTTGGTGTCATATTGTGTAAGTTCTTTATATAGTTTGGATACTAACCCTTTATTGGATATGTCATTTGCATGTATCTTCTTCTATTCTTTAGGTTGTCTTTTAGTTTCATTGATCGTTTCCTTTGTTGTGCACAAGACTTATTTTGATGTAGTCCCAATAATTTATTTTTGCTTTTGTTTCCCTTGCCTCAGGAGACATATCTACAAAAATGTCGCTGTGGCCGATGTTGGAGAAATTACCACCTGTGCTCTGTTCAAGGATTTTTCTGGTTTCAGGACTCACATTTAGGTCTTTCATCTATTTTGGGTTAATTTTTGTGTATAGTGTAAGAAAGTTTCATTCTATGTGTGTGTAGCTGTCAAGTTTTCCCAACACCATTTGTTGAAGAGATTTTCTTTTTCCCATTGCATATTCTTACCTCCTTTGTCAAAGTTTAATTGATCATATAATCATGGGGTTTTGTCTTGAAATATTTTATACTTAGATCTTGAATCAGCTATGCTTAAATTCATAAGAAAATGAATGTTTTACTGTCTTTAGGGCCTGTGGTTTCTTTCCTGCTTTAAACTAATAAAGCTTCCAGATTTTGCAACAAAATTCATTTGCAAAGCAGAGACTCTGTTGTGGAATGGGGAGAGGTTGCAAAGTCGTTTGGTGTTGATAGCATGGGTAGATGGCCATCACCTGCTGTTTGTATAAATTGCATTTCTCTCCTTGATTACGACTAGAAGTATTTGCACATTTAGTGATGATTTCATCATCACATTATACCATTCTGTAGTCCTAGATCAACGAGTCATTTAACATCATTCCTTCTGTCCAGATGACACCCCCCCCCCCCCAAGAAAAAATAAATTCACTGCCAACTTTCCTGTCTTTCCAGGAATATTTGGCAGTGGAGAGAATTTGATAAACTGCAGAAGTTTATAGGCCTTGACTTATCCAAAGACTTTCTAGAAGATGTTAGTTAATACTGGAATTACATCTTCCAGTTGCCTATAATAGAAGTCATTAGCTAAATGCCATAATGCTGATGACTCGGGGGATGCTCAGATTTGTGTTAGCATTTGCACTTGACATTGGTGCTCCTATCCCCCTGGATACTCACACGGACACAGTACGTTTGAGTCGATGGCAGGAGTTAGAATCCACGTATAGGCTTCATGTTAACTGAAGACAAAAAACAAACAAACAAAAACCGCCTGCTTCTCTCCCCCTCAGGCTGCTGCTGAGCAACCTTGGAGCGTCCCAGGGGCAGAAGCAGCCAGCTGGGGTAGGCACGCCATTTGGCACATAAACCATGGGGACTCTATAGAGCAGCACCGCCTATAATTCCCAAAGTGAGAGTCCAAGAGGGAAAGGGGAAATAAATAGATCTCACCCGAAGTACATTCTAACCAGTCACAACTCCCTTTGGAAGAAAGCCGCTCAAAATGTCCCTAGGAGTTACTGAAGTTAGAATAGTCCAGCGATTATCCCGTAAGGAGGGGCAGCCGCCAAGGGAAGGCAAAATTTGGGTGAAACGCTCTTAACCTGGCCAAGGTCGTTGCCCAAATATGCAATTATCCGGAGGGGAATTTTACACGTGTGGTCTGTGTAAATGGGGGATTTACAGTTTAGTTTTCAAAAAAATTGTTCCCAGCAGTTGCCATCTCCTGAGCCAGAATGAGGGTTACCAAGCAACAAGAGAAACAAAGGCAAGTTCCAAGAAGTTCATTAATCCTCACAGCTGCAGGGCTTTGCTTCACTCTCCTCCACCCTAGTGGAAGAGACGTTACCAGGCAGAACTGATCCCTCCTCTCCCTGTCTCTGCACTCCCCACACCCTCATCTGGCACAGCGCTCTTGTTTACATTGTTAATTTGAGCACAGAATACATTTTACCTTGATACCATCCCTTTTAAGTGGTCTGTGTGTTTTCCAATTAGATCACTGGCCCCTTTAAGGCAGGGTGTGTGTCCTTTTTTGTCTTACCGACAAAAGGGGCCCCAAACAGTATCTTCCTATACATAATAGGTTTACAATATACTGAATGTTAAGTATGTATTGATTATTTTTGCCTATAATGTTCCAACGTTCCTTTAAGGCCTATCTCAACTGTTCCCTCTTGCAAGAAGCCTCCTCTTATCTCCAGTGGGTAGTCATTTCCCTCTGAATTCCTAAAGAATTCCTTTACCTCTTCTGTGAAGCTTAATTTGCCTTGTAATACAGTCATTCCAGTTTGGCCTTAACTGTGCTCCTTTAGGATAGAAACAATGTCTTCCTTGGCTCTATATCCTTGGATATGAACACATGCACAGACTTACTCATTCACTTATTCATTCCTTCCTTCCACAAATATAACTGAGCAGTAACTATGTGGATTCTGTTCTAGGGCTGGAGGGATAAAGTGCATATAATAGACATGTCTCACAGAGCTTAAAGTCTCAAGGGGGATTTTGACAAGTAAAGAGAAAATTAAAGCTCAGTGCTTTGATGCGATACAGAGACCATGAGATTACTTGACCTGATTCAGGGGATCAGAGGAGACTTCCCTGAGGAAGTGACACTCATGGTGAGGCTTAAGGAATGAAGGAAACGTATATGCAGAGACCAGGAAGTGAGAGAGAGTCTGGGATATTTAAGACAGAGAAAGAAGTTTAGAAGTTCAAACTGGCTCAAATGGAGAATGCTTGAAATTTACATCATAGGTTTCTCTGTAGAAAACTGAAACCTACAGGAGCAAGGCATAAAAAGGAGAAACCTAAGTTCATATAGATGACTGAGCTAGCAAGAAATTCTGCCTCCCAGATCAGTTCTCTCTCCTTTAAATATTTTTATTTCTGCATTTGTTTCAAAGCCAAGGCTCTTTTCCATCAGCACCCTCATGGAAATCTGTTGATGCAGAAAATAAATATATGCAAGCATTTGATGAAGCTTGTGGTGCCTTAAGTCATTCTACGTTCTGGTTAAACAGTGTTTGCTCTGATCCTACCTCATCCTTAGGTAGGAGAATAACTTGGAACAAGTAAGTTGGCAAATAAGTACTTAGAAGTAAGAAAGTGAATATGTGGGAAACATTGTTACAGTCTGTGAGCATACCGACCTGAATGTGACCTGACGAAGTTGATTTCAGGAAACATCTAGAGAGTTTTTGTTCTGCGGATCTACAAAGTTTCAACAGGGAAAGAGGAAATGGAACTATAAATAGACTGACCACATAATTTATCTGGCAACTGAAACACCTTCAGAGTCCAATGGAGAACACAAAACAACTATGTGTCAAGAAAACAGGGGCAAACTGGGATTGCCCACATAAACTGGGACATATAATCATTCTATCTATAACTAAAAAATTCCCAGATTTAGAAATCTTCAAGAACCCAGTTGCTCTCTCCTTGCCTTTAGTCTAGACCACATTTTACAGAAGACACTCTGAAAATAGTTAATGTTCAAAGAATATTCTTTCCTAAACTATATCCTAGAAAACGGGAGAATCACATCCTCTTCCCTCATCCATAGCAAATTGGGTCTTTCATCTCTAATTACAAAATCTCTAAAAATTGCCTCACTGCATAGTCAATGTTCATGAGTATGAAATAATAAGCAGTATATATATTGATCTCTTCCCCTGATTCCTGCCAATAGCTGGTCTTTGACTCCAATTCCTATCACACAGAGCCCCCAAAACCCTTGTAATTTCCTGAGCTATGGGAACATCTGACACAAGGCTCCTAAATCCCTTGGAATTTCCTAGGTGATAGAAGTGTCTTTTGTTCTATTGAGGCAACTCTTGGTTGGCTTTTGAATGGAGGCTGGTCACCAGAAAGACTAAGCCATGAATAGAAGCTTGAAACTTTAGCCCCACCCCACCCCTCATTCTCCAGAGAAGGGAGAGGGTTAGAAATTAAGTTAGTAATCGATCATGCCTACGTGATGTAACTTCCATAAGAATGCCCAAAATATGGGGTATGGGGAGCTTCCAGGTTGGTGAGTACATCCACATGCAGGGAGAGTGGTATATCGCAGCCCCACAGGACAGAAGTTCCTGTGCTTAGGAACCTTACAAACTTTGCCTTATGTATCTCTTCATCTGGCTATTCATTTGTATCCTTTCAAGTATCTTATGTAATAAATAGGCAGTAGTAAGTAAATTGTTTTCTTGGGTTCTGTGGACCCCACCCTAGTAAATTATCAAGCTCAAGGAGAAGGTTATAGGAAACTCAGATTTGTAGCCAAGTCTGATGGAAGGTATGAGTAACCTGGGGAACCGTTACTTACACTGGATGTCTAAAGTGGGAGGCAGTCTTGTATGATCGAGCTCTCCACACAGTGTCAGAATGGCTTGGTGTGGAAAACACACACATCTAATGTCAGAAGTGTTGTATGAGTAGAGGAAAACAGAGTTCTTGCCAAATAATGAGCCCCCAGAACTACCTGATACTCTAGATCAGCATTGTCCAATAGAAATTTCTGCAATAATGGAATGTTTTTATGTACACTCTCCAGTATAGTAGCCACTAACCACATGGACTATTGAGGAGTTGAAATATGGGTAGTACAATGGAGGAACTATGTTTTAAATTTTAATTATCATTAATTGAAAAGTAAATTCAAACAGCTAATGCGGCCAGCAGCTACCATATTACATAATGCTTCTCTATCTACTGAGACTAAAAAGGATGACGTGGGAATGGTACTAAGACAAAAACTGAACATTTTTCATTTTCTTGTCCAGTGTTCACCCACACCAGCAGGATCCTAAGAGGCCAAAGTCTCAGCCTTTCTTTTTGTTGGAGAACCAATTTGATTTCTATTAAATATAAGAAAAGGAAAGCCCTTAAAATATGTAGACATCAAGAGTATTTGTGGAACAGAGCACTTGTTTGTAGATCCATTCTAATTGAAACACTGGAGTTTATACTAGTGGGAAAGATGGTGGATGAACAAGAACTTCCTCCCATACACTGCTTTAAAGAAATGTGAAATTTCTCAAGAAAGTCCCATTTCTGCCAGAGCCTTCTATAACAGTATCTTAAGGCCCCAAAGCCCTCTCTCTGGCATTTTGTTCTTCTTAATAAAAGAGGACAAGGCTCAAAGCAATTGATATAAGATTTCTCAATCTCATCAAATGTATCTCTCTCTTCTGTCCTCTTATTAAGCTCTTTGAATCTCCTCAGTGGCTTTATTACTTTCTGTTTTGTGCTGACTCTGTAACTAATACAAAACAGAGCAAAGTCAATGCCATGAAAGGCAGGTTCGTCATATTACCTCTCCTACTGGAGAGTAAGTACTTTGAGGGTAAGGACTGCATATGCCCTAGCATTAGGTATTATTTTTCAGGCAGAGTAAGTTTCTTAGGAAATATTTGTTAGTTCATTTAGAATTTTTTTTCTTTGTAGATAACTCACATTTTGTAAAAATTAACTTTCTGGAATGAAAAGGGATAAGGTAAATTCTTAACTTTGACAGCAAGCCTACTGTCAGAAGTCATAGGAACTCATGAGTCCCTACCAATTGTAGAGCCTCTAGATCAGTAATGTGGATATCAAAATTAAATATAAATTTTACATTGGGAGAAGGAAAGGAAGGGTGAATTGGCGGAAATTGGAGGGGGAGACGAAACACAAGAGACTCGGGACTCTGAGAAACAAACTGAGGGTTTTGAAGGGGAGGGGATCAGGGGGTTGGGTGCACCTGGTGGTGGGTATTCAAGAGAACATGTATTGCATGGAGCACTGGGTGTGGTGCATGAGCAATGAATCTTGGAACACTGAAAACATAAAATTAAATTAATATATATATTATATATATACATATATAAATTTTAAAGTGTGGTAGACTAATGTTTTTCTCTCTCTTTTTTTCTTTTGAGATAGAGAGAGCATATGTGCTGGGGGATGGGGAGGGGCAGAGGGAGAGGGAGAGAGAATCCCAAGGAGACTCCATGCTCAGTACCGAGCCCAACACAGGCCTTGATCTCATGACTCTGATATCATGCATGACCTGAGCCAAAATCAAGAGTCGGTCACTTAACTGACTGAGCCACCCAGGTGCCCCAGGACTGATGTTTTTCTCTTAAAATAGCAAGCTAGTACAAGTCTTTTGAAAAGTAATATGGAAATTTCTACCAAAAGTCTTTTTTTTTTTAAAGATTTTATTTACTTATTTATTTGACACAGAGAGAGAGAGAGAGATCACAAGTAGGCAGAGAGGCAGGCAGAGGGAGAGGAGGAAGCAGGCTCCCCGCTGAGCAGAGAGCCCTATGCGGGACTCAATCCCAGGATCCCGAGATCATGACCTGAGCCGAAGGCAAAGGCTTCAACCCACTGAGCCACCCAGGCGCCCCTACCAAAAGCCTTTGATATAATAATTTAGTATTTGAGACTCATTCTTTTTTTTTTCTTATTTATCTTACATCGGGAAGTTAGTATCTCTTTAAAAATTGAAGTATAATTAACCTACAGTATTATATCAGTTGCAGGCGTATGCTATAATGATTCAAGAATTCTACTCATTATTCAATTGTGTAAATGTACTCTTAGTTTCCTTTGTTTATTTCACCCATCTCCCTCTTCCTCTCTGGCAATCCCGGTTTGTTCACTGTATTTAAGAGTCCCCTTTTTTGTTTGTATCTTTTTTTTGTTTGTTTATTTGTTTTGTTTCTTAAAGAGACGCATTCTCAATGAAATAATTTTTAAACCACTTTACTGAGGCATGATTGATATACCAAAGCTGTACATACCTAATATATGCAACTTGTTCAATTTGGAGATAAGTATACACTCATGAAATTATCACCACCATCTATGCATCTATGCCATAAACACCTCCATTATCTCTAAATGTCTCCTCCCATCTTTTTTCTTATTATTAGTTTAGGTGTGTAATCAGATCACCTGTCATAAGATCCACCCCCTTGAGAGGTGTTCAACCACACAATACAGTATTATTTACTGTGTTGGATAGTAGATCTCTAAGACTCATTCATCTTGCATCCCTAAAACTTTGCTCCCTTTGATTACTACCTCCCTGCTTTCCTCTCCTCCCAGGCCTTGGCAATCACCATTCTACTCTCTGTTTCTATGAATTTGATTATTTTTAGACCTCTCAAAAAAGTGCATTATTTGTCTTCTGTGTGGGCTTATTTCACTTAAAATGCCCTCAAGGTTCATCCTTATTGTTGCAAATGGCAGGATTTCCTTCTTTTTTTAAGATTGAATGATATTCTATTGTATGCATATACTTCTTTATCCATTCATCTGTCAAAACAACCTTTAGGTTGCTTCCATGTCTTGGGTATTGTGAAAAATGCTGCAAGATTGCTTTAAGATTATGATTTCATTTCCTTGGTATATAAACCCAGAAGCAGAATTGCTGGATCTTATAGTAGCTATATTTTTAAACTTTTTTTTAAAGATTTAAAAAATCTATTTATTTCATAATGAGGGAGAAGGGGAGAAAAGAAGGAGAAGCAGGCTCCCCACTAAGCAGAGAGCCTGATGCGGGGCTTGATCCCAGGACCCTGAGATCATGACCTGAGTCAAAGGCAGACACTTAGCTGACTGAGCCACCCAGGCATGCCAGTAGATATATTTTTAATACTTGAGGAACTTCCATACTGTTTTCCATGGTGACCATACAAATTTACATTCCCAGCAGTGCACAAAGTCTTCCTTTTCTCACCATCCTCACCAACATATGTTATCTTTCATTTTGTTGGGAATAGTCATCCTGAAAGAAATAAAGTGACATCTCATTGTGTTTTTGTTTTTGTTTTAAGATTTGATTTATTTACTTGACAGAGAGAGATCACAAGTAGGCAGAGAGGCAGGCAGAGAGAGAGGGGAAAGCAGGCTCCCCGCTAAGCAGAGAGCCCGATGCGGGGCTTGATCCCAGGACCCTGAGATCATGACCCGAGCTGAAGGACCCACTGAGCCACCCAGGTGCCCCTCATTGTGGTTTTGATTTGCATTTCTCTGACCACTAGTAATGTGGAGCACCTTTGCATATACATGTTTGCCATTCATATGTCTTCTTTAGAGAGATTTCCATTCAGGTCCTTTGTTCATCTTTAAATTTGAGTTATTTGGGGGTTTTTTTTGCTATTGATTTGTAGGAGTTTTTTATATATTTTGGGTATGAATCCTTTATCAGATGTGCAGTATACAAATATTTCCTCCCATTTCATAGCTTGCCTTTTCATTCTGTTGTTTCCTTTACTGTACAGAAGGTTTTTAGTTTGATGTAATCCCATTTGTCTGTTTTTGTTTGTGTTGCCTTTGCTTTTGGTGGCATATGCAGAAAAATCTTTGTCAAGGCCAATGTCAAGAGGTTTTTCCCTGTGATTTCTTCAAGTGGTTTTATAGTTTTAGGTCTTACATTTATTTATTTATTTTTAAAGATTTTATTTATTTATTTGATATAGAGAGAGATCACAAGTAGGCAGAGAGGCAGGCAGAGAGAGAGGAGGAAGCAGGCTCCCTGCTGAGCAAAGAGCCCAATGTGGGGCTTGATCCCAGGACCCTGAGACCATGACCTGAGCCGATGGCAGAGGCTTTAACTCTCTGAGCCACCCAGGCGCCCCTAGGTCTTACATTTAAGTCTTTAATCCATTTTCACTTGATTTTTGCGTATGGTATAAGAGTCCACCAATGAAATAATTTAAATACTGAGAAAATGTATATACAGGATGTTCATTTCTGCCTTATTTGTAATGGTGAAAAACTGGAAACCACCTAAGCATTCAACAATAAGAATATGATTAATAAATTACTGACCAGTTATAAATGTACCATTGTGAAACGATTTTAAAAGTTTTCACTGATATTGGAATGTTTGCAATATAATATTAAGTAAAAATAATATAAGGAAAAAAGGGGGAATTCACCAAGATACTGAGTAATCACTTCTTATGGGTTCACTTAGATGTTTACCCCCTTTAATCCTATATATTTTACTTAATGTCAATGATATTAAATATTTACGAATGTGTAATATATGATTTGACATTAAGTATTTCCTCTTTTTTAGAGATAATTCTGACTAACAGAGATTTAGAACAACAAACTTATAGAAAGCCAAGTACTCAAAGATTGTATGTTTTATTTGCTTGTTTCTTTTTTGTGGAGAGAGGAAGGTCAATGGCTTGCTGTGTTTTAATCCAGCATCTTGATTTTGAAAAATAGCCTTAAATGCTTAATATTTTTGTAGCCAGATAAGTAAGAAATGGTCAGTAGTGAGTTCCAAACTGAATAGTGACCAAAACATTAACAAAAATGTATCTCAATTTTAATACATACTGTTTTTTAAAAATGGGTTTTGTAGGGGTTCTTGGGTGACTCTATTGGTTAGTGTCTGATTCTTGGTTTTGGCTCATGTCATGATCTAATGGTGTGGGATCAAGCCCTGCATCAGGCTCTGCACTGGGCACGGAGCCTGCCTGATATTCTCTCTGTCCCTCTCCCTCTGTCCTTCCCTTTCTCCTTTCCCCTGCTCACAAGCTTTCTCTCTCTTAAAAAAAAAAAAAAAATGGATTTTGTAAAATAATAAATAAAAGAATAGCCCTCTTAGGAAAACGAAAGCCAGTATAAATAATGGGATTAGATGATGGGTATATTTTTATCATAATATAAAGCCTCATCTTCCAGTGTAAGTCTTGCATCTTCATACATCCTTGTGAAGAATCTTGGGCTGCTTTCTGATGAGCAGATTTTTTTTTTAATGATCAATATTTGTGTAGGACATGGAATAAAAGAAAAAAACAATGGCAAATGGGAGAGGAAAATTTGGGGAAGTCCAGATGTAATATTGTAGGTGATGTTGTAGATCTAGCAATCTCTTTGGGACCCTGAATGCCCATCAGTTCAAAGTTCACTGCACAAAGCTTTGCAGAGAGTAGACAATCAATACGTAGTAAATGGATTAAAAATAGAGGGGGGGGGGAGTGGGGAACTGTGTTTCAATTGGTCCCCTGAATTTAGCTAGATATCTACCAAGCCACTCTCAACACCCACGAAATCAGCCTGAGATAAAAGATTATAATGTCTGAAGCTGTACTGGGGCAGAGGATCATCAGTGAGAGGTACGAAGGACAGAGTTGTGATTGCATGGACAGATGTCAGAGGGTAAACAGAAGGGGGAGGAGACCACCAGAAGGTAGCCACTGGAAAGTAATACCCCAGTGCAAAAGCGTCCTGTACCTGGGAACCAGGGATAGCTTGGAGGTCAGTGGCAGTGGGATGGGAAGGGACTGGTAACAGTGCTCAAACAAAACACAGGGGCTTAAGGGGCAAAGGGGCCTGAGCCCATGGACCGGGCACGGACCTGAGCCCGTGGACCTCGAGCTGGCTGCCTCTGGGGCCCTGGCTGACCTAGACCTGGATTGCTGGGGGTTTTGGTGGCATGGGGTGGGAGGTACAGAGACAAGAGGGGGCCAGGGTCCACCACTGAGAGGATCGCTGGGGGCATGCACACTGCCTGTGGGAGGCTGTGGTTTTCAGTGGTGCTTACAGAGGAGCAGACTATGTTTTGGAGGATTCGGAGAGGAGCAGACTGTGGCTTCCATCCTCTGAGGAGGAGGTCTGGGTGCAGACATTTTCATTTGTTATGAACCTATGAAAAGATGCAAAAAATTGCCAGAGAACAAAAGCCCCAAAAAACCGGTTTCCATGGAGCCAAGCCCCTTGATAGGGGGCAGGGCAAATCCTCTGAGGCAGAATTGACTGGAAAACAACAGGGCAGACCCCTCCCCCAGAAGACAAGCTGAAAGAACAAGAAGACAACAACCCCAGGGTCCCCATAAAACTAAAAAACCCCAACACCAGGGAAAAATAGTATATTAAGCTCCCGGTGTTGCCTCACAGCCTGTGATACAACTTTCCTCTCTCTCTCTCTTAAATTCTTTCTCATGTTTGTTTTGTTGTTGTGGTTTTTTTTTTTTTTTTTTTACCTGCTTATTTCAACTACATGGTTTTTTTTAAGCTTTTATTTATTTATTTGACACAGAGAGAGAGAGAGAGAGAGTGAGTGCACAAGCAGGGGCAGCAGCAGGCAGAGGGAGGAGGAGAAGCAGGCTCCCTGCTGAGCAGGGGAAGCCCGATATGGGACTGAATTCCAGGACTCTGGGACCATGACCCGAGCCAAAGGCAGTGGTTTAACCAACTGAGCCACCCAGGTGCCCCTCAACTACATGTTTAATACAACATATTCCATAGTAACTTTTTTTTAAGATTTTATTTTATTTATTTATTTGAGAGACAGAGAAAGTGAGAGAGAGCATGAGAGGAGAGAAGGTCAGAGGAAGAAGCAGACTCCCCGTGGAGCCGGGAGCCCGATGTGGGACTCGATCCCAGAACTCAAGGATCACGACCTGAGCCGAAGGCAGTTACTCAACCAACTGAGCCACCCAGGCGCCCCTCCATAGTAACTTTTTAACTTGAACTTTTTCATGCATATACTTTTTTCTTTTTCTTTATATATGCATATAGATAGAGAGAGAGAGAGATAAGCTTCAATGTAGTCCTTTTTTCCCTGTCCAATACTACCTTTACATATATACCAGTTTTAATTTCCCTGTATCTCTAGGAAGTAGTGTTCTCTAACAAAGAGAACAAAATACACCCAGGAAGAATTGAAATACCCTACTGTGCCCACATTGCACAGAAATAAGTTGCTTTCTTATACACTAACAATGTAACTGTAGAAAGAGAAATTAGAGAATCAATTCCATTTACATTAGCACCAAAAACCATAAGGTACCTCGGAATAAACCTAACTAAAGAGGTGAAGGTTCTATACTTGAGGAACTACAGAACACTCATGAAAGAAATTGAAGAAGACACAAAAAGATGGAAAAACATCCCATGCTCATGGGTTGGAAGAATAAACATTGTTAAAATGTCTATGCTACCCAGAGCAATCTGTACTTTCAATGCCATTCCGATCAAAATATCATCGGCATTTTTCAAAGTGGTAGAACAAACAATCCTAAAATGTGTATGGAACCAGAAAAGACCCTGAATTGCCAAGGAAATGTTGACAAAGAAAAACAAAGTTGGGGGCATCATGTTCCCTGATTTCAAGCTTTACTACAAAGCTATGATCACCAAGACAGCATGGTACTGGCACAAAAACAGACACGTAGACTAATGCAACAGAGTAGAAAGCCCAGATATGGACCCTCAACTCTATGGTCAACTAAGTTTTGACAAAGCAGGAAAAAATATCCAATAAAAAAGATAGTCTCTTCAATAAATGATGCTGGGAAAATTGGACAGCTATATACAGAAGAATGAAACTGAACCATTCTCTTACACCATACACAAAGATAAACTCAAAATGGATGAAAGACCTCAATGTAAGAGAGGAATCCATCAAAAACCTAGAGAAGAACATAGGCAGTAACCTCTTTGACATCGGCCACAGCAACTTCTTTCAAGACACATCTCCAAAGGCAAAGGAAACAAAAGCAAAAATGAACTTTTTGGACTTCATCAAGGTAAGAAACCTCTGCACAGCAAAGGAAACAGTCCACAAAACAAAGAGGCAACCCACAGAATGGGAGAAGATATTTGCAAATGACACTGCAGACAAAGGGCTGATATCCAAGATCTGTAAAGAACTTCTCAAACTCAACACCCAAAAAACAAATAATTGAGTCAAAAAAATGGTCAGAAGACATGAACAGACACTTCTCCAAAGAAGACGTACAAATGGCTAGCAGACACATGAAAAAATGTTCATCATCATTAGCCATCAGGAAAGTCAAATCAAAACCACATTGAGATACCACTTTGTACCAGTTAGAATGGCAAAAATCGACAAAGCAGGAAACAACAAATGTTGGAGAGATTGTGGAGAAAGGGGAACCCTCTTACACTGTTGGTGGGAACGTAAGTTGGTACAGCCACTTTGGAAAACAGTGTGGAGGTTCCTCAAAAAATTAAAAATAGAGCCACCCTATGACTCAGCAATTGCACTACTGGGTATTTACCCCGAAGATACAGATGTAGTGAAAAGATGGGCCATATGCACTCCAATGTTCAAGGCAGTAATGTCCACAATAGCCAAACTGTGGAAAAAGCTAAGATGCCCTTCAACAGACAAATGGATAAAGATGCGGTCCATATATACAATGGGAAATTACTCAGCCATCAGAAAGGATGAATACCCAACATGGATGGGACTGGAGGAAACATGGATGGGATTGGAGGAGATTATGCTAAATGAAATAGGTCAAGCAGAGAAAGTCAATTATCATATGGTTTCACTTATTTGTGGAACATAAGGAATAGCCTAGAGAACATTAGGAGAAGGAACGGAAAAATGAAGGGGGGGGGAAATCAGAGGGGGAGATAAATTACAAGAGACTATGGACTTTGAGAAAGAAACCGAGGGTTTTAAAGGACATAGGGGTTGGGGATGAGTGAGCCTGGTGATGAGTATTAATGAGGCCAAGTACTGCAAGGAGCTCTGGGTGTTATACACAAACAACGAGTCATGGAACACTACATCAGTACTAATGACGTACTGTACGGTGACTAATATAATATAGTAAAAAAAAAAAACAAAAACAGAGAGGGTTCATATTTCACCTACTCAGACCACTTGTTCTTTAGAGTTTTCTTCGGGTGAAATTTGCCTTTTTCTAACAAGGTGTAATTAAAGAGTAGAGGCTAAAAAAGAGTTAAAAATTGTAGAAAAATCTGAGAAACGCATAAACACAGTCTTTTCCTGGAGGATTTGCCATTTAAAGCTGCAGCTGTTTTTAATGCCAGGTATCCTTGGTGGCCAGTGCCTCCTGAAAGCATAGAAGCTGCAGAGAACAGGGTTCAAGTGCTCCCTGAGGGCATGGCAGGTAGCTTTCCACTCATTATGGAATCCAGCCTTGAGAACCAGTGCCCCGACTGAACCATTGCACTGTCCCACCAGAGAGAGAGAAGAGGTAAGAGGATCTGAAGAATGTAAAATGGAAGACATTTGGACAGTGATTAAATTCAAGGGATCTAAAAATTTTTAAATCATCCTTCATTTGGGTATGAAAAAAAGTAGCCTGAGAACATATATTATAGGCCGGTAGCTAGGCTGAAGGAAGGCGTAGAAGATAAGGTCGAATGAAATTTCCTGTTCAGTATCCTTGGGGGTATGAGACATATGAATGGTTTTCCGGTTCTCTGACTTTTGGTTTCAATAATATCAAAAGGATTTTTTTTTTCTTTGCTTCCTCCTGATTTTTCCTGCACTTTATCTCCTTAGTCCTGAGGGAAATTCAAGGGTTGTCATAATTATGCTTAACATTTCAAAATCATGTTTAATTTAATCAAGCCTATTTGCATGGACAGAAATAAGGGCTTTGGAGCCAGAGAAATTGAATCTGGTCCCTCTTCCTCTACTTCCTAGTTGTGTGTTCTTGGGCAGCCTCTTAACCTCTCTGGTTCTCAATCTTCTTAGATGGAGAAGGAAGATCAATGCTACCCACTTCTAAGGATTTGTTGTGTATAGGACCCCAGTGCCTGGTGCATTGTAATTATGTAGTAGATTTCATTTGTTAGTATATGCTCAACAAATCTGTTTTAGGCTCTCTACTGTTTAATATGTTTAATATGTAACTCCTTGCCCTCAGAATCAAGGTAAGATCAAAGGTAGACAAATACAGTGCAAGGAATAAGATAAGGCCATTAGAAAAAAGAAGGAAGAAGAGAAGGGAGGGAGGGAAGGAGGGAGGGAGGATGGGAGGATGGAAATCACAGTAACTAACACAGGAACCCAGGCAAGAAAGAGATCACAGGGATGAGTCACTCTCATACCTAGCTCATCAGACCCTCACCACGATTCTGTGATGAAGGTATGAGAATGATGAATGCATTTGACAGGATGGAAAAACCAAATGCAGAAAGGTCCCAGCTCCATTTCAGCAGCTAGAAAATAAAGTCATGTATTAAGTACATTCTGAAGTTTCTTTCTAGGCTGTAATTCCATTATTCTTTGATTTTCCTAAAGTAAGCCTACCCGTTACTATGAGATTTAATACTAGAACTCACATTTCTTGATTCTCAGCCCAAGACTTTGTGCTGAGGCCAGAAGGGCTTGGGAACTAGGAGAATCTTGCTTCAGGGGAAAATGAAAATTTCAACTGTGCAGAAATATCCCCCTTTCTTTTCTCCTGGCACCATTTTCACATGCGCTTAAAAATCGTCAGTACCGTGGCCCTACCAATGTGTCTCCAAATGTGCTCATGGCTGAATAATGATTTCCAACTTCAGATGTCAAAGTCCTTTCACTCTGTTGTAATTACACTCCGTTCTTACACGCGTCTGGTGTTCGCTCAGTTCTCTCTCAGACCTCTCCACGCTCAGGCTTCCCTTCATGCCAGAAGAAACAAATCTTTTTACCTCTTGGTCTTAGTTCCATTCTTTTTAGTTGTTTATTCTATTTAAAAAAGTCAATCTTGCTTTCCAAAATAAATACTTAAAGCTGAAGCTCTACTCTTCTGTCAAAAGATAAAACAGGCCAACCTAACAGAAGAGCCTGTCACCCACTTGGAAGATGAACAGAGGAGACCAAGCATTTACACTCGTGGGTGTGTAAGTGCAAATGTGAATGTGAACTCTGCCTGTGGTGTGCTTTATGGTTGACTTCCTTAGGCTCCAATTTGATCTGAAGTCCAAAGTGGCCTCAGCTCCCCAAAGACCTTAGGGCCTTATTTTGTTCCAAGAGACAATGCCATAGCAATGTCATGTTTGCCTGGTTACAGAGACTTCCACAGAGGCCAGCATATTCCTGGCAAGGTTTAGCAGGCACTGAATTTGAAATAACTATCGGATCTCTGTAATTTGGTTTTGACTGTGTTTAGTCAATGAATCTGTTAATAAGGATGGATGCAGTAAAGCTTTATTATGTGGAGAAGGGGAAATGTACTTGACTAACTTTCTTAAATGGAGAAATTACATTTGCATTCAAGGTAAAAATATTGCTTTTGGGTGTGCTTAGTCATGTTTGAAAAATCCATTTCTTTATTTTACTTATTCGATGACGTGTGGAACTTGTTCCTATTGCCCTCAACCAGCACCTAAAATAGACATTGGTACCGAACAAATGCTACACCATGTGTGACCACATGTGTACATGTGTACCACATGTGTACACCATGTGCTACACACACATGCTAAGAGCTAAAGGATGTATGCATCATAGCAGATACGATACAGGGCAAAAACCAGAGGCCTTGGAGATGCATTTGGGATCTTCTAATTAATAACTTTGCATCCTGACCAAGTCATCAATATCCTTCTATGTAAAGTGGTGGTGATAGTAGCATCTTCAAAGTGTTATTGAGAAGACGTATGTGAAGATTACTGGTAATTAAGGCATGCATGTGCCTAGCGCGATTCCTGACACATAATAAAGGCTCCATAAGGTTGTTAAATCTGAACTAACTGGATTTCAAAGAACATCCTGAAGGGTGGGCCCATGAAAAGAAATGAGAGAGAATGTAGTTTAGTAATTAGGGTGGATCTCAGAGATACTATTGGCCAAAAAGAAGAAAAGAAAGGGTCCAGCATGGCAGGAGGAAAAAGTGCATCCAGATGACAGGCTGAGGATATGAGGAAGATGTCTTTGGATCTTTGTGCTTGGTGAAGCCATTTTCTGACAAATTAATAAAATGATATTTATAAAAGTATATAAATGCCATTAATTAATAAACTAAAAAGAATTATAATAGGGCCCCTGGGTGGCGCAGTTGGTTGAGTGACTGCCTTCGGCTCAGGTCATGATCCTGGAGTCCCGGGATCGAGTCCCACATCGGGCTCCCAGCTCCATGGAGAGTCCGCTTCTCACTCTGACCTTCTCTCTCTCACTCTCTCTCTTTCCTAATAAATAAATAAATAAATAAATAAATAAAATCTTTTAAAAAAAAGAATTATAATATTTCTGGATTCGTGGTAGCTTTTTAAACCATTATATATATATATATTTTTTTAATCGAAAGATTCTAAAAAAAAAAAAAAGATTCTAAAAAGTAAAACCACAAGGATACAAGGATCTAGATTCTGACATTCAAAAAGAGTTGCAGCCCTGGGTTGGAAACCACTTGTTCATACTGAAACCAAGGGACTGTAAAACCCCGGATAAGGTCTCACATGCTGGCCCCAGAAACTCCTGGATTCAAGTTATGCCATTGTATGTGTTCTCCAATAGATCCAATAGCACGCTTTCCTGATCCAGGCGGTGACTGTCACCTGAGAGACGCTTTCTCTGGGTGGAGTGGGGAGAGAGGAGAAGCAGCAGCAATGCCACAAAGCCACCTCCAGGGCTTCAAGAGATAGAGCCTTTTCCTCTTCTAAGACACTGGCAAAGTGAACTGTGGAGGGTGTGTTTGTTGGGGGCGGCCGATGCCTGCCTAATAGCTGCTAATTAGAAGGGACAATCCTCTACTGAAAGTGAGGGGGCGACCCGTTGGGGAGAAGGATGACTATGTGAGAAAAGTGGAAAAAGTAGGAAATAGGTGAGGTTGAGGATTGCAGAGGGAGTTGAGGAAGAAACACAGTATTGGTTCTTCAGTTCAGACGCCTGATGTCCGTTGGGTGTCTTATTTTCTCCAGCAGATCATCCGAACAGGTAGATAGAGGCAACAAGGGGGTCCGTGGAGCTTCAGTACTTGGCCAGGCAGGTGGAATGCAAGAACAACAGGGTAGGAAAGTTAAGGGTGTTGGAAAGTAAAATGGAGAAGTCATGGGCCAGAGACTATCCACCAGGAAAGGAAGGAACGGAGCAGACAGAAGCTGAGGGGGAGTAGAAAGTAGAGGGATCAGGGAGTTAGAGGTCTCGGGGAGGACAAACAACTGTAGACTGAGAGAGATTGATTCAAGGTTATGGTCAGAGTCTGATGCCTGAAAAAATGTTTTTGCCCTGGAGCAATTCCGGGTGATGACAAGTCCCAGGGTGTGTCTGTGGGAAGGGGTGGCTGCAATAGAAGTCACTGGAAATGAATATATCAAGGCAATAAATGTCCAGAATGTCAAACGTGGATATGATATCATCCAGAAAAATGGGTGGATGTTGGATGGAGAGGAAGCCTGTGAGGATGCCAAGGTCTTCAACAAATCAAGGGCTGTGGCGAAGACAGTTCCGCAGCTGACATTGAGCAGAAGGCCTGGGACAGCGTTGCTAAATGCAACCACCTCCTTCGGGGCAGGGAAACGTTCTTACGCGTGGTTGGAAGAGAAATGATCTGAAACTACAGTGCAGAACAAACAGGTTGTTTACTATAGAAACCACAGAATTGGTGAGGTTGGGTTGATATTTTTAACTTTTTCTTTAAGAAGAAAAATTTAAATAGAAAATGATTTAGCATCTTGTAAACGGCATATATTTAGTTCCTTCGCTTAGTATATCTTCTTTAGGGCGTGTTTTCTGCCTGTTGAGGTCACCCTAGTTTGAGGCTCTCCCTTGTTCTGCTCTGTGCCTGAAAGACAGGTTTACTTGTTTGTACAGCCCCGTAATATATTACGACAAAATATATAATGTATGACACCCAGGTCCTTGTGACTCACAATTCTTAGGAAAGACTGAGAGACATTAAATCATTCATTTATGGCCCGGTAATCTGATATATTATGATTATAAGCCTGTGAGTTGATGGCTATGTACACAAGCCCTGAAACAAAGTTCTAATGAAAGGAGAGAGAATTGAAGCGAATCTCTGTCCTTGACAGATTCAGTCATTTATATGTTTATTGAGCATAACTTATACATCATGCACGGCTAGATAAAGTTAGCTGCTAGGGACATAAAGGTGATTAACATCCAATCTTTCTCCTTGAGAGGCAATGGTCTAGTGGCAGAAATAATTACAGATCTTTGTTAAGGGCTGTGATAGAATATTGTACAAAGTGTTTTGAATGTCTCCATGGGAAGGCCGTGGAGAATTTCCTGACAACAGTTAGCCTGCACCCTAAAGTAAGAAAATTTTAGGTAAGGGCCTAGTAGTTGAGGTGGAAAAGGGCATAGTAGGCAGGAAAGAACCAGGAGTTCAGCTGGGCTGTAGCATAGGGTGTGTGGAGGGAAGAAGCAGGTTGTTTCAATGTGAGGGTACGGAGGGAGCCGATCCAGAAGGGCCTTGAATGCCGTGCTAAAGAGTTTGGATTTTTATCTATAGAAAGTCAAGGCTATGTAGGGTTTAACATAATGTTTTTAGATGGCAACGCTGACAACATGGATTGAGAAGAGTAGGAATGAGGGCTGGGAGAACTCAAGGCCAGAAGATCAGTTAAGAGATTATTACAAAAGGGAAAAAAAAAAAAAAAAAAAAAAAAAACATTTGTGTGGGGAAAAGGAAAAAGGAGAGAAGAGAATAGAAGACCTTTAGAAGGTAGAACTCCTAGGCAGAAATGTACTTGAAAATGAGAGAAAAGTACAGGAACTCCACGATGACTGCAGGAGTCTGACCCATGATTACTTGGTGTTGTGTGGGGGCCATTAATTATGATTAGAAACACTAGAGGAGACCCAATTTTGGTTGCAGGATAAAGAAGAAGAGGTGAGAGCTGCTGGTTAGGGAGGGAGATGCAAATAATACTTTCCCAGGATATATTTGAGATGATTCTGAAAATTCCCAGCAGTGGTCTCTATTAAGTAGTGGTTCTGCGAGTCTGGATCTCAGGAGAGAGCGTGAAAGCAAGAGATAGAGGTCAGTGCGTGGGTACTCAAGGCCATGAAAGAGGATCCTGAACAGAATGCAAGGAGCACAGAAATGCTCAGCCTGAGAGACCTGAGACGAACTTTAGAGCATCCGTGAGACAGACACAAATGAAACTATTTTTTCCCTTTAATTTCCTTCTCACTACTTCGAAAATTGTTTTTGTTGAAAAGAAAGAAAGAGAAAGAGAAAGTTTTGTTCCCTTTTCAACACAAGTAGGAGGGCGTGGGTGTTGCTGCAGAATCAGATAAGACAGCTTCCTCAGCAGACGAAGGCGATGGGAGTGAAGGAGAGCAGGGATCACCCAGAGGACACAGCCCCGAGCCACTCCGCGCAGTCTCCCTGTTGCCTAGTCGTCTGGCAGGTCCTGAAGGACTTTGAACGTGGTGCTTTATGGGAAATTCCCAGATTTAAAAAAACCCTGTGTGTGAATTCATTTATTCACCAATATGTGTTGAGCACCTACTATGCACCAGGCACTATTCTAAAATCTGCAGACTTTGCAGTGAGTAGAGGAGACAAAAATCCCTTTTTTTCTGGATGAATGTTCGGATGAAGTTTACACTCAAGAATGGGGACACATAAAATAAACAAAGGCAATGAGGAAAACATATAGTGTCTGTTGGGGACGAAAGCATGAAAGATGCAGAGAGCAGGAGTGCAGGAGGGCTGATGTTGGAGTGGGCTGCAATATTCAATAGGGTAGCAGAGAAAAGCCTTCCTGAGAAAGGAAGGTCTGAGTAAAAGGCTTAGGGAAGCGAAGGAGCCAGCCACTTGGATAATTACTTTCATATTCCCATGAAAGACTACAACAAATGTCTCCGAGGTAGGACTTTGCCCAGTGATTTCAAAGAGGCCAGGGCAGCAAATGTAATGAGGCCTCAAGGAAGAATCTGGAAAGATGAGGGGAGAAGTAAGTACAGGATGCTCCTGGGTCTTTTTTGGCCACAGTGAGGGTCTGGGCCATTATCCTGTGTGAGATGTGGAACCGCTGGTCCGTTGGAGCTGAGGAGGGACTGATTCTGTGCTCTCTGTCTTGAAAGCATACTTCTACAGAGGCAGGGCAGGAACGAGGCGACCCAAGACCACACTACTATGGTAACTCTAGCTAGAAATGACAAGACTGGTAGGGGGACACAGAGTCAGATTTGCGATGTATTTGGAGGTAGAGACAGCAGAATCTACTACTAGAAAGATTCAACTGAGAGAAAAAGCTAAGGATGCAGGCGAGAGGGGAGACAATTGCTAGAAGAATGTCCTAGAGCAGAAGAGGTAGGACGGGACCCGGGGCCCGAGTGGAGGCCAGAGGGCACATGGAGCGAGCACTGGGTCTAGCCTGCAGGCCGCCGGTTTGCCTCAGCTGCCTATTTTATCTGCTCCTCCTGAAAATGCACTGGGCACTATGGATCCTTCACAGCAGAAAAGACTTCCTTTGGAAATACTACCCATATTCAGATTTTCTTCAATCTGAACATTACCAAACTAAAGCTGCTATTCACAATTGGTGGGACTTTGAGGGACTCCTGCTCTGGAAATGGTCAGCCGGATTGTGGCTCAAAGAAATAAGGATGAAATTGACTTCAGATTGCGTCATCCCCAATAGAACTCACATTTCTTTTAAACATTTTGGTCTCGGTCCATGAGGACTAGATAGCTACATCATTTGAGCTACTAGATTTAAACTACTGGCATTTCTCGAAGAATTTGATTTGTTTGTTGAGTACATGCTGTTATCATCCCAGAAAAATTCTTAATTTGGAACCCCCTTTCGGAAGCTTAGACTCATCACATATTTGGAATGGTGTTAACTTCAACTGGAAGTAAAAACTTCAGTGCTCTGTGCCCAGATCGAGCCCCTGTGATCCCGGGCAACGCTTCTGGACTGGCTGCTTCAGAGAAGGAAGGCTCCCCATGGAGCCCTATTACTTTATCCACAGGAAATATTCCCATGAAAGGGCCAGCCATCCCAGTTCCTGGCACAAAGTGGGGGGACGAGGAATAGTTGCTAAACTAATGCATAAAAATTCGTCCTATCTACCCCCTGAAGCACTGCTACATCCATTAAACTCTGGACTTTGAGTTACCATTTTTTGGTGTGATTTTGCTGAGAGACACGGCCAGACGGCCAAGATTTTCTTTCTTTCTTTTTACTTAATTTTAGCTTTTATTTTAATTCCAGTTAATTAACATACAGAATTCCATTAGTTTCAGGTGCACAATGTAGTGATTTGACACTTGTGTACATCATCCTCTGCCCCTCACGGTTTTCTTTTATAACTCACGAGTTAGTGGGCTTTTCAGAGGACAAATATCGATGCAACTTGTTGCATTTTATTTATTTTATTTTTTAATTTAAAATCAAGTAATTAACATATGGTGTGTTATTAGTTTCAGAGGTAGAGTTCAGTGACTCATTATATGCATGTAACACTAAGCACTCATTACATCATGTGCCCTCCTTGATGCCCATCCCCCAGCTATCCAATCCCCCCACGCCCTCCCCTCCAGCAACCCTCAGTTTGTTTCTTAGAGTTAAGAGTCTCCTATGGTATGTCTCCCTCTCTGGTTTGCAATTTAGGTAATACTGGGGTTAAAAACAGCCCACTTCCCAAGCCATTTAAAAGGGAAGAGCTTTTTTACAGTTTGCGTTACTAGCCAGTTGTAGTTTTTTCCCTAGGAACAAAAACTTTTCAACTTGTGCTTCTGGTCTGCATTTGAAATTGACATCCAGTTTTTTTTCAAAGTTCCTAGCCAGGTGCTAAATAAATATTGGCTGATAAATTTGTGTCTGTTCTTTAGGTGATAATAGCATCACATGAGATGGTTAAGCTGTAAATGTATCATCTCTCTCTCTCTCTTTCTCTCTCTCTCTCTCTCATCTGTCATCTATCTGTACATTGACAGGGATTCGGACCCCAAGGACCCTTCTCAAACACAGTGGATCCACATGACTACCCCGTAGAAGACAAGAGGTGTTAAATGAAAAAATCAAATCAGAGTAATTCTCAACTCTAGGATACCAAGGAGAAGGATTTTCAAACTAGAAATTATGGAACAGATATTATTAAAATGCAGCTAAATTGTAAGCAATTCAAGCAGTGTATCTGCTTTTTAAAAAATAAGTTCACATTACTAGATTCAAACAATTTACACCCCAGAATAATCAATACTTCACAATTATTATCTTGAATCAGCTGATAGGATTTCTTTTAAAATGAAAAGAAAGATTTCTAGGATGAATAGGAATATATGCTCAACACGAGAAATAGGAAAAAAAAACAGAAGAAAAAGAAAATATTTCATAATCTGTTACAGACTTATTTGTATACATAACTAAATAATTATATAACATTCAATAATGTGACCATGTGCCCTAAAAGGTATTTAACCAAATATAATGGTATTTTTAAAAAAGATTTATTTAGTTATTACCGGGGAAAGAAGGGCAGAGGGAGAGAGAGTCAAGCAGATTCTACCTATGCTAAGCGTGGACTCAACCTGGGGCTCGATCCCAGGACCCTGAGATCACGACCTGAACCAAAATCAAGAGTTGGAGGCTTAACCATCTGAGCCACCCAGCTGCTCCCCAAATATGGCGTTTAAGTACATTCTAAATTTTCTTTTTACATAGGGTAATCTTTCTGCTTAAGATCTTCTTTCTACATTGTGAATTACCTCCTTAGGCTAGTTTCCTGGATAAAAATCTTTGGGAAAAACAATGGACAATGAAATAAACAACCAAAACTGGTTGTTATGTTTAAACAACATAACTTCTATTTACATGGGGATGAAACAGTTAAACAGCAAAACCTTAGTGAGGCAACAAAATGACCGTTTTTTAACCACACTGCTGCCCCTGAAGGACTACTGATAATGACTCTGGGGAAATTAACCAGAGCATAGAAAACATCTAAGGAAGCAAGCTAGGGTTGGTAATTAACATCAAAAGCACACTATAGTTATACCTATATTTGTGTGTTTTATGTTGCATTTAAATTTATTTATATGTATCTACATTTAAGTTAACTAGGAGTGTGGACATAGTACATTCTGAAGTATACGTGCAATTATTCTTAATACATCACATAGTTGTTTGAAAATTCTGAATTAATAGAAATGGTAGACATTATTAAGAAGAGATATCTGAGCCAGTTAGCAGCCCCTGGCAACAGCAGTGAAAATTCTGCTGCCAAGTGAACTCTGGCGCCTATAGGGGTCAGCTTTTTACTTTGTAGTGTGTTGTGAAGTGTGAGTGGCCAGATGCACAAAGCACCAAATCCGAGGTCACATGATTTGGGTTCAAGTTTTGCCCTGATCATTACCAGATGTATGACTTTGGACTAGTTAGGTAATGCTCGAAATTTGCTTGGGAGATGGTCCTAATATCTACCTCACAGTCTGGATCTGCGGATTAAATGTCAATGAAAAATGCCCCAAAGTCCATTAAGTTTCTCCCACATCATCTTAATTGTTGCTGTCATCACTTCCATCCTCCACATTATCTTGGCACTAGATTTAGTGGGGATTCACAGAGCAAGGGAGAGGTCATTTGCAAAAGATCCAGAAACTCTCCTCACTAGCTCTGAAAACATCACCAGCTGGAGTGGGAAGAGCAGACTGGGGTGGAAACCATATGGATAATGGAATCTCTTTGGTTCTTGTTTGGTGGAAAGTCACACTGGAAGGTTCCATGGTTGTCCTGGTAATGGTGGGCCCTCTGATTTGACCCTGTGCCTCTCAGCCTATAGTAAACAACCAGGGTTATACCATCCAAATTAAAAGGTTGATCTAAAATGCTCAAAAAATTTTTTTGTCCTATCAATTTCCTTGTATATATGTAATAATTCAGTTTTTTGGAAGTCAGCAAAACCCACTAATCTTGTTCCATATATGGGCTAAGACGATTTCATAAGCAAGGTTAACATTACTTAAAACTGATTTACTAAATTAGGGGGCAAAAAGGGGAAAAGTATGTTTGATTGTGCTGTCCTTGGCATAATAACTTCCTTGGTTCTTTGTAGCTAAAGCCCACAAATTCCAGAACTGAAGTCTTTGAATTCATTTTATAGTTTTTTTCACCAACTTTATTGAGGTGTAATTTCTGTAAATGGAATTACAGACTGGAATTACGAATTACAAGTGGAAACATTTTTTTTTAATTTTTATTTATTTTTATTTATTTTTAAATTTTTTTTAATTGAGTATGGTTGACAATGTTACATTAGCTTCAGGGGTGCAACGTAGTGATTCAACAAGTTTATGTATTATGCTGTGTTCACCACAAGTGTAGCTACCATCTTTCACCATATTGTACTACTACAATATCATTGACTGTATTTCTTATGAATTTTATTCCCACAACTCACTCATTCCACAACTAGAAGCCTATATCTCCAACTCCCCTTCACCCATTTTGCCTGTCCCTCCCACCCCTACCCCTCTGGCAACCATCAGTTTGCTCCCTGTATTTATAGTTCTGATTCTTTTTTTTTATTCCTTGTTTTAAGATTCCACACACGAGTGAAGTCACATGGTATTCATATTTCTCAGTCTGACTTATTTCACTTAACATAATATGTTCTAGGTCCATCCATGTTGTAACAAATGGCAGAATCCCATCCTTTTTTGTGGCTGCGTAATATTCCATTGTACATAGGTACCACATCTTCTTTATTCATTCATCTATGCATGGACATTTATGAGTGTTGATAAATGTATAGAAATATAATGTAACCCAACCATAATCAATATATAGAAAGAATATTTTCATTGCCCCCCTCAAAGTTCCCTCTCACCCTTTTGGAGTCAGTCCTCCTACCCTTTTGCACTTCCTACTCCAAACAGTCACTAATTTGATTTCTGCCACTGTTAATTAGTTTTGTATGTTCTAGAAGATCACATAAATGGAATCGTATGGCATATATTCTCATGTGTCTGGGGTCTCTTGCTCAGGATGTTTTTGAGGTCTGTCCATATTTTGTATATCACTAATTTGTTTCTTTTTAATGCTGAGTAGTTGTACAGAAGTTCGAGTGTATGGAAATACAATAATTGCTTTATCTTTCCAGCTGTTGATGGATATGTGAACTGTTTTCACTTGTGGCTATTATGAATAAAGTTGCTACAAACATTTATGTGCAAGTCTTTTGGAGACATGTTCTTACTCCCTGGGTCAACATGTAGAAATGGAATCGTTGGATCATAAGGTATCTGTTTAATTTTATAAGAAGTCACCAAAGTGTTTTCCAAAATGGTTGTATCATCTTATATTTTCACCAGCAAGGAACGAGAGTCATTTCAGTTGAGAGTCAGTTCAGTTCTGTATCCTTCCCAATACCTAGATTTTTTTCAGTCTTTTAAAATTTTCATTATTCTAGTGGGTGTTTAGTAGTAATTCACTATGCTTTTGCTTTGCATTTCCCTGATGAACAGCCATGTTGGGTTTTTTTTTTTTTTCTTCCTTTATGCTTATTTGGGCCATTCCAATGTCTTCTTCTGTAAAATGTCTTCAGGCAACAGATGTGGAGGCATTGAGGGGCAGGTGGATAATGGTACTATTCTTTGAGGTAAAGCAGGTTTGAATTAGAGAGGCAGGTGATGAATGCGAAAATGAACTCACTTCCATATATTTCCTATATAAACTTAGAATCACCTTTTACAGGCTCTTTACTCCTGGGAAAGTCTTCTCTCTTCTACCTATTAAAATTCTCATCTAGTAGAGGTCAGGGAAAGCTTACTTAACTATGAAGTAAGAAAGAGGGGCACCCGGGTGGCTCAGTGGGTTAAAGCCTCTGCCTTCGGCTCAGGTCATGATCTTAGGGTCCTGGGATCGAACCCCGCATTGGGCTCTCTGCTCAGCAGGGAGAGAGCCCCTGCTGAGGGCTCTCTCTCTCTGCCCCTCTGAGGCCCCCTCTCTCTCTGCCTGCCTCTCTACCTACTTGTGATCTCTTTCTCTGTCAAATAAATAAATAAAATCTGAAAGAAAGAAAGAAAAATGGCCAGAGGTTGAAATAATGTCTTCAGGGGGTAATGTTAATATATCTGAAGGATTTACTGAACGAGTCCATAAATCCTAGGGTCGTAAAGAAGACAGACTAAGAACTATAATTTAACAAACATTTATTCAGTGCCTACATTGTGCATGGTGTTACACTAGAGACTAAAAGATACAAAGATAAATTAGACATTATACTTGCCCTCAATAAGTTAAACTCTTCCTGGGATTTAGACTTGAACCTCAATTAGCCTATACATGCCAGAATAAACAAAGAAAGTACCAGCAAGGAGAATCCAAGTGCTCTGAAACACGAGGATTGATGTACAGGAGGGAGAAAGAAAGGGTATCACAGAATTCTCAGAGGTAGACGTGGTCTTCTCCGCCTCTTGAGGAAAAGAGTAACATTTTCAAGACTAATTGCAATTATTATTTGCTTAAAGTGAACTGTCTTCTTTATAGCAGCCTATTTGGCTTTGTATAAGAAAGAATAATTTATCTTAGGGAAGTGCTCATTCAGGTAAATGATTTTTATTTGACAACTGAAAGAAAAGTGGTAGGAAAATATTTACCCACTAATGAATACTCCTGAGACACATCAAGGAAACATTTAGCCTTAATTATGCACCAACAACTATAAGGGGACACACGTGGTGGAAGGAGGATAATTTCAGAGCCACTTAGACCTGGGTTCAAATCTTGACTTTGCTATCTACTTCCTTTGGTCTAGTCATTTCCCCTGTGAACCTCTGTTTCTTCAAGTCAAAGTGGATGTTGTAATAGATTCCTCACGGCGCTGATGTCATGGGTAGGGAGGAAGGTTAGGTCTCAAACTAAGAGCACATAGTACATGATCCTTAAATGCAAATTTCTTTCTTCTCTCCTCATCCTTGTGTGATTCTCATGAGTGTAATTCTGCTTCTTAATTTAAAAGATCATAAATCAAGGCAAACAAAATGCAGATGGACTACAGTGGAGGGAGGGAAAGAGGACAATGTTTAAACAAATCTGGACCTTTGCAAATGACCTAATCTTTGCCAAAGAACATACTCCACTGGGTGGGGAAAGCGTAAGGAAAATAACTGAATGATCTCAACACTATCAGCATCTCCTCCGGATCTTTTCTACTTCTCTTATAGATTTTTCAGATTCTGTGTCATGACAGGTCCCTTCTTTTAAGATTTTATTTACTTATTTGACAAAGAGAGAGATCACAAGTAGGCAGAGAGGCAGGCAGAGAGAGAAGGGGGAAGAAGGCTCCCCGCTGAGCAGAGAGCCCAACGCGGGGCTCGATCCCAGGACCCTGAGATCATGACCTGAGCCGAAGGCAGAGGCCTTAACCCACTGAACCACCCAGGTGCCCCAGACAGGTCCCTTTTTATAGATTAGATGAGAAGTGGGCAGGTACACGAAGTACCCACGAAGTTCATTCATGTAAGTCATTGCCACCAATGATTGCTAATGTTTATTGAGTATTTACTATGTGCCAAGCCACATACCAAATGCTTACATATATTATCTCATTTATCCCTCACAGAAACTCTAGGACGTAGGTACTACTCTCACACCTGTTTGATGAATGAGGAATGTGTGGTACAGACCACACAGAAAGTAAGGGAGCGATAACTGACTAATGGAGATGATGGACCCACTCTGTCCCTGTGCTATGTTGTCACCCATCACACACACACACACACACTCCACACACTCACATTTACACACATACATATACAACACACACACAAACGCACAGATATATAGTACACACACACACACCCCCCACATAATTTTTCTGGCTCCTATCACCACTTCCTCCACTTTGGCAAAAATTCACTGCAATCTCAGAAAATCAGGGCTTGGCAAAGAAACGTTTGCTTACATGAGTCAGGCATTACACTTCCATTGGTCATTGGGAAACCAGAGGCAGGGCAGATGAAAATGTCACACATTAGGCCACTTTATTGGGGACTGCTGAACGTTTACTTAGTGAGAAAAAGCAAACACAGTATGTGCGGTAGTGCGCCGATAACCTGACTAGTGCGGTTCTGGAGGATGAACTTCCCTCACGAGAAATAGGTGTCTGCTCCTTTGTTTTTTTAAAAATACACCACTTCCCTATAGACAGTGGAATATTACTGAGCCATCAGAAAGAATGAATACCCCCCATTCGCATCGACACGGGATTATGCTGAGTGAAGTAAGTCAAGCAGAGAAAGACACTTATCCTATGGTTTCACTCATACATGGAACATAAGGAGTGGCGCGGAGGACCACAGGAGAAGGGAGGGGAAACCGAAGGGGGGGGGAATCAGAGGGGGAGATGAACCATGAGAGACTCTGGGCTCCAGGAACCAAACTGAGGGTTTCAGAGGGGAGGTGGTGGGGGGATGAGGTAACCGGGTGATGGGTATTAAGGAGGGCACGTGCTGTGATGAGCACTGGGTGTCATATGCAACTAATGAATCATTGAACACTACATCAAAAATTAATGATGTGCTGTGTGGTGGCGAACTGAACATAATCAAAAACTTTAAATATTAATTAATTAAAAGTACACCACTTATTCTGCGCAGTACAACTGCTCTCATTTGCAGCTGCATGGCAAAATACCTAAATAAAATGTTTTTTGTTTTTCCTCGGCCATGTTAAAATTAGTTGGGAATCACTCTAGGCTGAGTTTGGAATGTGAATATGAAATAGATGGATCTCCTGGACGGGACGACTGACAGACTCACAGAGTACTTTGGGTAGTGTGGAGAAAGGGGCTGGGCCTGACACTGTAAGCAGGGGAGGCTTCCTGGAGGAGGCGATGCCTGAGCAGTGTAACAGAGGGTCAAAGATCCTAAGCCTAGCTCCACCCCTGCAAGCCCTGTGGTTTGGGGCTAGTTACTTAACTTCCCTGAACACAGTTGCCTCACCTACAACTAGAATGATAATATTTGGCTCACAGTTTGGTATCCCTGGGCTTTCAGGAAATTGCATTATCCTCTGCTTTTTCCATTCCCTTCTCCTTCCGCTTTTGATCTCTACTCGAATGTGGGGGGTTGCCTGTTTAAGTCTCAGTTTACACTCTGTCCGTTGGTCACCTTGCCTGCAGCCCTGTCTCCTCCAGGCTCTGACTCGGCCTCCCCGTATGCCCATCTCATGCTGTCCGTCTATCTGCACACGGACCCCTGCCAAGGCACTTGACATTGAGCCAGCGTGCTGCCAAATTTGTTATCTCTTCTCTAAATCCCCTCTTGACTCTGGAATGGGTAGTTCTTCTAAAAAGGGCCCCTCGTCTCAGAGACACCAAACCTCTGAGTCATCCTTAACACTCTTTTTTCCCCCTTATTCCTTATCTAATCACGCAGCAAATTCTGTGGGCTCTTCCTTCAAGATATCTTTGATCAGAACAGACAGGAACACTTACGTGGTCATGGTAATTGTGTCAGGGGTTTTGTAGCATAACAAGACTGTTTCTTTATTATAGATTTATTCATCTGAACACTAAAATGAAAGACATTTCCATTCTCCAAACTTAACAGCCTGCACTACTGCACAGTTAGGGAAACTGAGTCTTTCCTGACAGAGTCGCTCCCACGGTGGCACCCTGCACACGACTCCCAAGCTAACCTTGGACTTCCTTGCTTAAGACCTTCAAGAATCCCTCCATGCTTACAGTCGCAGAAAAGGAAGAAGCCTCGTGTTTAAAGCTCTCCCACCTCTCGGCAGACTATCTCTCAGCCTCCTCAACCTCTTCTTCCACTGCTCTAGTTCCCCCCGCCCCAATTCTCCCTTAAGCTTCTAACTATTCTTGGAATCAACTAACCTTTTCCTGACTGAAAACACATGCTCATACCACTCTTATCACCTTTCATACTTTTTCCCTATTGCACTGATGTTCATTCGTTACATTTAGCTGAATCACTGGGCCGTCATCCACCCCCACTCCAACAGCCATGGTCTTCTCTTTTTTTGACCCCCCACCCTACATTGGCTGTGGCATTCTCACCGCATTGATCCCATAAAACCTCCCTAGTAGATTATAGATTCGTGGACACAAGTATGGGCACATTCTTAACCTGCCTCTGAATACAATGTCCTCCCCAGTTTGTGAAAAGTCTCTGATTGAGTCATTATATGGTTCCTGGGACAGGGTGAGAGCCATGTTCCTTTACCTCTGCCAAAGCCATAGATTTATCTGCTATTTTAAAAAATATTTTTGACCTAATTACATAAACTTACTGTTTTGGAATTGGAAAGCTCTACAGAGACTATTTCAGCCCCACAGTCTTGCTTAGTCAGTGTAGGAATGAGGCTTTAAGGGGTAGAGTGACTCGATGAGAACACACAGCTAGTTTTTGGAAGATCAAGTATGAAGACTTGGGTCGACCACTGACACCAGAAGCAGCTGGGTTCCCAAAGCAGCTCCCAAAGTACCGAATTCAGCGTCCGCTACACAGAAGAAACCTTCGCCAACTGGGTCCAATAAAAAGAATATAGTGGGGTAGAGTTGGAGAAGTACAGATTTTGAAATCAGACAAACTCGGTGTAGATTCGGGCTTGGTAACTTATTCGCCCATGGATTTTGGAAAATTACTTAGCTTTTCAGCTTTTTTCCCTCATTTGTCAAATGTGAGCAATTATTCCCACTTGGTGAAGTGGTGTTGGTGACAGGGTGTCACGTGTAGGAAGTGACTGGAACCCCACACATTGAAGTCATTATTTAAAATCATTCTCAGTAAGTTACAAACTTGCATATTTTATTTTTCTTAATGCATAGAATTTTATCACAGATCTTTTTTCTAAACTGAGTACATGGTAGTGGATTTCTTTCTTACCCTTTGCTCTCAGAATGTTGAAATTTGGGGGGGGGGGTAGTCATAGTATTACTAAAGAGTCCCACCCAGTTATTCTCGGAAAAGTTCCTTTTTTTAAAAAAGATATTATCAAGAACAAAATATTTTAAAAGGTGAATGTGTAGAGCATTTAGTGTAGCTAAACTGGGTGCTAGAGATCTTTTTTAAGAAAACATTATCCAGGGGCGCCTGGGTGGCTCAGTGGGTTAAAGCCTCTGCCTTTGGCTCAGGTCATGATCTCAGGGTCCTGGGATCGAGCCCCGCATTGGGCTCTCTGCTCAGCAGGGAGCCTGCTTCCCCCTCTCTCTCTGCCTGCCTCTCTGCCTGCTTGTGATCTCTCTCTCTCTCTGTCAAATAAATAAATAAAATCTTAAAAAAAAACCCACACTATCCAGAGCTCATTGTTTTCCTGAATAAAAAGCTATTACATTCACTTAATAAAGAGAGAGCTCTAATGTGCCTTGAAGTCAAGTCTTCAACAGCTCTGTAACTGGCCTTGACCTTCAGCTCTTGCCCATAATGCCACCTTGCCTTTCACACCAATTCTATGAGCTCAAGCAGGAATAAAGACTGCCGGCCTATAATGGTGGAACCGAAGGGAATGGTGGATAAGGTTACGGGAGAATAAACAAAGATCTGGTATCAATTCTAAAACACAGCTGGGCCCTGATATACTTTGTGTTTTTATATCACATATGGAAGTAAAAGCAAAGTGTTTTAAAATCAAATAGGAGGATCATGCTAGATAATTTTTTTTAAAGATTTTATTTATTTATTTGAGAGAGAGTGAGAGAGAGGGCACAAGAGGGAGAGGGAGAAGCACACTCCCTGCTGAGCAGAGAGTCCAATGCGGGGCTCCATCCCAGGACCCTGAGATCATGACCTGAACCAAAGGCAGGAGCATAAGTGACTGAGCCACCGAGGCGCCCCAATGCTAGATAATTTTAAAAGTCCCTCTACGCAACTTCTAAATTCTAGAATGTCTTAATACTGATAGGTTTCCCTGAAAACCTGTAAGAGTTTCTTTCCTGGAATCCCTATACAATTGGCTCCAGAGCTGAGTAACATAGGATTTATTCAGTTTGCTACAGTAAGCATGAGCCAGAGAAAATTATTGTTTTCCTTCTTATAAAGCTTTTACTAACGGAAAAAGAGTGATCAAAATCATTAGGAAAGAATATCGTGACTGGATGCCACAAATACCCCACATCTGATCCATGGACCACGGCGCACTTCCAAGTCAAGGATTTCCTCTAACCAGGGAAGGTGTTCGAGGGGATAGGAAACCTAGGATGGGCTCTGCTAACCAGACTCAGGTGAATTACTAAAGGGAAATGTTCTTGGGGTTACTCTCCATGGAGATGAGTAACTGGCCTTTCCATCAACATCCTTTCATGTTTTTGTTTTTGTTTTTTAAGATTTTATTTATTTATTTGAGAGAGAGAGAATGAGAGGGGAGAAGGTCAGAGGGAGAAGCAGACTTCCCGCAGAGCCGGGAGTCCGATATGGGACTCGATCCCGGGACTCCGGGATCATGACCTGAGCGGAAGGCAGTCGCCCAACCAACTGAGCCACCCAGGCGCCCCCTTTCATGTTTTTGATGGGGACAGAACTGGACTGGGCGGGAGGGGAGAACTTTACTCTGACCTGCCCCATATAGATTTGCACGGTCCAAGGTAACCACCTGGGATGCTTTAAATAATCCCCACTGCCTCCTTCCCATCCTCTGGTTTTTTTTGTTTTTTTTTTTTTCCAGAGCTCCCCATGTAGCTCTAAGGTGTGGCTAGTCCTGCAAACCGCTGGCATATACTTAAGGTCTTCTAACAAACCTTCCTCTTAAAACCACCACCCTATCATTCAGTTTCCTGGCGCTTGGTTTTTGCTTTGGCATTTTTCTCCCCTCTCATCACACACACGCACTCCACAGGGCGGTGCATTTCTCCTAGCAGTCTGACTAGAAGAGTCCCAAAGTGGAATTCATGAGCTCTCCTCGGTGAATAAGGAGAACCCTGGCGAGGAAAGTGATTCCCACCCATAGTATGAACAATGGTCACTCCTTGCTGTATTGCTTGGGTCAACTGAAGACTTGGTCTGAAGTTTCCTTGGGCCATTTCCCACTTGCTGTTTTCAGATTACGGAGTGTGCTAGGAGACAACACTGTTGCTTTTTCCTATTTTTTCCTAGTCCTTGCTGGCATCTGACAGACCTCCAGTTGAAGGCACCAGGTCCCTGGGTGGGCACTCTTTCTGTTTCCAAGGGCTACCTGGGAATTCACCGCACCTTCTGCCCAGCCTGGCAGCACTCAACTCAGGAGGGTTGAATTACTTCTTAACCTAATTCAGATTTTCGGGGAGCATCGCCCGCCCCACGAGCCACGCCCCTCTCCTCCGTTCCCTCCACCCCCCAGTGTTTTGTTTACTTGGAAAGCAAATATTTACGTTTCCAGATGGGAGCTCTTCGCAGGCCCAACCCTAGCAAAGAGAAGAGTCCAGGCCACCGGCCAGAGAGCCCATGTCCCAGCCCATTATCCCCCTTTCCGAGTCCAGGGTCTCTAGGGAAGGGAGCCGCAAGAACCACCCCCGCAAGGCACTCGCCCTGCGCGGCACCTGGTGCAAGCAAAACTCTCCTCCTCGCGTCCCTTCGCCCCACCCTTTGTGATTCAGAACCCCAGCCCCGCCCAGGCGCTAATTTAACCCGCCCTGCGGAACAGCCTGGCGCTGCAGCTACTTACCGCTCCTTGCCGGAGCCAGCTAAGACTTACTCTGGGTCCCGGTCCCCGCGCGCCATGCGCCTCCTCGGCGGGCTGAGCGCGCCGCCGCCGCTGCTGCTGTTGCTGTTGCTGCTGCTGTGTCCACCTGCGGTGCAGGGTGAGTGGGGGCTGGGGGGCCCAGCCCCGCTGGGTGAACCCTTAGGCTGGGTGGGAGGAGCTGGGTCCGTCTCCGCGACGGCCAAGAAGTCTGGGGACCTGGGGAGGTGAGGAAGGTGGGCATGGGTAAATCGTTCCCGCTATCCTCTACCCGTCAGGCTCAGAGCTCCTACTAGCGCGATCCCTTGGGGACAGGGAGAGGGTCTCCGCTGCTGGCCTGCAGTTTGGGGTCTTGCTGTGCTGGACCCCAGCTAGCGTGGCGTTGGGAGTGAGGCGGGACCGTTGAGGAAGCGCGGGCTGAGTCTTCGGAGCAGGCAAACCTGGGGAAGCCAAAGAGCGGGGCTCAGAGAGTAAATTATGGTTCCCCCAACATCTCTTAAAGGGTGGGAGGCCAGAGTTGACCACTCTCACCTCTTAAACAGAGTCTAGGTGTGTGTTGCCCCGCGGGCCGCTGCACGTCTGCAAGTCTCTTCCAGGTGTGACTTTCCACGGGGGCGTCTGTCTTTATTGTGTGCTTGCTAACAGTATCAATGTGGACATCAACTCTAAACCACTTTTTTTTTTAATAATAAAAGGGAAGGTTGATTCCTTATTTTAATACTGACATAACTGACAAGACAAGCAGCCTAGCAAGTTCTTGGTATGTTCAGCCATTGGAAGGAAATCAAAAGCCTTTGGCTGCTTCCCTTACTCCTCTTGCAAAAAGAATGTTGCTATGAACTGAAAAGTGTTATTTCCTTCAGTTCTGTTTTTCTTTTCTTTTCTTCCCCTCCCCAGGTGACTGCAGCTTTCCCCCAGAGGTACCTAATGCCATACGAACTGCGGATGATCGCCAGAGTTTTCCTGAAGGAACCACAGTAACATACAAATGTAATAAAGGCTTTGTAAAGGTTCCTGGCAAGGCAGACTCAGTGGTCTGTCTCAACAATAAATGGTCAGAGGTGGCAGAGTTTTGTAACCGTAAGTTCTTCATTTTTGTATATATAAGTTACAAGAATGGAATGTATCTAGTTAGCTTACTTTTATCCCTCTTCAGCTTGAGTGGTAATTGATAGTTTTCAAGCCTTATGAAACCTGAGGGTCTGTATACCGGGCACTTCCTGCTGTAGCTAATTGACATTACTTCCCAGAATAGGTCCTGCTTCTTCATTAACAGGTCTGGGCTTTCTGTTGTTGTTCCCTTCCTCCCCCCCCAATACTGTCCCTCCTGAACTAATAGAGAAAATAAGCAATAGGTACAATTTAGGGATTACGTTATATATGGATATGTTTGGCAATCACCTCACGACACATAACATAGGTCTTTACAAAATTTCATTTTGTAAAGTAAGACTCATCAGACACAACTCTGTGGTAGCCCTTTAAAAAGTTCTCTATTTCCCTCAAAATCTATCACTAGATGCATAGTCATAGTCCTATATTAACTTTGACAGAGACAAGTAAAGGTAAAGATGAGACTTGGTTCGTAGCTTTGGACAACCTGGAGTCATAGAAGGTATGGGAAACATAGAAACTGCCACAAGTATTTCGTGAAACCAGGTGTGAAATCAGCTTGAACCTTTGGGGGGGCGCAGGACAGAAGGCAGTGGTTGAAGTACTTAAGCCTTTGCCCATGTATCATGTTTTAGAGTTTATAATGCTTCTGCATAGCTAACTCCATCGATTCCTCCATGGGTGGGCAACCCTGTGAGGGGAGTAGGGACCCTTGTTCCCATTCTTGAGTCAGGAAGTAGTCTGGGGAAATAGGACCCCAGAAGTTAAGTAACTTCTTGAGATCAGAAGTTCTTATGCAGGAGAGCCCGGGCCCAAACTTGAGTCTTTGGGCTATAAATCCAATGTCCCTTCCCCTGTACTGTGCCTCTACACATTGAAATTTGCCCAGATGTTTACTGTTTATAAATATTTTATGTACACCACTGGCTCCACCTGATCCATGGCCTTCAAGGTTGTTGTGAGGATGAAATGAGTTTATGTGTATAAAACATGTAGAAGTACTCAATAAATATTAGCTGTCACTGTTACTGTTACTGTTGCTGTTCAGGACATTAGCCCCGGGCGGGGGGGTCTGAGGAAATATGGGTTCTCCTCTCACCCCTGTCCTCCTTCAGGGAGTAAGGGTCAGCAGAAGAACTGTGCCAGGCAAATAAAATGGGTTCGGTTTCCTGAACTGTGGGCGTAGTGAGATCTAGGTACCAAATTAACTAATTAGGAAATAGCAGTATATATGTGAGTATATATGTGAAGTATATATATGTAAGTATGCTTGACACACTGTAAATACCATAGTGATATTAATATAGTTAAATATCAAATATGTACAAAGAAGTACAGAAAAAAGGGTGTGGTAAGGACCAGATAATTCTGGATAATTAAACACAGATTACTGGAGAAGGTGATATTAGTTATGTTGTTGCTTTTGTTAATACTTTTAGGTAGCTGTGACGTTCCAACCAGGCTACTTTTTGCATCTCTCAAAAAGTCTTTTACCAAACAGAATTATTTCCCAGCGGGTTCCACTGTGGAATATGAATGCCGACCTGGCTACCAAAGGGACAGTGTTCTCTCAGGAAAACTAACTTGCCTTCCGAATTTTACATGGTCCAAACCAGATGATTTTTGTAAAAGTGAGTATAATTTTACAGAGTATTCGTAATCATATGACATTTGGGGAAATAACATTTCTTCCCTCATTGATGCTGGAAGTCTATGTGTACATATTATTACCTCGAATGATTCTGGAAAGAACCATTAGAGTAATTTTATAATTTTGTTTTAAATTAGGCCAACTAAATACTTGTGAGATGGGAGTATTAATTTACTCACAGATTTCACATTTAATTAGTTTAAGATTACCTAAAATGTGAGAGGCGTATATTCTAAATATGGTGCTTTATTTGAAGCTTGCAAAATGAAGGTAGGGATTTTAGAAGTCTAAGGATAAGAAATGTCAGTTCTTCAGATGATGAATTTGCATAGAAGTGCCTGATAATTTAATGAAAAAAATATCAATTTGTGCTCTCTTCTAGAAAAATCATGCCCGAATCCTGGAGATTTAAGGCATGGTCATGTCAGCATACCGACTGACATATTATATGGTGCATATATCTCTTTCTCGTGTAACGAGGGGTAAGTTTCAGCATACTTCATCTTTATACTCTATATTTAACAAATGGAAAAGCAAATTAGGACTTAAGGTGGAAGTTTTTAGATTTGTGGTTAGTTTTACAAGCTAGTCTGAATAAAACAACTCTGCTCAAGGATCTTTCATCATGAGCCCATCATGGTTAAGTTTAATAAAATGGGGGCAAGAAAGGACAATTTCTTATAACACCAAATTCTCTCCATTATTAGATTTCTGTTGGTATATGATCCATTATAAAATTTTAAATGTGATTAGTAAAGAAAAAATCTTGTAATATGTTGGCACTTGCAGAAATTGAATCCTTCAGGTGTTCAAATGAAACCAATCCTTACTTTACCTAAATAATGAATTTGCATATTTTTTTCTGTATGCAAACTGCCTGTTACAAAATATCATGTGTTAAAAACATTTACTCCTAGTGTAAAAATTACATACTGACCTGAGGTCTTTTCTCAGTTCTCTGTGTAGGTAAGTAAGTTCCTTACTCTTTGGGTATCATCAATGTCTCAGAGACTGCTGGAAACTTTATGTTCATTTTCTCATTAAATATCCGCATATTGAATTATGTTATTTTACTCTGTGTATGTGTGTGTGGGTGTCTCTTCTCTTTATAAAATAAACACATCATGTGTCTCCTGTACGAAACAGAGATGGTTGGATCGTTAATATGATTAATATCAAATCTGGGGAGTAGTTTGAGCCCTTAAAATATAAATATGTTTTATTATCCTAAGAAGCCTCTGTTGATCTTTTAGAATTCAGAAATATAAAATATTCAAGCATCTGTATCAAAATGTTTCAGAACACTTTGCTGTTTTCTCACGGGGACACCACCCAAAAAAAAATGTTTTGTGTGTCCTACACTTTGTTATTCTTTGGATATCACCTTTTTTCTTTTTCTTTTTTTTTTTTTCCCCAAATTTATTTTAATTTTTCAGTGTTACAAGATTGATTGTTCATGCACCACACCCAGTGCTCCATGCAGTACGTGCCCCTCTCGATATCACCTTTTTTTAATTTAATTTTTTCTTTTCCTTTAAACTGCCCTGTGAACTTTGATCAGCTATTGTTTTGTCTCCCTCTACTGGTGTAGTAAACATTTTAAGATGACAGTTTGGAGAATTCAAGGGAAGCCAAACGTGTGGATGTGACCTAACTTTGTTTCTCCCCTCATTGTTTTAGGTACAGGTTAGTCGGTGTAGCTTCAAGTTACTGTTCTCTTGTAGACAATGAGGGTGTTGGATGGAGTGATCCGTGGCCTGAATGCCAAGGTAAGACTGGGAAAAACCCTAAGCACTCCAGTTGTGAGGCTGAATAGTCAATGGTAAATTACTTTGTCTCATTAATAATTATCTACATTGTAGGGGTGCCTGGGTGGCTCAGTCATTAAGCATTTGCCTTAGGCTCAGGGCATGATCCCAGAGTCCTGGGATCGAGCCCCACATCCCACTCCCTGCTTCCTGGGAGGCCTACTTCTCCCTGTCCCACTCCCCCTGCTTGTGTTCTTTCTTTCGCTGTGTCTCTGTCACATATAAAATCTTAAAAAAAGAAAAAAAAGAATTATCCACATTGTGTATTTGTATTACCCTTGCCTTCCAACGTGGGAATGTCTTAGTTAATTTAAAGAACTTTATTAGTAATGTTCTTAATTTATTAGCTGTGGGGATAAAGGATTAAAAAACCCAACACACTGCAACACAAACAAACAAACAAACAAAAAAACAAAAAAACCCCAGCAAAAAGGTGTATATTGTGGTTGGTCATTTATTATCCTACCCCTCCTTCTAACAATCAAGCAAAATAGATACAGGGTTTTTCTTCCCCCAGAATTTTTAATTTTATGAATTAAAATACTCTTGATCAGAGAGTCTATATGACCCGACCCTACATCCCAAAAGAAGTAGCAAGAGAAGGCATTTAACCCAGATCTCTGGACGTCATACTCATCATTTTTCTAGAATTCGGTGTTGCCTCTTTTAGGATTATGAACTGAGCTAATTGTCTATAAATGTTTTGAAATGGGATTGATTTTTCATGATTAGAGAAATAAGGTGGTACAATAAAGGAGAAATATGATTTCTGCACTTGGGAATCTTATCTTCTCAGAGGGAGATAGGGTGTAGAAATAGTATCATGAATGCGTGTATCCAGTCAAATTTGTATCCACTAGAGACATATGTCTCCTGAAAACTGAGAAGAGTAAAATATGTGCAACATACTTCTTTTTTTTTTTTTTTTAAGAAAAAATGCAACGCTTAAAAATGTAGGCTTTATTATTTCTCCCAACTTTGCTAAAATTTTCGCTAAGTTCAAGTTTTTGGTATTATTAGGAGCAGAAAACTAGACTAGGCTTAATGGATTTAACAAGCATGTCTTGATTGACACACTGTGGTGGGGAATGTATGGGGTCAGTCGATAGGAAGACATATAAAACGAAGTCTTGCCATCAAAGAGCTTGTAGGGGTAAGCTGGTCACACCCAGGTATGCCCTTACATGGCACACCACCTTGAGCTCTACCCTCCTGTGTCTGCTACTTCCCTTTTTCTCATTATTAGTACTTCAAAATTTTCAGCATTACTACCCACATCCCCTTTCCCATTTCTGCCACATAGTAAGGGATGTTGTAAGTGATACTAAAGTGAGTTTGGACAGCAAACTTTCTCGAATACATATCCCCTTTGCACTGTGATAAGCCTCTGATGCATGTAAATGGACCGCTTGGCCCACACACTGCAGTCATGTGCCCTGGGACCTTTCCCCTCTACCCATGGCTCTGAACTTTGGACTATACGCATCAGGAGTATAGACTGTTCTCAACAATTGGGACCATGTGACATATATACTAAAATTGGAATGATAGAAGATTAACATGGCCCTTGCTCAAGGATGACATACCAATTCGTAGTCTTCTATATTTAAAAAAAAGAGAGAGAGAGAGAGAGGGTATGTGGACCTGGAGAAAGGAACCTTTCAGGCCCTGCATGGGGTGTTCCAAGGGCCATGTAAACCACATGATTTACAATGGGGTGGGGGAGGAGCTCTCAGGGAGCAAAACCTCAGCCCTGCAGATACCCCATTGGTAGGGAGAAGCGTAGTCAGAAGAGGGCCACAGCCTCTTCAAGTGTGGGAGCTGAGGCAGGAGTCCCGCTTGCCTGAGTTCAAAGTTGACACTGATTGCAATGGCTCCCATCCTCCATTCTTGGACTCCATTGATGTTTCATCCACACTCAGGTATACCTGAGTGATCCATCTGAAACATGGGCCCTTCCTTCCTAAAGCTTATACATGTCTCCTCATCACTTACAAAGTCCAAACTCCTTAGTAAAGCATAGAGTCGCCATCGTGTACCCACTTCATGCTCAAGTCTTGCCCTCATACTTTATGCTCTATCCATGCAAACCTCTCTACATCTTTCCTTCTGCTACTGCCCTGCCTGGAATGTCCTTCAGCCCCTTCTTTGCTTAGCTTTATGTTTTCCTTTGTTTCTTTTCTTTTCTTTCTTTCTTCTCTCTTTTTTTTTCTTATTACAAGTTTGCTCTGAGAGACCTTCTAGAATCTTTCCCTGACCTCCCTGCTGGTTAACTGTTCCCTTTTCCACACCATTGTGCGCACTTCTGTGATAAGCCTTGCTATTTTGCATTAAAATGAAAATCTTTGAATCTTTTTGTCACTGTATTTTATTTAATTTTATTTTAAAGATTTTATTTATTTATTTGACAGAACACAAGCAGGGAGAGCAGGAGAGGGAGAAGCAGGCCCTCTGCTAAGCAGGGAGCCCGATGCAGGGCTGGATCCCAGAACCCCGGGATCATGACCTGAGCCACAGGCAGAGACTTAACCAATTGAACCCCCCAGGCACCCCTGTCACTAGAGTTTAAGACCTACGACTTAATATTTTATTTAGTTTTGCAGTTTCGTTTATAGAACAATGCCCAGTATGTGTAAGGTGCTCAGAAAATCTCTGGACGGCACTGATGGTGATGTGCAGTCATCAGGCACCTTAGCCCCGTGTGAAGCAGATTAGCCCGCTCTTGTTCCTGGCTTTGATCAGGGGCCTCAAAGTAATTTACTGGCTTGCTAATATTCTCTGGTTACCTAAGGCCACTCGATGCAACATAACTGAAATACACAAGTGATCCCATTGCTTCCCCCGCTCTAGACAAAGTGGAGCCATTGCATTTTTTATCAGAGTTACTGCCAGGGAGGGGCCTCTTCTATAATATGACCAGAGCAACCCTGCTTGTACCTGTTTTCCAAATGCAGCTGCTCAATACGTGCGTCAATGTATGCTTAAAAAAAATGTTTATCCAAAAAGTCAAAATGTAATCCTGACACATCAGATATTTCGCTGTCAGAATCATCTATTCCTGTTTCCCGACTATGCCACTTGACTTCCAGGCTCCTTTCATTCGGCATCCTTTCCCCTGGAATGCAGAGGAATGCCCTCTTATCCACTCTCTTAGCAGAAGGGTGCGCCTCAGTATTAAACTCAAGTTCCATTTCCTCCTGAAATCTCTGCCCTGCTTTTACCTCTGAATTCCGGCAGTATTTGCTTCTGTCTAGCACAATTTGATATGAAACATGTAAGGACTTTATTGTAATTTTTACTTCACGTATATGTTCTAAATCTTACTTCTGTACATCGGTCTCAAAGTTAGCATTCGTGTTTTACACCATTTGTATCCAAAGCTCCAAATACACTACTCATTACTTAATAGGTATTTCTAAGCTCCCTGGTTGATAATGCTGAACTTAGAAAAAAGGTCGATTTTTACTTTTTTTAAGTAAGTTATTTTACATGCTTTAATCTTACTTATTAAAGTAAGTTAATTGGCAGTTTTATTAATGTAAAATATGTTGGAATTTTTTTTAAAGAAATTTTTTGTCCGGAACCACCAAAAATTAGCAATGGATTCATTCTAGATGCACGGAACACTTATGTGTATCAACAGGCTGTAAAATATAAATGTGAAAAAAGCTTCACCCTGATCGGAGAGAGCTCTATTTATTGTACTGTTAAAGATGACCAAGGAGAATGGAGTGGCCCGCCACCTGAATGCAGAGGTAATGAGTTTGCATTGTTGTGTTTTTGTTTTATTTTTACCTGTAGGTCTGTATTTGGGCTACAGAGATTCTGTGAACGCCCTGAGGAATGAATGGAGAATGTGGTACACATGCATATTTGCATTTTTGTGGGGGGCCCAGTTTTTCATCAGATTCTCAGAGGGGCCTATGACTTCCAAGGAAGGAGGAACCACTGATACGGAGCCTATGTGGTAATGTAGGAATAAGTAAAGAAATATCCACACACGGCATATAGCACACACACAAACGTGCACACAACGTGTCTCGTGTTTTTAGTGAGTTAGCTTACATTTGCTATTTCTTACCGTGTCCCCTTCAGTAAGTTAATATTAATACGAAAGGTATATGAAATGGTTTATTTTATTCAGTTGGGAGGGAATTTTAGACCAAACCGAGGGATCTAAATAGTGATCCCAATAGCGGTATTTGTTTAAGCAACGTGCCATGTGAGTGCCAGTGTGACTCGAGCCCCTTTTACAATTATACTTGGAATTATGCTAGCGTGAATTTTTAAATATCAGCACTTGTTCAAAACAGTTGTTTGTTACAAAAGGTGTATGCCAACAGTGTTTGAACCATGCAGACGGGTATAAGACGTAAAGTAGAAATCTCTCTGTCCCTAGTCCTTCTTTTAGAAGTAGCCATTGTTCACAAGCGTTTGCATTTGATTCTAGGAAATAAACAAGCATACATATTTTATTTTTTTAATCATAGCAGTTGTATGGATATATCATTTATTTAACCAATTGAGGGGAATTTAGTTTTTGATTCTAGGTTGTTTGGATTTTTTTTAATTATTATTACAAAAGTGCTGCAACACGTGCTGGGCATCTGGGATTGCACCGGTGTGCAAGCACATTTCGTACAGCAAATTCCTTGCAGCGTAGTTACTGGAGCAAAGGTACATGCATTAAACTTTTGACGGATGTCACCAACATTGTTTCCAAAGAGACTGTAGCAGTTTACTCTCCTGGCAATAGTGGCTCTCGGCATCCCTAATGATAATGGTTATTATGATGTGGAGATGTGACAGCTGCGTGGGAAAAACTTCATTTTACTGTTTGAATTTATTTAATTATGGGAGAAGTTCGATATATATTTGCTTCTTAATCGGACTATGTGATATACTTCATATTTATTTCCCCCTGTTTTATTAAATTATCAGTAATTTAGAGCTTACAAGTCTGGGGTAGTGCCCAAGTAGGCCATGATAGGCCAATATTTCCTTTACAAATAACGACAAAATCTGGATAGATTTTTTTTTTAAGTCCTTTTTTGAAAGGCATGAGAGACAAGGGTGGAAACAACCAGGACTGAAGGAACTGGAATTCCTGGGAGGTGGAGAGTGAAGACAGGCCACTCTGAGGTGCACCTGGGCTGGGGATCCATCGCGACCACATAAAGACCACTGCCAGGAAAGAGAGAAACTGGCAAAGCTTTTAGTGGTGGGCTGGAAAAATATACCGAAAATTGAGGTCCTCAGTGCAGAGTCAGTTTTTCCCAAGGGCCATTTGCTGATTTCTGGGGCTGCAGGGGAGACTGAGGAGTTAGACCCAAACCTTCCGAAGTACAAAATGAAATCTCTCCGATCCTTATGGTGTCTGGGCAACAAATATCAGAGGAAGAAGCTGGGATCAAATACACACTCCTGTCCCCTCAACACATTTGTGCCCATTTTGAAGCTGTGTGGGGAAGGAGGATAGATTGCTGGGCTGGGAACCCCCAAAGGACAGACCTGGATCTCCCACAGTGTCTCAGCGCTGAGGAAATAAAGAGTTGCAGTCTGTTGAGGAAAAGTGCAGAGGGGCAAGTCCCAAGGTGCAGAGGCAAGACTGAGACTCAGTCTCAGAAGTTGGCTGAGTCTTACTAAGGCTGAGATCTAGCTCAGGCCTCATGGGCTGAAGGTGTGATCACCTCCAACCAGTCTGCCTATGAGAAAAAGGGACTTCTCTTGGAAGGTCCTACCATCTGAATGTTTTCTATACAACGTCTGTAATACAATAAAAGTTTTTAGGCATGGAGAGAAGCAAGAAATTATAACCGAATCAGGGGAAAATAAATCCAAATAAAGGAGATCCAGATAACTGAGTTAGCAGACAATGACTTTAAAATCAGTGATTAATATGTTCAAGGTATTAAAGGAAAAGAGAAATAAAGAATTTCAACAAAGAACTGGAACCTATAAAAATAGAGTCAAGTAGACATTCTATAACCGAAAAATATAAAATCTGAAATGAAGAGCACAATAGGTTTAACAGTGATTTGGACCCAGTACTAGGAGCAGGAAGGAAGATTCATTAATAATGCCCAGAAGCACAATGCGGGGGGAATATAAAATATAGATAAAATTTAGGTGATATTTGAGACATGTAAAACTGTTCTCACATAGGTTAGCTAAGAGGAGAGACAGAGAAAGAGGAGCAGAAGTGTTCAAAGAGATGACAGAATGCTCCAAAAATGATGAAATACATCAAAACATTCCAAAGGTTCTCAGGACTCTAAGCAGAATAAAAATAAAGCCAGTTCCTGGCATGTCATAGCAAAAATTTTAGCGACTCAAAACAATGATAAAAGCACCAAGACACAAAGAGACACATTATCTCTAAAGGAGCAACACAAAAACTGATCACAGGCTTCTTGGCAAAAATTATGGAAGCCAAAGACCAATGAGAAGAAATCCTTCAAGTTAAATATAAGAAACTGATGCTCACCTAGGATTCTTTACTCAATGGATATATCCTTTAAAACTGCCAAATGAAAATGTTCTCATACAAAAACTGAGGGAACTTGTCCCCAGCAAACCAGACCTGCACAGAACAACAAAGTAAAGGCATTCCTTCCAAGTAGAATGAAAATAATCCCAAGTAAAACATGAAAATGCGAGAAAAAATGAAGAGCACTGGCAAAGGTACATGAATAGGGACTGTACAAAACGATAAATGCATTATCCTCTGGGGTTTGATGTGTATGTCGAATACAAGTGTATAATAGCAACAGAGCAAAAGGCAATAAAAGGTAAATTGAATTTAAAGGTTACAAGGTTCTGGCAATACCAGAAAGTTGTAAAATGTTAATTTACATAGTTGGCTTATAGTCTAATATATACTGTAATCTCTAGGGTTGCCATGAAAATAATAGTGAAAGAAAGTATAAATCATAAGCTAACAAAGGAATGATAATGAACACTTTATCCAGAAGGAAACCAGAGGAAGAGAAACATGAAACAGATAGGTGGACGACCAAACCTATAGTAATGTAGTTGCTATTAACTCAGCTGTGTCAGTAATTACAGAGTGTGATTTAAGTAAGATTGTCAGACTGGATTAAAAAAAGAAAACCTATTTGCTCTTTACAAGAGACAAAATTTAATGATAAGAATACTGAATGGTCAAAAGAAAGGATGGAAAAAATATACTTTGAAAACAATTACCAAAAAAGAAAAAAAACAGGTGCAGTCCATTAATATAAAAGAATACTTTAGAATACAGCAGTTCATAGTAATAAAGGGGGTTTGTTCAACCAGAATCTATCACAATCTGTGATCTGTGAGCACTGGGAAAAAAAGCTTCAATCCACAGAAAACGGACAGAAAGAAAAATAGATAAATCCATGATTATAGTTTGAGAATTCTACATACCTATTTCAAGAGGTATTAGAATAAGTAACCAAAAATCAATAAGGATATAGAAGCAACAATTAAACTTCAAAAAAATATTGACATACTAAGGGCATTGAACCCTATAAGGACAGCTGGAAAAAGTTTTTTTCAAGTGTGCATGGAACATTGCCCATAGGCTGGGCTCTAAAAACAATACAGTTCTGAAGACTGAAATAATTCGGAGCATGCCGATGGTGATGTGAGTAAACTAGACACAACATAACAAAAAAAGGGAACAAGAAAAGTGTTTTCCAGGAAACTTACACTATACTAGCACATAGGTCTTCTGGATCAAAAATGAGAACTCAGGTGGTGGAACAAAGAATAAGTTTTATTTATGAGTACCTTAGAGGAAAGGTCCATATAAAATCTTTTTTTTTTTTTTTTTTACTTTGGCAGAGAGAGATAGAGAAGAGAGCACAAGCAGGCAGAGGTAGGCAGAGAGAGGGGGAAGCAGGCTTCCTACTGAGCAGGGAGCCTGATGTGGAGCTCAATCCCCACATCATGACCATGACCCGGACCGAAGGCAGACGTTTAACCATCTGAGCCACCCAGGCGCCCCGGTCCGTATAAAATCTTAATCCTAACAATGCCATCTATCATTTTCTGAGTGCCTCAGTCCTGCTACTGCCTAGGTATTTTCCCTGAGTTATCCCTTCCCCACCATCCCCTGAGGTAGATACAGGAAGCGGAAATAAATGACACACGGCGTTTGAGTGTGCAGGGCCAGATATGTGTGCTGGTGGTGCAGGCACTCGCGCACCGGAATGGTAAAATGTGTTCCTTCAGGGACAGGCACCGTGTGAAATAACTTACCTAGATTATTTCTCTCGTTCCTTACAATAATATTCTTAAATCTGCTTTGTTTTTATCCTTGTTGTACAGATGAGGAAATTGCAGATTAGCAGGATTAGGGAAATTGACAACAGTCTCCAGTGTGTGGTGAAGCTGGCAAGAGGGGGTGTGTAAGCAGCCCAAAGTCTGACAGGCACTGAAGGAAGGCTTAAAATTGTACTAAATTGTTAGAGATGTGATTCTCAGAATAGGATTTTAATCAAGGTTGCACTTCAGATAATTGTGACCTAATCTGCAATCCAAAGAGGGACTGATCTAATATGTATAACATTGGTAACCAGCACAAGAGAAAAAAAAAGTTATTTTTTTTCAGACTGACTGTATTACTTTAAAAAAAGAGTAAAACAGAACAAGTTCCCAAGGCCACTAACATGTCCTGAAAGCGTTGGGAAAAAGAACTATGTTGTGATTATCTCTGTCTGTCCAGTGGTTCTATCTGGTTCTTTGGTCTTGGTGTGAGAAAGGAAAACATTTTGTGAGAGAAAATATCTTAATTTGGGTTGTGTCACAGAATGAGATCACTACCAACTCTGACTTTAGTTTCTTCTCTTTACACAGAAAACAGTTTAAGAACCTTTGTACTACTTTGGTGTAAACCCACTTTAGTTGGCTACAGGTCTAATTTATATCAAAGCAAAAGCAATGCAGTATTTCAGTTCCTTGGGAAAATCAGAATTAGACTTGGTTTCCTAAAAGTCATATTTATATTTAGGTGTTTGTAGGGGAGAGAGGATTCAAAGAGCAAGCAATTTGTTTTGTCTTAACTTAACAGCATTATTTAGCTAATATTTTTTTTTTAAGATTTTATTTATTTATTAGAGAGAGAGAGACTGAGAATGAGAGGGGAGAAGGTCAGGGGGAGAAGCAGACTTCCCGCAGAGCCGGGAATCCGGTATGGGACTCGATCCCGGGACTCCGGGATCATGACCTGAGCCGAAGGCAGTTGCTTAACCAACTGAGCCACCCAGGCGCCCTATTTAGCTAATATTTTTTAACATTTTTCTTCCATATAAGGTTCTCAGATTTCTAAGGTCACACCAGTAGTTGAGACACCCACCACAGTAAATGCATCAGCTACGAAGCCCACATCAACTCCTCAGAAACCCACCACAGCAAATGTTCCAGGTACCAGAGCTACATCAACTCCTCAGAAACCCACCACAGCGAATGTTCCAGGTACCAGAGCTACATCAACTCCTCAGAAACCCACCACAGCAAATGTTCCAGGTACCGAAGTCCCATCAGCTCCTCAGAAACCCATCACCATAAATGCTCCAGCTACAAAGGCCCCATCAACTCTTCAGAAATCCAACACAGTAAATTTTCCAGCTACAGAAGTCCCATCAGCTCCTCAGAAACCTGACACAATAGGTTCTTCAGCTACAGAAGCCCTACCAACTCCTCAGAAACCCAACATAATAAATGTTTCAGCTACAAAGACCCCATCAACTTCTCAGAAACCCAACACAGTAAATGTTTCAGCTACAAAGGCCCCATTAACTCCTCAGAAACCCGACACAATAAATTTTTCAGCTACAGAAGCCCTACCAACTCCTCAGAAGCCCAACACAGTAAATGTTTCAGCTACAAAGACCCCATCAACTCCTCAGAAACCCACCACAGCAAAAGATTCAGCCACAGTCAAAAAATCCCCTATATCAAATGCTCTACCTACAGAGACCACACCAGCAGCCCAGAATCCCATCATGGCAAATGTGTCTGCTACACAGGCCATGCCAGCAACCCATAGATCCTCCACAGCAAAAGCTTCATTTACACAGAGTCTTCCAGCAACACGAAAGTCCACTGCTATACATGCCCCAGTGACTAGGGGTCTCCATACAACAAAAAGATTGACCTCTGCTCGTATTACAGCAAAACAGAGTTCAGCTAATCCCAGGACAACCAGCACACCTAAAGGAAAAGGGACCATCTCTTCAGGTTAGTTGGCACTGCTCAGGTTTTCCTGAACAGGGATCTAAGGTGCTATGGTGGGAAGAGTTTTTCATATTAATGCTCTTGACTTTCTTCGAGGCAGATTGGGAGTATGCTAGGGCAAAACATTTTGCAATAATATAGAAAAAGATTGGGGCTCCATGAAAACAGTGCTAAATTAAGCTTGGCAAAAAAATTCTGTTTTTTATATGAGCCTTAGGGAGTCCTTGAAATCTTCAAGACCCTTCAGAAAGCCAAATATGTACCATCCTAATAGCCATTTTCTGGGTCTGGTTTATTGAAAGAGACCCATCACTTAAGCTTGCTGAAAGATCTCTCCAGATTCCGTAGAGTTGCTAATTTGGTAAAGCGACTCAACAGTGTCTTCTAAGTAATTGAAAAGACAAAATTCTTTGAAATAGTCTATATTTACACAAAGATCTTTAAATGACAATTTTTATAAAAGTAGAAATTTTATAAAAATACAAAGTTTTATAAAAATACAAATTTTATGAAAATACATTGTAGACCTGAGAAATAAGTGTTGAGTGAATGAATGAAACCCTTCTTACTAGTTACTACTGCTTCAGGCTACCAAGGATGTCCCCTTGTCTATTAACTTACCTAATGGATAGCCAAAATTTTTATAGACATTCTTATTCTCTATTAGAGATACCTTTCTTTCTTTCTTTCTTTCTTTTTTTTTTTTCAGTTCCTTGGAAAATCTCAACAGGACTGTGATCCAGGAGATAATTGTTTTAACTCTTTATTGTGTTTCATGTTTATAGTGTTGACTGTTGCATAGATATAGGCAATATATCTATTAGGGTGTCTGGAATCAGCACACACACACACACACACACACACACACACACACACCCCGCATAAAACACTCTTGTATGGCTCAATAACTTTTCTACAGTAAGTATTTGTGTAACCACTACCAACGTCAAGAAATAAAATATTAGCAGCCCCTTACATTTGCCGCCTAACTTTCCAGATGCTCCATCGGTGATCCTGAACTCCATCCTCTGACTTCCCCTCTTAGCGAGTGCACTGCATGGGCCTCGGCGCTTCCCTCATTGCAAATATGCAAACATCATTCCATATCGTTCTTCCTCTTCTGGCTTTGACCCATTTCTGCCTGTCTTAGTTTGCCCACCAGTATCTTCAAATCATTGTTATGAATGCTTTTCCATATTTTGTCCATATTTCATAACTGCTATGATGAAGTACGTTTTGCCATCATCACCCAGATAATTTTTAAGAGCTTGAAACATGACAGCTATCCCTGTTGAAATTTCCTTTGTGTATTTCATGATTCCCTTAGGTAAAAAGCCAAATACGTGCACATACACAAAATCTTTACCCATTCCAGTCCACTTTCGGTCATTCTTCAATGGCATCAAATCGTGGTTTTTTTTTTTTAATAGTTTAACACATTGTGACCATATTTTCATAATGATTTCATATATTTCACAGTTGTTATCTTGAAGCCTTTTTTGCCCTTGCGTGGCTATTTTAAAGAATTTAAACATTACACATATTATATGTTGTGCCACTTCGGTTTCTCTCCTAGTTCATTACTTTTAACACTGATAGGAGGTTACCGACTCCTTCAATCTTCACGACCTCTCTGGGCCTAAAAGTTTTAGGTTGAATACAGCTGATTTTCCTAGAAGAAGGCAACGAGAAAGACGTCTCACCTTATATAAATTTGTTAGAGCACTAACTTTGTTGGAATATTTCTTTCTGCAAAAAAGAAGATAATTTAACAAATTTAAATGAAACCTGAAAAAAGAACTAAATCTGAGCCAATAATTATGATGAAAATACAACCAATATTTGGGGTTAGATTTCTCTCTTTTACACAATTAATTTATTCTTCAAATATCATAGGCCATTTTTTGCTCACACTGAAAAAGGAAGTAGTTGCCGCCACTTGCTGGGTGTGCACCATAGTTGTATGTACTGTGCAGCTCCCCTCTCCAGACATGCGTCCTTGTGACAGCCTTGCGACATAAGCCTTTTTAGCTTCATTTCATAGATGTCAAATTAGAGGCTTAGTGATTAATTGGTGTGATTCATATAGGGCACAGTTAATAGGGAGAAAGTTGGGTATGAAACACCTATTTGCTGACTCCAGGTCCTGTGCTTTTTTCTGCTGCATAACATTGGCCATTCTCACTGGCACTTTGAGTACATCTGTTCACTACTCAGGAGAGCAGCGTATTATTATAAATATATCTATTTGAAAGTAATGTTTGCTGTGCCACATTCACAGTCCTTAAAAGGTGTAGAAATTAAGGTGCTATAGTAATTTGAGTAATTGAGAAGAGTCTGCTAAGAGAGCCTTCAGTTCCTGATAGTTTCTTGGTCATAGAACTGGATCTCAGTTATTTACCACGCAAGCTTTCAAACATTTCTTACCATCAAATCATATAATTGAATTCTATGGTGTTTGTTTCCGTATTCACTAACTCTTTATTGTGTTTCATGTTTATAGTGTTGACTGTTGCATAGATATAGGCAATATATCTATTAGGGTGTCTGTTGTTTAAGTGAATATATAACTGTTTCCATAAATTTATTTATAATTATTTCTTTTAGTTATGAAAATCTGAGTTACTTTGAGCTTTCTAGTATATTCTGTGGATATATATGTTAAATTGCTAGCAAATCAGTAGCTTTATATATATTTTTTTATTTTTGTAATTCTTGTGTTCTTTTTTTTCTTTTCTTCAGATGCGGCCGTCATTGCAGTTGGTAAGTTTGGATCTTCAGCAGTTAAAAAAAAGTGTCATTACTGTGGGATGTACAAGCCATATTCCTGGAAGAGAATATTGTCTTTTTACTGCCTTAGGAATACTATTAAGATGAAATGTTTAAGGTCAGGGAGAAGATGGGTAAATGCATTTTATCGACGTGTTTGGTGGACCCCATTAGGTACTCGGTACGTTCCGAAGTCTTCCCAACCATGCTCTTGTTCCAAGGTAATTTTAGGGCAACTTCAAATCATTTGGCCAGTCAATCAAGTATCACTGAATGCCTATTGTCTCAATGCATCATCATTCTAGGGGCCAAAATCAACAAGAAAGAGGTTGTTGTCAATATAGTTTTTAAGCCTCAAGTATTTTATAAGTACTCACAAACTACTCCTTGTTCCTAGACTTCTATTCCAAATAAACCAGAATGCTACCTTTGATTACATCCTTGTCCTTTTCCCTTCCCTGTCAGTGATTTAAAGCAAAGATAGCTTTAAAATTATTCTGTTGCTATAGACTTCAGGACATATCTGTGTTGCAATTTCTTCTGGCCTTTGTTCCAGTCCTTTTTTTGTTGTTCATAAATATATTATTTGATGTTATACATTTTAACAATGTATTTTAATAACTCTTAAAGAAGATGGTAAAAGACATGTTTAAGAAGCAATACAGCTAAGTTGGCATTTTAAAAAGGAATGCCCAATAGAAAATATACACTTATAACAAAAAAAGTGAATATTTTAAAATTATGTCCTTATAAGCTAAGGTCTCCTATCTATGCATGCATGAATGAAACAAGGGACTGAAGCTGAAAGTAGGTATTTTTTTTATTATTATTTATAGTTCTTTTATATTTTGAATGAACCTCTCCTTAGCTACAATAGTTATCTTGAAAGATTTGAACAGTTGGAATTCACTTTGTTTGTTTGGTATTTTCAATAGAAATAAATGAATTCTAAATGAAAACTTCATGATTTCATCATTTAATGTTAACAGTGATGAGTTTAGAGGATGGGCTTTTTCTCACCTGCTCAGTGGCATCCAGTGAAGGTTTGAGGTGCTTATTTTCTCTGAAATTCTTGGAGTATGTACTATGTGATTCCCCAAAAACTTTCCCTTAGGGTTAGTTGTTATTCCAACTTGTGCTCAGAAATAAAGAAGAGCTCTTTCCCTCTTAGATCAGACATATGGCAATATTTTTCTTTGGGACCTTTTACTTGTACAATATAAACCTAAAAATTATCTTTATTTCTTCAATTTATTCTGTGCACCGGGTCATTTTTCTCATTTTGTTTTTAGTTTATCATTTTTTAAAAATATTTGGTTGTAGTTGATACACAATGTTACATTAGTTTCAGGTGTAAAACACGGTGATTGGGTAAGCGTATGCATTATAATGTGCCCACCCCAAGTGTAACTGCCGTCTCTCACCATACAAGGCTATTATGTCATTGACTAAGTTCCTTACGCTGTGCCTTTTATTCCTGCCACATTTCTTATTTTAAAGATAAGCAAATTCTACTGACGAGGAAATTGCTTTTCTTGATTACGCCGCAATGTTAGTGAGTGATATAGGTGATACTAGAACTTTGGGAGTATTTGAATTTTTTCCTATTTAATTCTTCCAAGAAAGAGAGACTGACTAAAATCAGAACTTCCTTATTTGCCATGTAAATGAAGACTTTATTTTGAGGTCTAAAGCTATTCTTCTGCTGGCTCCTTATCCATGTTTCTCAAAAATCTTTTTTTCATTGTTGCCCTCTCCCCCTCAGGGAAATTTTTAGACTTTTTTTTTCCCTAATCACCCCCACCCCCATGAAACTTTACTACACAGATAAACTGTAAATCTATTTATATTCTGTATGTATATCTATGCTTTATACATAAAAAAAATAAGATTCTTTTTCACCCTTTTGGGATAATACCACCCCCATTGAGCATACATGCTCTATATAGTTGTATTTTGTTTTTGCTTTTGTTTCTGTTTTTGTTTTTTTATGCCAACATTGTCAAGAAGACAGGCTTATGTTTTGGAGTCAATCAGACTGTGGTTTGAATCCTGTTGGTTCTTTTTTTTTTAATTTAGTAATTATTCAACCCAAGTGACTGAACTTAATCTTTCTGAGTCCCAGTTTTCTCCTTTATGATCCTTATTTATAGTCTCTGAAGCTTAATGAGATAATAGATATGAAAACTCCAGCACAGTGCTAGCCATTGAATAAATATTAGCTTAAAGGAGTCATGCAGTGTAGTCACTGGTATTTTCCTAAAATGGGTTTCTGATAGTTCCATCATTCCCTCTGGCCACACTAAAGAGTAAGAGTAGTCCTTTATTAAGGTAAGAGTTGCATGTTTGCTGTGCAGCAAGTACTCTACTGAAGTTTTTATATTTTTATTTTCTTTTTCAAAACATGTAGTTTAGTATAGATGTAGTATATCTATATCTGTGTCCATTTTTAATTTTTTCATTTCTAATTTTTTAAAATTTTTTTATTTATTTGACATAGAGAACACAAGCAGGGGGAGCAGCAGGCAGAGGGAGAAGTAGGTTCCCTTCTGAGCAGAGAGCCTGACTCTGGGCACCATCTCAGGACCCTGGGATCATGACCTGAGCAGAAGGCAGGTGCTTAACTGAGCCACCCAGGCGCCCCTCTACATCCCTTTTTTTTTTTTTAATCTGAAAGAATGATTTTTGCAAGGTTTGTACCTTGCCCAAGGTCACACATCTATTAGGTGCTTCAGCAGAGGTAGCTGACTCGTTTCTCCAGTACCAGGTACTTGAAAGGATAGAAAGATTCCTGTCCTATGTGAAAATCTGCACAGCTCAAATTTGACAATTAATGTAGTCCTGACTCTTTACTTTTTTTTCCCCTCACCGTTGCTGAAATCCTATATCGTGATACTCGTAAATCTCTTATGGGAGTTAATAGGTCAGTTGAAGGAATATTTAAGAAAAAATTTGAGACTACTCGTGACATATCTAAAATGCTCTTTCTGTATCCTTCAAATATCACACATGCTGATTAATTTGGCTTTATACAGTCACCTACATATGGTGGAGGTACAGACCAGCCCGAGTGGAGGCATACTTTCAAGAATCTTGAATCATCAGTAGTAATTTGAAATGCATCAGATGCTATGATATCAGGTCTTCACTGTGTCTTATTACCTGTCTCTCTGTAGGATGAACTTAAATCCCATTATAAAGTGACTTCAATTATCTAGAAGTTATTCAAAGTTAAGAAATCAGACAATATAATCATCTAATTTTTCATCGATCTGCTTAGGCTGGCAAGAGAAGCATTTGAATTTTCCTCACTTAAAAGTACAGAGGCAGGGCCCCTGGGTGGCGCAGTTGGTTGAGCGACTGCCTTAGGCTCGGGTCGTGATCCCGGAGTCCTGGGATCCAGTCCCACATCAGGCTCCCAGCTCCATGGGGAGTCCGCTTCTCACTCTGACCTTCTCCCTTCTCATGCTCTCTCTCACTCTCTCTCTTTCCTAATAAATAAATAAATAATCTTTAAAAAAAAAAGTACAGAGGCAAAGAAAATCCAATGATAATAACAAAACCCTTCAAGGGTCCTACGGATGTTGCCGAGAACGTGGTGTTGAATTCTGATTTGTAAATCAGAAAAATTAAGGTTTACTGAAGCACATTCTTTTTCTTTTTATAAAAGTCTCTTTCCGGCATGACTTCACCTGTCCACAGACCTCAGTTGCTTTATTCTGTTATGTTAAATAGTATTATAAGGAAGAACAACCTTTTAACAACTTTTTTAGTTTTGCATATGAACAGCATTCCCACTTTATTAGGTATGTGAGACCTTTGAAGTGACTGGACAGATCCACGTTTCTTGAGAAATAGAATCCTTAAATTAATACGAGATCTTATATGTGGAATTCTGACTCAGTTTCTTCAGGAATGGAGATGATACTGTATATATTAATGTAATACCCATCTAATATAAGTTGTATTTGAATAACCTCAGGTATTTTTCTTGAGCTTACTATGAACAATTATAATCATGACCAGAAAAAAAAAATTAAAATGAAAATGAAAAAAATCATGACCAGAACCCGGGATTAGAAGTCAGTTTTTCTCTGTTGATAAACTGTTCGACTTATCCTTTTTTGATCTCAGTTTTCTCATCTGAAAAAAGAAGATTATTCAATGCAATTTAATAAATATTTTCTAAACACTTCCTACTATTTGCCAAGTACCGTGCTAGTTACTGGAGTAATGAGATACGAGATGACAGACTGCTTTACAGTGTCTTAAACACTGTAAATAATGTTCTATATAATGAGAAACATTGCTAAAATATTCTTTTTATTTGGAGAAACCCATTTTCTAAAGTTATATTAATTTTCCTACCTAAAGGCTCTTCAGTTAACAATTAAGAACATTGGTTTTATAATCATAATTTCAGTGTGTCATTTGTTCTGAGTTGTAAGTCTTAAACTGACACTGATTCACACTTGGGTTGGTTTTCCATAGGTACCAAGTGAATTTTGAAATCACAGCTATTGCCAGTATACTTTAAAGTCTACTTTGTTTATAGTTTGGGAGATAATACTCTTATTAATTTACTGAGGAACCATTTATGTAGAATCCTGTTTTTCATATTTCTGTATTTTGATCTAGTTTTCTGTGAAAACATCAGTCTCCGCACACATTCTTCTAAAATTACATATACATGTATGTATACATATATGCTGATCGGTTTTCTAAGAATAAGATTTTGGTTTTGCCATCTAGATGCTCTGGATCACTTAAAAATTTTCAATCTTCATTTATCATTCAAATTGAAAATGGGATGGTTTTACAACCAATGAAAATGGTGGAGTTAATGGGAGTGCTAAAGGGAAAAGAAACCCCAAACTTTTGAGGAGCCATGATTTATTTTATGAATACAGTCTTTCCAAGCTGGCGGGATCAGTTAAAGTGATTGATTGGGTAAAATACTGTACAAACTTACCTGTGGTAGAAATAGCTGTTTTGTTCAATCACATATTCATACGACAGTGCAATTGTGTGACTTGAGCGTTTTGCTGATTTGAAACCAATTTGTGATTTGGTCACATTAGTTTCAGTGGCTTTCCTAGTGTCATCTGTAAATTCCTTTGCAATGCAATACAGATCAAAAGAACAGAGCTCAAGGATATTACAAGGTGGAGTAGGGAGGAAAAGGGAGACCAAGCATGGTAGGGAGAAAGGGCACATGGGTGGTTTAGAGAAGAAAGATTGTGTGTAAAAATCAAACTATAAAAATTACTGTTCACCGACTTATTGACCAATTATTTTTCTGTCATTAAACTCAAAATAGTGCGTTTAATCTCAAAAGGAGATATTAGCTTTCCTAAATGAAATTGTATCTACAGCAGACTAAACACTGAAGTACATATTCTGTAAGCAACATAAATATGTTTTAGCCTCTAATCACAGTTGACACTACCTTTCCTGTGATGGAGAAATGCCTACAGCTCTTATGTTTACTAGGAACAAAGTAAATGGCCTTCCCATTGACCACGTATGTAGCCCTCACCCCTCTGAGACTCAGTTTACTCATCTACACAATGAGAGTGAACTCCAAGATACCTTGGAGTTCTAAAATTACATAACACAGTCATCACATTTGAATGACCAATGACCAAAGCATTTACAATTGAGCATGGTGGGGTCGAAACACTTTGGAACCCTCTCCAATGGGTTAAACATATTTTATTTGAGCATGGTGATACTTTAAATGTTTTATTTCCTTTTTCTTTGACCAAAAGCAGAATAAATAGCATGCAGTTTTTACTGTCAAACTTGTGACATAAGAAAGCCACACACAAAATATAACTCCTGTCTCCTGTTTTTCTTTAACTTGGCTCATAACCGGTATGTTCGTCATTGTGAGACTGTATTGTATATGTACTCGCTTGTGTTTCTATTAACTGTGTCACCAAATTTTTTCCCTCTCAAGGACTTGTTGCTGGTACTGTAATTGGTACCCTAATTCTAGCCAAAATTATCTGGCACTATGGAAAATCAGGGTGAGCAGAAATTCTGATGATTTCAAAAAATTTGTTCTTAGCTTCTTTCCAGTCAAACTTGAAACTGTATCAGAAGGTAACCTTCTTAGCTTAATTGTATTTTTTTGACATGCTCTCTCTTTATTCTTTTTCTCTGTCGTTACAGCCCTGGGTGAACAGACTTTGTGTCTTTTTGTCTTAATTTTTCAGTAGATTCGAGGACATTAACATTGCAAAGGGAAGTGATTTGGAAGCCCCATTTTCACTTTGCAACCTATTAATCAACTCACCTTTTTTCCCTACTCAGTACAATTCCTGGTAGTATCTGTGTGTTACACAGAAGCAAAAACCTAGGGAAAAATCAGCCTCCAACAGATTTGAGAGGTTGCCTGTGATCAGGCCTCTTTCTGAGTTGTATTTATGAAAACATGCCAAAACAGCTAAAAACAGCTTCTTGGTTCGGCGGGCCCAGGAGACTAACCCCTTGATGTGAATCCTCCCAGGGGCTGAAGGTTACTCACCATGTGACAATGGGCAACTTCACTTCTCTGATGCTTCTTTTCTTATATGTAAAGTGGGGCGCGTATTAACACCTGCCTCAGGGGATTGTAGTAAGGATCAAATGGGTTGCCCCCTGTAAAGAAGGTAGAACATTGCTTGGCACATGGTAAGCCCTCAGATGGTCCAACAGCAGCACATAGAAAAGAAATCGGTATTATTTGAAACATCTGATCTGCATTGAATGTGCGTGTGTTAAGTATAATGTCACAGTGGTCTCTTACCTACCCTGTAGACAGAGGCTTGTTTAAATTGACCCTCCTCTGTTTTATAGATTTTACTGTTCAGAAAACTTACCGTGGAGTTTATATAAATTTGAATTATTTCTAAACTGCCCTAATGCCTGCCTGTTTTTTGGGTTATTTTTGTTTGTTTGTTTTTCCATTAATTAAAAGCAACTCTAATGCTGTCACTAAATGGCCTGTTTTAATTTTGGGGGTGATGTGAGCTATCTACTTTTTACCCTCTGTAACTCTTACTTTTCTCCTTAAATTAACAATATTATTGAAGTCTATTATAAGCTAAAGTATGTAAATGTTTGTTAAGTCACTAAATGGTTCAGTCTTTTAGTAAAATTACCTGACCACTGGGTCCTGGGCTTTGTGGGCTTTTAAGTAGATATTTGTTTACAAGTGTTCTAGATGCTTACTAGCAGATGTAGTAAAATGGAACTTCAGATTTTTCAGGGACGTTTTAAGAATGTGGTTTAGAGTCCACCAAAAATGAACAGAATTCAAAAGTCATATAAAGTGGGTTAAGTTGGTGATGCTTGAGCAAAATTACTGTGGGAAAAAAAGTAAACCACCCCCCGCCCTCTGGACTTCCTTGCCCTTGTTCTGGCTCTCCTTTTGAATTAGAGCATTCTGGGTTTCCCTCACAAAGCCGTTGCTTTGGGGCCTGGTAGGTGAGAAGGGGGGGAATAGAGTGTGGAGTTCACTGGGCCCTCTCTGGACAGTTTCAGTTTCTTGACACACTTTTCAGTAAAACAAATGGCCGTGATGGTTTCAGTGGGATGAAAAGTGCTGAAATGTAGAAGGAGGGAATATTTGTTTTGAATTGTATTGGGGTTTTGCTATAAACCAAATTCCTCTATTTTTGAATCAGAGGAAACTCGTGCAAACCCCTAAGAAAGGATTTGCCTTTCTCAAGGGCACTTGAAAAACACTCTGCTTGCCTTGTTTTGGAAGTAAAAGCTGTTGAAGGTAAGAGCTAACTTCCTATATTCCTGGTTATGCTCCTGATTTCATACCGATTTAATGAAAAATTGGATCTTAAAAGGGACAGGGAAAAGAGTTAATGAGCATGAAGGTGATCATGTACCTTCACCTGGTGATCCTTTGTGTTTGCCTAGCAAAGGATTTCCTTACCTCTTTTAGAAATACAGGGTTCCTGTAAGTTTTAGTTAAAAGGGATGTGATTGTAGGGAAATGCTGATACTGCTTTTCGGCTGAAATTAAAATTATGTAATTCAATTAGTGTTTTCCTTCTCTACTATTCAGCTCTTATGACATTCATGAAAACAGCAAAGCACCTAAAGTTATGTTTCATAATTTACTGTGACTTGTGTTGCCTCAGAAGTTAAGACCTTCTGGTGAATCCTAAAGGTATATGGTTTTATGAAGTCACATTTCTGTGTCTTGCAAAATGTCCATCAGTACAGCTGGGGCAGGATTTATCCACGACTGTTCAAGGATAATAGGGGCTCAGATCTCTATTATCTTGTCCAACTGGTTTTTCTCTGTTGAGTGACTGACTAACATTTTGGATCTCTCATTACCATGACTTCATCCATTCTCCACGTGTCATCTCATCTTGTGTTTTGCACTCAGTTTATTGAAATGATTGGATGCTAGCGATGCCACAAATATTTGGGGGGGAAAACGGAGAGGTGGATACTTTAGGGCTTACAAGTCTTCATTATGCCTTCATTATGACTGTTGGTATCATGAGATGATTGGCTTCTATTGTATTTGTGTCTCCTTTTTGCTTGGTGGGTTTTAGAGTTTCCACTGTTTAGGAAATATTAAGATTTGCTTTATGGTCTCTTTTGTAAGTCATGCTTATATATCTTATACCTCCTTTATGTTATACAAAGTTATGACAACAATAACGTAATGTAAACATATCTATGAAACGTTCTAGGTGTCTTCCTCGAGGTGTCTTTTGATGAAACTTTTCTCTAATGCACATGTCAGGGGTTTTCATTGACCTTTAATCTGGAAGTTTCTTAATTGATTCTAACTTGGCTACTTAATTTCAATAAACTAAAAAACTCATGTGACCTATTTTAGTTGGTGTCGCTATAGCTACTAAACACTAAAGTCCATACTCGCTGAGGTTGGATAATTTACTAATTTTGCATGTGTTTTGCATGCCCCATTAACGGATTAATTTTCATTGTCTATCACATGGGAACCAAAAGATTAATGTGTATCATCAGTCAATAAAATTATTTTGATGTTAACTTTCTTTTTTAACTTTCAGGACATACATTTATAACACTGACAGTCTTGTTTATGACGCTAGTAACCATTGGCTAGCTGATTTAGCCGAAGAAGAGTTAAGAAGAAAGTGCACACCAGTACGCAGAATATTTCTAGTTTCTTAGACTTTTCTGGAGGAGTGGACAAAATAAATGTAATAGCGCTCTTCGTTTCGCATGCTATCATTGTCTTTAAGGTGCATAGGAAAGTCAACGAAGCAAGGAGAAGCGAATCTGTCCTGGGACACTCCCAAACCTCTTGAAAATAGAACAACTTGCAAGATTTAGAGTGATTACTTTCCTCAAAGTTTAGGAAAGTGTAGAGGTTTGTTTCTACTTAGAACATGAGCATGAAGAAAAGGAAAGGTGTGATTTTTTTCACTAGATATGTAATGTTATTTTTGTTTACAAAGAAAATTAAAAATTAAAAACAGTAATTGGATATTGGGAAGAAACAAAAAAACCTAAAATTAATCTCTTCTGAGCACACCTGCTGAAGAGAGATGAACCATATTATAAAATAACCCTTGACTGTGGGTTTTCATTTTCTTCTTTTCTCATTCCATTAAAATGAGTCTGAATGGGTTAGCAAAATATTTTCAAGGAAAAACATGCTTATGACCCAGGAGTGTTGATTATCTTGGGTTAGTTGGTGGCAAAAGAGAAATATAGAATAAAGGAATAACTCTTTCTTTGTCACACAAGTACAGGTATCCAATCAGGAGCTAACCTCTCACTTGTAAGTAAAATGGATTCGCTATAATTTTGTTTAAGGACAATCTTTTTTTTTCTCTTGGAGAAGAACCCCTATGAAAGGGTGAAAGATGTCTTTCTTAAGACAGTAAGACATTAACTTAATGTCTCTAAAAGTATCCAGCGATATTATATTAAATAAGAAAGGAGTCTATATTTCTGAAGTGAAATGTTCATAGCCAAATTGTAAATCTTATGCTTTTGTAATATTGAGATTAATGATTAACTTATTTATATTTATTTATGTCAGTGAATGCATTGGTTTTAGATGTATAGCAAGACAAGTTCAAGAAGATATGTAAAGAAAAATTTATTTTCCCGAAATAGAAATAAATAATTGATCACATTTTTTGTCTCATGTAGTATTTGAAATTTATTTTCTTGAGTATAAATAATTTATTTCTAAATAAGAGATTCTTCTCCTGCCTCCCTTAAGTGGTTTAAAATGCTGTCCTTTGCTTCTCCTGGTATGTATCGCTTCTTAGCCTTTTGGCTAAGATCATGTATAGCTTCTCCTGGTGTGAAACATTTTCATTTACTTTGAAATTAAACCAAATTGTACTTTCTCAAGTACTTCATATGCTCATAGTAGAATTGTGTCACTTGTTACTGATTTACCTAAGGGCAATCATATTAATTTCTAGATTATTATACATTCTTATCATCTTACCACTTATATTTAAGCATTGGAATAGACTAGAATATACACATAACTAAATTTAACAATAATTATTTTGTCATTGCTTCGTCTGTTTTGCTGTTGAAGTATTTTAAAGTAAATTCCATACGTCATTGTATTTTGCTATAAATAAATATGAATTTCTAATAATAAGGACATATTTTCAACCTAGCTACAATTGTCAGAACTAATAAGATTAACAATAATTTCCTCATAGTTTCTAATATTCGGAAATTCTTTTAACTCTCCTAAAAGTTCTGTGTATAGCCACATATACAACCCAAGATAATTCATTTGTTTGTTAAATGAGAGGCGTTTCCTCGGGTAGTAGCAAGGATGACACTGATTCAATTATTCAAAAAATACCTGAGAGCCTACTATGTGCAGGGTACCATGTGCTAGTTGTGAGCGTGTCAAGGTCACTACAATACAATGGCTGCCTTCAGTCTGCTTATATCCTATCATAGGGGAACCAAAACTAAAGCTTACTGGGAGAAAGAGTGTAGAATTACAAGCCTTATAGTAATCATCTGTGCAGAATACAGGGCGTGCCTGAGCTCTCTTTGCTACATGGGTGACTGGTGGCCAGGGGAGCATTCAAGATAGGATGTGAATTACGGAAGAACAAATAAAGATTTGCCAAGCAGGAATAGAGCCTGCAAACAATGCAGTGGGTTCAAAGTAGGAAGGGCTCAGGGAGAAGACTTGTGTCTAGTGTAGAAGTAAAACTCCTCTAAGTTCTAAATATTTATTCTGCCTTGAATAAATTTAAAGTTGGAAGCAATGAACAGGTTTATAATAGCAAGAATTTTAGACATTGGGAAATATTGAACTTGAGCAATACAATACATTGAGTTGGCCTATGTATCTTATTAGATAAAGGTAAAGCTAAAAATCATATTTAACGGTTATCTTGAAGAAAATAGTGTAAGCAGTAGGCATATTGTGGGTAATGGCATTTTCTTGTAGGATTTATAACTACTTTGCGTTGTCATGAACTTGAATCATTTTATTTTTTTCCCAAGGTAGGCTCTCCTTTGAGATTATACTTTGATTGCAAAGATTGTGTCACTTTTACTTTTGAGACCGATGCTGGTTTGTTGCAGGAAATTATACTTGCTTACCATAGAAATTTGCCTTTTATTATATTTAACCCACTATCACGATCAGATTTCATGGAACACTTAAACATTAATAGTTTTTGTCTTCCTGCACCCTACCTTTTTTTTTTTTTTTTTTGGTTAATACCAAAGTGGAGTGGAAATGCCTGTTTTGTCTTCGAACAACTTGAATGTTCCCTCCACCCCTTTGCCTAAATTAAAAACAGCCTCTTCGCTAAAGTCAATGTTTCCTTTGCAAACTACATTGGCTGGTTCATTTTTATACTCCGTGTGCCTCAGTGTTGAGAAATGGCGGTATTCTTTTCCTCAATTCCCATTGCGTCTACTTCTGTCCCTCTCAAGTTTCCCATATATTCTGTAAAAAGAGTCACTTCTTTCACTCTAGTAGGGCAATTTACTAAAATGTTTTTTCCCTATAGTCTTCTCTCTCTTGATTCCAAGCAGGTAGCCAAATTTTGGTCTTCCCGCTATAGGGGAACATCATGGAAGCAGAACCACTTAAAGACAACTCGCTTTCTTGCTATTCTCTGAAATCCTGTACTCTCATCATGGACTAATTAAGCTGTGGTGAGGTAGGTAGAAGCAGAATCAGGAAGAGAGAAGATTCCTGTGAACAACAAAGACCTGTGTTGCTCAAAGTCTCTCATCCAAGCATCCTGACAATTTCTAGGGTAGGGAGGTAAGGACTCAGAGGTGAGTGGTGGGAAGTATAATCTTATCTTTTGAAGTTGGGACTAACAGGATTTGTTAAAGGATTAGGTGTGCAGTTAAAAAGGGAAGAGGAATTAAGAATGGCACAAAGGGTTTTAGCTGGAGCAACAGAAAGGAAATTGTCCCTCTTTCCTAACCTTACATCCCTTGGGGAAGACTTTTGTAACAGAAAGACCAGAAGTTTTTTTTGCACATGGTTAAGTTCGAGATGCCTTTTAGACATCAAAGCGAAGATGTTATATGAGTAGTCAAAAATACAAATCTGGAGCTCTGAAGAGGGGTCTAGGCTTGAGATATATATTTAGGAGTCATCTATAAGAGAACATGTGTCAATGAACCCAAATAAAAAAAAAAAAAAAGAAAAAGATGGAGACTTACATTCAACATTAGGGTTTCCGATATGAAGGTCATTGCTGGCCTTGACCAAAGTTCTTTGAGTAGAGTGATTTTAATGAAAAGGCTGGGTGGAGGGCCTAAAACAGAGACCGCGATGAGAGAGATTGAAGAGAGCCAATACAGATGAATACGGACAACTTTTCTGAAAAGATTTACAGAAAAGTTTAGGCAGAGAAATGTTTGCTGGAACATACTCTATGCTCAAGAGAGATTTTATTTTAAAATACAGAGAAAATTATAGCATGCTGATGGATCCGATGCAGGAGAAAGAAGGAAGAATCTCTAAAGCCCTCGAGGAGGTGAAAGGTAATTGACTCCATTCTGAGAAGTGGTATAGCTAAGTCGTTAAGAGCATGGATTTTGGAGACAGACTGCCTGAGCTCAAGTCACACTCCTGCCATTTAACAACTGCATGACTTTAGGAAAATTTCTTGTCTATGTGCCTTAGTTATCTATCTATAAAGCGCCTTTCCATCTGTAAAGTGGGAATACATAGAATCGCTATGAGAATTAAGTTAATAAACATAAAGTGCTTAGAATCGTGCCAACCACATAGGAAGGGCTCAGTAAGTTTTAGCTCTTTTTAGTGCACAAATGGAGAGGAATCTATAAATATGTAAAGTGGCACTGGAATGAGAGTCGAATGAAATTACCTTTCACAGCACTTCATAATCTGTTCAATGAAACATGTCTATATATGGAATATCAGGAAAGGTTTAGGAATCTCATGTGCTCTGCTTTCCCTCTGATTCCTATATTCTCAGGAAGTCGCATTATAGCCAACACCCTTTGTCACTAGTATTGTGGATGTGCCCCAGGGAGGTTCCTTTTTGTTCATTTTCCTCTACGGCCACTTCAGAATGACCATTGAGTGGAGTTTAGGGGCTCTGTTCTCCTTGGAGTGTACAGCTATTGCAGCCCACTTTACTGCCCATGAAATTTGGGGCACCCAAAAGCTTGACTAGCCAAAGGTTTTCTAAGTCCAGGATCTTAATTTCTTTGACTATACAATTCCCTCAAAAACTCAGTGGGCTTCTGATCTATTAGCTTCCGGCGCACACTGCGGGATAGTTGCCACTGCCAAATAATTTACTAAATTGAATTCTCAATCCTGATCTGTTTCTTTGCCTCCTACCTACCATGTCATTCTTTCCCTTATTTATGCAGGTTCTCACGGGGGCTTATTTCCTTGTCTGCCCGATTGCCTTTGCAAAATTACTTGTTGCAATTCCCTAAGGCATAAGGCGAAGTTACTCTCTCCAGAGATACTTTAGTTTACCATCCACCAAATTTATTTGGCAGTATCATCTGGGTACTACCTTAAGCCAGGTTTAAAACATGATCTTTCCTGACCTACCCAGGTCTTGAGAACTTGGGCTGGGAATCCTCGCCATGACTGGGCAATTGCCACTAATTCTCAGGGTTAAGTTTTTATGTTTCTATTCATTTGTAAATTTCTTCTGCTTCATTCAACACTATGTCAATCTTCCCTACAATCTTCTGCGGTTGGGTTCAGAAGAGGCCAGATTTTACTCTTGGTTCACTCTGACATGAGGATAGAGTCCTTTATAAGTCCCTGGACCCATGAATTAAAAGGATAAACATAAGTTTTCTGATATCAGTAAATGACCCTAGGGGAGATTTAATTCTGTTACTGATACTTCCCTTTCTTTTCTGGGTTCATTTTTGCAATCAGAGTTATCTCTGGCAATCCCCATGCTATTTTGTTGGCTTATCAATGGGTTTAAGATAATTTCTAATGTTTTAAATCCAGTTCCCTTGGTTGCTTCTTAGAGAGTGATTGGTCCAAATCTTAGGCCACCACCATTGAAAGATAGAATGACTAAGCACAATGTATGCTCTTGTCATATATTCTTATGAAAAATGAAATGTTGAAAGAAAAAAAAGGACATGTCAGAATGATGCAATATATGTAAATTTAAAATATATACAGTTGACCCTTCCTTGAGCAGCATGGGTTTGAAGTACATAAATCCACTTATAAGTGATTTTTTTTTACAGTACAATATTGCAAATGTATTATCCCTTCCTTATGCTTTTCTTAACATTTTCTTTTCTCTAGTTTACTTTATTATAAAAATACGGTAAATAATATATATAACATGCAAAATATGTATTAATTGACTATGTTACTGACAAGGCTTCTGGTCACCACTAGGCTATTCATAGTTTTGTTTTGGGGGGTCAAAAGTTATATGTGAATTTTCTGCTGTATAGGAAGTCAACCTCTTACCCCTATATCATTCAAGGTCAACTGTAATTTCAAGTGTTATTGAAGGAGCAGAGCAGGGCTGGCTCCTTTTGCTTACACCCGCCTTCTTGTGTGTGGCCCCCGCAGAACCTGCCTCTGGGAGGGTCAGAGTGTGGCTCAGCCCTCCCTTGAGCTAATTAGCCCAGACGGCCTGTGGGTTGGGTTTGGGGTAGCCAATAGGAATGCGGAACCCCTGGCAGGGGGAGGGGGGAATATTAACTCCACCTTTTGCCCGCCAAACTTGTGCGCCAATTCTGGCCAGGGTGATAGGCTAGTTCAAACAGTTACTAAGCTACTAAGCAACATTCTGTGTTACAATCTCATTGGCCACTGGCCCCTCTAAAACTGTTGCACTTTTTGAAACTCGCTCTCTTTCTCTACACCACGCCGCTGCGTCGGTGGGTGTGGGAGACAGAGCTCAAGCTAGCTTGAATAAAGGGCTCTTTTGCTTTTGCATCGGACTTGGCTTCCTGGTGGAATTTGGGGATCTCAAAATCTGGGCATAACATTATAAATTGTGAATGGTCATAAACGTTTCAAACTGTACAAGAAAAATTTCTCATTGATAGTGACCATTAAGCTTTTGAAAAGATCATAAAGACTCATGATCAGGAATTATATAGAGCATTTCAAGAACAAAATTCTATATAAAAAGTTATATAAAAGCTACATAAGTGAGAAAATTTGAAAATATTTTATTTGGAAATTTCATATACATTCAATATACAAGGCCTTTCCTGATTCTTGTATTTTATTATTATTATCATAACTATGTGATATTTTTAATGTAAGAATTTTTTCATCATGCCCTAAATAGGGGTTCCCAGATACCTTCAGTTTGTCATTGGATGACATAGAAATAGCACAGTTTTCTATTTGTGCCCAGATATGAAAACAGTTGGAAGTATTGGGAGAGGGAGAAATCAAGACCCAAAGGAACATGCTAATTAATAAATATAGAAGTAGCTGATTTTATTATTGAGAAAAGCATATATAATACAAGTAGGAATACATGCAGGTAGCCAGCAAATGGCCCCAGAGCTGTAGAGGATTTTCTGCTCTATTTACATAAAATTAAAGCTATAGTTGCTATACATTGTCCTAGTTTTACTAGACAGTCTGCAGGGATTTATTTTGCATCAGTGATTACACGGAGCAAACTCTGACACTCCAGGCTTCCTAATTCCTTTTTTTTTCCTTTTTTTTTTTTTTTTAATTTGTACTTACTTATTTGAGAAGGGGAGGGACAAGGAAAAGGGAGAGAGAGAATCCAGAAGTAGGATCCCCGCTGAGCATCGAGCCCAACTCGGGGCTCAATCTCATAACCCGGAGATCACCACCTGAGCCTAAACCAAGAGTCTGGATACAACCAACTGAGTCACCCAGGTGCCCTCAGTCTTTCCTAATCCTTTATCAGGCTTGTTCTGATATTCTGAGCTTCGTAATTCTTTATCAAAATCTTCTATGTTTGCCCCTTATAGTAAAATTAGTTCATCTGATTCATCATTCTCTTCAAAATTCTTTAGTGAGGTTAGATTAAGCTCAGTTTCTACACAGAAGCACTGCGTGCAGGGCTCCAAGCAATTTTTTTTTGTTTTTTTGAGAATCCCCTGCCTATAAATGTAATTTGGCTTATAAATGGATTACAGGGGCGCCTGGGTGGCTCAGTGGGTTAAAGCCTCTTCCTGCGGCTCAGGTCATGATGTCAGGGTCCCAGGTTTGAGCCCCATATCGGACTCTCTGCTCAGCAGAGAGCTTGCTTCCTCCTCTCTCTTGGCCTGCCTCTCTGCCTACTTGTGTTCTCTCTCCTCTCTCTCTCTGTCAAATAAATAAATAAAATCTTCAAAAAAAAAAAAAAAAGACTACAAAATTCCTGGTCCCACGTGAGGTACTGTCATTTATTGATGAAAATTTAGAATAATAGGTAGAGGAAAAGTACTTATTTATATGTTTATTGTCTAATACATGCACATGAAATTATTCAATGTCCAGGTACCATCTCTACTTGTTTGGATCCTAGATCCCCCACATTATTTTATTCCTAAATGTGCCCAATATGCTATTCCTGGGTAGTTTCATATCTCCTCATAGCAGGAAAAGATGGCAACATTGGTACTACTCACAATGCCATAGTTCTTTAGAACCTATTTATATTGATATAGGTCTTCTTCCTGTGGTTCCCTAATACCACTTACTCATTTTTAATCCTATCATTATTCATCATGCTGATCATTCATTGTGCCACCTGTGAACACTGGCTTCCAATGATATTCAAAGGTTGTTACTGTGCTTCATTGATGATGCACAACACAAATGTAAGTGTTATCCATTTTCCAGGCAGTGAAAATGTAAATAATACTTCATTTTCCAATTGTGTTGTATTTACCCTTTGGAGTTTATGGTACATGGTGTGTCTTAACCTATGGTATGACTCTTTAGGTCATAATCACTACATTCTTGGAATGGGACCTCTTTCAATGTAGACTGCATCTCTGCTTTCCACACCTTGTCTTCACCTGGGAGGACAGGCTAGGGGGCTGTGGAAGAAGTAAAAAAGCAACCCATAAATGCAAAGATTACTCATCTCTTCCCAGCGTAGCCTAACACTGAGCAAGGACAGCAAGGCATCTCCAAGTGAGTCGGAGGCAAGAGAGGGCATTGAAAGGAAGGTTCATTGGTTTTGTGGAACAACAATCTGGAAAATTCTGAGGGGAAGATAGAAGTGGTCACCTCTGGAGATCTGCCTTCACATGGACCATCAGAGGGAGTGGGTGACTGTCCTGGGTGCCACCGAGGGGGCACAGAAGATAAAGGACATCTGCTAGCACTCTCACCATCCCTAGGTGCCATATTCCAAAGATGCTGGAGGTGTCACCATAGTTGGAACAAATAGATGAGGGCTGTCACAGGGGCCCCCACACATATATGCAAGCCCCAGGGCTGTGGTGGTTGGTCACCTAGAGCCCTAAACTAGAAGGATGTGAATCATTTCTAGTAGATCTAATCCAAAAATAACACAAGCTCAGCTTCTTCAATGCAGTACTATAAAAAGAAGTACACAAAGTATATCGTTACACACACAAAAACAATGGGGTCTTCACTCTTTTCAGGAGGAGTTCTACTCCTCTTTTCAGGAGGAGTTCCTGAAAGTAGTAGAGTCTCAATGGTCATTTCATTGTGTGAGTATTGAGTTATCATTTGCCAAATGGCTGCTATGGACTGAATTGTGTCCACACCAGATTTTATATATTGATGCCCTAACTCCTCAGTGGGGTGGTGTTTGGAGATTGGGCCTTTGGGAGGCACCTAGGATTAAGAGGTCACAGGAGAGGGCCCTCATGATGGGATTGGTGCCCTTGTAAGAAGAGACACCAGAAAACTAACCCTCTCTCTCCATCTCCCCCACTGACCACACTGTACGAAGACGCAGTGAGAGTGTGGCCAACCATGAGCCAGAAAGAGAGCCCTCACCAAAACCAGCCATGCTGGCAGTCAGATTTTAGGCTTCCGGCTCCCAGAATGGTGAGAAAATTAGTTTCTGTTGTGTAGGGTATTTGGTTATGGTATCTCCAGCTAATACAGTAGCTAAATATAGTATTCATGATTTATTTTGCTTGTTTATAGAACACTAAATAATTTTACTTTCATATATTTTAAAGGGACATTTTATATATTAATTTTTAAACAGAAGAGCATATTGAGATCTTTAGCCATGTGATTTTGTGTAAGTTTTTAACCTTTCTGTTTCCTCATCTAGAAATCTTATGGTAGAACCTTGTAGAATTTTTATAAGACTGAAATCTGCCAATATTTGTAGGGTACTTAGAGTAGTGACTGGCCCAATATGCTGTGTGTTTATTAAATTAAATATAAGTAAAAATAACGTGCATTTCTAATGTTACTTACATGAATATCATATTTCTAAATGCTGTCTTTTTTACTATAAAAGCCAATTTAGGCCTAATGCCTTCCATATTTGTTTTTCCTCCTTTGGCTTTTTCATGACTATTAATTATTGGAATGTTGCTGATTAATTTATTATTTTCATCAGAAACACTGAGGCCATTAAACCATAAATTTTCCTTTTCCTCACCCAAAACTCCTGAAAGGCTAGAAAATATTTATTCCAGGATGGAAAAACATTTTAATTTTTAATTTATATTCTTCTACACAGCTAAAGTGTGTGTATGCTATTTCTCCTCTCATCAAAGTATACTATTATCTTCAGCCAGTGGTGTTAGAACATTTGAATAAGCCAGTATATTTATTTGGAAGGCAAGATTTTCGAATAGAAAAAAAAAACATTTTTAAGACTTTGTCCCCTTAATATTCATTTCTTTATCGTATATAGATAACGATTGTCTTTGCAAACACAGTGATTGCAAGATGGGTGGGTCTGTCTTCTTCAAACTAGAGAGGTTTCTGTTGTCATTTTATTGTTTTTGCTTTTATTTCAGAATGAGCACACTTAAAACATTAGGAATGTTATCTTGATTTCTTACATTTTTTGACGTCTTAGAGACGCTTCTCTGATTTATATATGCATTTAGTGGTCTTTTGGTACTACTATACCATTGCATTTGGAAAACATTATTGTCTTTCTATTAAAGAACTGGGCACATAAACGGTTCTTGATCAATGTTCCCTCCTTGGGAACTGGGTTATATTCAGAATATATCAGGGTTTTCTCCCATATGCCCTTTTCGCTTCTCTGGAATTATGCAGACCATAAACACAAAGTGCTTCTGGGAAGCTAGAGACGCTCTTTAGGGCTCATGAATTTCCTCTGGATTCCCCACTCGCCGTCTTTTAATTCATGGACTTTCATTCAGGGAAGAAAAAAACAGATCAGCTTCAGTAGTAGAATTTCATCAAATGCTTGGGTAACAAAGTGGAGGTTTGGACCATCCTTTTTTTGTCCAAAAAAAAAGAAAAGAAATAGCAAACGTTGACCCAGGGCAGGGAGAAGCATTCTGCGGTGTCTATCTCTGCCCTGAGCGAGCTTGCTTCCAGAAGAGACCGGCCATCATGGGAGTGCATTTAGCCACAGGAGGCGGGGGTGAGGGGGGCAAGGGGGTGGGGGGTGGCAGTGTCCACAGAGCTCCCGTGCTCTGCTGCCAGGGCCCCCACATTACGGAAACAAAACCTCGTTCTGCTGGACCCTCAGCTCGCCCTAAGGAAAAAAATCCTGTTTCCTGCCTTTAACCAGACTAAGGTTCTAACCCTGTTCTAACCTTCATAGGTAAAGTATCAAATGAGAAACGGGGAATTAAGCAGTTTAACCATCTTTCTTTCAGTTCAAAGGTTTGCAGATGTCCTCATGTCATTAAAAAAAAACAAAAAAAACCCAAAACTGAATCCTATGGATCCAACCTTAGTGACAAGCAGCTGCTGGGACAGATGGCAGGACAGATGGTGCTCCGGCCGAGCCCCCGATGGAGGTTCCTCTTACCTCTGTTAGCCCACACTCCACCTCAGTTTAATCATTCAGGCCCCAGAGGGTTGTTAATTTAAAAGAGACAAGGACGCTTATTTCTTTGTTTGAATAGGAATCCAGCAAGACTGTGGATTTTACTTTATCTTTTGAATAATGGAAAAAAAGAAAACGTCAAACCTCTTCCTTAAAAGTAAGGCTCGCACGTATTTATTTATTTCAAGTGGAGAGGGGCCGACGGAGAAGGAGAGAGAATTTTAAGCAGACTCCAGGCCCAGCACGGAGCCCGACACAGGGCTTCTATCCCATGGCCCTGAGATCGTGACCTGAGCTGCAATCAGGAGTCAGACACTTAACTGACTGAGCCCCCCAGGCGCCCCGGCTCTCAAGTACCTATATCTTTGACAAAACAGATATGAATTTAAATTTTGCAACCAAGGCTAATACTATTAAAGGAACCAATCAGAAGCCCATCCTTTTAGGGAATATGTTACAAACTATAGGCTGACTTTTACATAACACAGTCCTGAGACTCTTTGTTGGAGAGATTGGAAGAAATACATTCCAGCCAGGCGAGTGCCCAGTGAAGTAGCCAAGCCAGGCTTTCCCCTGCTGAAAGTCCCGCTCAGAGACAAAGGTCTTTCTAAGTTTAGGTAATTTATAACAAGACAGTATGCCACACAGCTCCGAGAAAACAGTTATTTACTGTAAAACAAAAAAAATCAAGACAATGGAACTATTAGTCATGGAAAATTTATTTTTTTTTTAAAAAAAGCCCTGTGTTGTGTTTAGATTTCAGGAAAACTAGGAATCACCTAGCTTTATCATTTCTGAGGCCTCAGAAAGAGGAACAAGTGAAATTGCTTATCTTCAATGTCAGGAGTGCAGGAGTTAAGCTGATTTTATAATTTCATAATAGCTATTGTTTTAAATATTTATTTGAAACAAGACTTGTCAAATTATAAAATTAATCATAAAAGGTACTCATACATATTTCAGAGTAGATAAACCAATATACTGAAATGTTTGAATAGAGAAACAGTTACATTACACCAAAACTAACTTAGGATTAACTTGATATTTTAATTCAATAGAAAAAGAATATTATAAAAATAAGGCCAGCACAAATGCATATTGTTCTGAAAGACAAAAAGATTGCTGCACCACGGCATTTACATAAGTAAAATCCAGGTAGATTAAGCATCTAAAATAGAAATATGTATCATTTTATTATCTTTATGTGAAAGTTTATATATGTGATAAAATTGAGAATAACAATTGAATAGACTTGAACAGTACCAGGAAACCAAAAATTCTAAAGAAAAATATTTGATTACCTTCAAAATTACATATGGCATAAATCATTATAAATGTAAACTAGTGAGAACCAATAGATAACAATTTGCAGCCAATATAATAGATAACAAACTAATATCTAATATAAAATGAATTCTACAATTAAAAAGATAAACATTCAAATAAGAAATTGGATAAGCCAACAAATACACAAGAGGATAAATTACATATACCTAATAAAAATATGAAAACAAGCTCAATCTCATAGGTGTTCAAAGATGTGCAAATAAAAAATCATAAATAAATTTCATTCATCAGATCAGCTAAATTTTAAACATTTAGTGTTAAAAACATTTTGTTAAAGCAAACTTACACAACAGTGATGGAAGTGTCTGTTTCAACAATTGGACAGTAATCTGGCAGTAATGATCACATTTAAATACAGATAATGTTAAATACAGACACATGAAAAAATGCTCAACATCACTCGGCATCAGAGAAATACAAATCAAAACCACAGTGAGATACCACCTCACACCAGTCAGAATGGCTAAAATTAGCAAGTCAGGGAACGACAGATGTTGGCGAGGATGCAGAGAAAGGAGAACCCTCCTACGCTGTTGGTGGGAATGCAAGCTGGTACAGCCACTCTGGAAACTGTATGGAGATTCCTCAAAATTTTGAAAATAGAGCTACCCTACGACCCAGCAATCGCACTACTGGGTATTTACCCTCAAGATACAAATGTAGTGATCCGAAGGGTCACGTGCACCTGAAAGTTTATAGCAGCAATGTCCACAATAGCCAAACTGTGGAAAGAACCTAGATGTCCATCAACAGATGAATGGATCAAGAAGATGTGGTATATAT
>CM052814.1:30771983-30800712 GCA_028533885.1 Nasua narica
CAGGGCAGGGGGTTATGGGGGGGTGGGGAAGAGAAATGAAACAAGATGGGATGGGGAAGGAGACAAACCATAAGAGACTCCTAAACTCACAAAGCAAACTAAGGGTTGCTGGGAGGTGGGGGGGTAGGGATATGGACATTGGGGAGGGTATGTGCTATGGCAAATGCTGTGAAATGTGTAAGCCTGATGATTCACAGACCTGTACCCTGGGGCAAATAATACATTATATGGTAATAAAAATTTTTTTTTAAAAAATAAGTAAATAAATACAGATAATGTTTAACCTAGAAATCTCACTTTTATGATCTATATCCTATAAAAATGTATATATTAATTTATAAAACCATATATACACATATAAGCACATAATGTACACAAAAACATTTTCACTGTAGACAGTAACTGGAGAAATAATAAAGGAAGATGTTTCTAGTTTGGAGGTAGTCTTGAATCTTAAAGAGTGAAAAGAGTTACAGAATTTTAGGCAGAACTGATGAAGCAAATGCATCCTTTACCATTCTTAAATAGAAAGAAAACTAGATTCTAGACACTGTTCTAATAACTTTACATATGCAGTTTGATTTTCTTCTGTTCTTACAACTGACCATCTTCCATAGTTCAGTACCAGAGATTTAAGGTTATTAATACAGCATCTGGAAATTACCTGGAACATTTACACATGTCAAGCTTTCACATTAATAAAGTAGTAAAAATTTAAATAAGTATATAAGAATGTCAAAAAAAATTATCAGATTGCATTACTAACGTATGTGTTCGTTTCCATATGCAATTATTGGAGGGTGAGGTGCTTTCTTTTTAACAGGCAAGTGACCTTTGATCACTTATGGTTATGTCTCCATCTAGTGGTAGAAATATATTTCAAGTATTTGTATAATAAGGCCATGGTCACACTGGGAAACATCTGAAGTGCTGAATAAATAGGAATTACTGTGACTGCTATTGGATAAATGTCATCAGGGTCTCCAAAGTTTATCTTGTTATGTAGGGAGGAAATTTTTTCTGCTGACCGAAAACTTTATTTAAGTTTTACTTTATTCAAATTAGTAGTGTCAAGTTTTGAAAACATTAACAAGACTTTTGTGTAAGGTCTAAATTTCTAATATAAAAACATATATTAAAGATGCTAGTGATGCAGGCACTCAGGAAAACAGTATAGAGTTTCCTCAAAAAGTTGAAAATAGAGCTACCCTACAACCCAGCAATTGCACTGCTAGGGATTTACCCCGAAGATACAAATGGTAGTGATCCGAAGTGAACCTGCACCCCAATGTTTATAGCAGCAATGTTCACAACAGCCAAACTATGGAAAAAGCCCAGATGTCCATTGACAGATGAATGGATAAAGAAGATGTGTATATATACAACGGAATACTACTCAGCCATCAAAAAATGAAATCCTCCCATTCGCAACGATGTGGATAGAATTAGAGTGTATTGTGCTAAGCAAAATAAGTCAATCAGGGAAAGACAATTATCATATGATCTTACTCATATGTGGAATTCAAGAAACGTAACAGAGGATCATAGGGGAAGGGAGGGGAAAAATAAAACAAGATGAGATCAGAGAGGGAGAAAATCCGTAAGAGACTCTTAACTATAGGAAACAAACTGAGGGTTGCTGGAGGGAGGTAGATGGGGGGGATTAGGTAAATGAGTGATGGACATTAACGAGGGCACATGATGTAATGAGCATTGATTATTATATAAGACTGATGAATCACTGAACTCTGCCTCTGAAACTAAGAATACACTATATGTTAATTAATTGAAAAAAGTTCACTTATTTGAATGTGAAAAAAAATAAAGACACTAATGGTTCTTATTTATGTGATGGAGTCAATTAGCTATCTGGCCATTTTCTCAGGTCAGCCTCAAGCTAAATTTTAGAGCTGAGCTGGCGTTATTCACACTTACATATAGCCCTCAGACATTTTTTTTTTTAAGATTTATTTATTTATTTGAGAGAGAGAGTGTGTGTGCACGCACAAGGAGGGGGAAGGGCAGAGGGAGAGAGAATCATCTGCAGGCTCCCCATTGAGCACAGAGCCCAGCTAGTGGCTGGATCTCATGACCCTGAGATCATGACTTGAGCTGAAATCAAGAGTTGGACACTTAACTGACTAAATCACCCAGGTGCCCCTGCCCTCAGACTTTCTTAAAAATAAAATGCTTTTAGGTATAAAAGGTAGACAAAACCAGAGAGGGAGACAAACCATAAGAGCCTCTTAATCATAGGAAATAAACTAAGGGTTGCTTGAGGGGATGGAGTGAAGGGATGGAGTAACTGGGTGATGGGCATTGAGGAGGGCATGTGATATCATGAGCACTGGGTATTTTATAAGACTGATGAATCACTAGCCTGTACCTCTGAAACCAATAATACATTATATGTTAACTAATTGAATTTAAATTAAAAAGTTTAAAAAAAAAACTAGGTACCTTTGTAATGACTCTCCATTTACTAAGTGAACCTTTCTGAGCCTCCATTTATCTGTAACAATACCAACATTTGAGAAACTTCCAATACTTCTTGCGTTTATTCACATGATCTCACTCAACACTTCCCACAACTTTGCCAGGAGGTAGGAAAAGTATTTATGTCTCTGTCTTCTGATGAAGGAAATGTGGTGTAAAGAGATCTTAAAACTAATCCAATTGCAATAAACAAGTAAATGTCAGAGATGGAAATGTACCATAGATTTCCTGCTTCCAAATTTAGTGCCTTTTATAAGACCTCCCCTCACTTGCAATTATGATAATTAAATGAACGACTATTTGTACAAATGCTTAAATCCAATAGGAATATAAGTCACTGTAAAATTACATAATAAAGAGAACAATGAGGTTTTTGAATGTGAGAAGGTCACTGGGAGATAAGATAGAAAAATACCCAATAAAAGTATGTACATCAGGCTGAATTGAGCTGACCATCAAAATAAAAAACGTCCAGAAATTTGAGAAGCTTTATGTACATAAAATTTCCACAAATACATATTTTCTACCTTCCCACTCTTTTTCTATACCATCTTCCTAAAACACCATTGGGTCAATTATTGCTATGTTAAGATTTCGGCCATAAATTCGAAGAATGACAAGGAGAAGATGCTATATCGTCCAACAAACAAGAAAAAAAAGAAACAGGCTAAGCGCTTATATTTGTTGACTGTCTTATGAGGCGCCATGTGTACAGAGTGTGCATGTGGGTGCACACAGCTGGAGGCCAGCTGCGAAGATGACCAAATCCAGTTCTTTTCTTTAAAAAGTTCTTATTTCTCCTGCATCCATTTTCCATTTCACTCTATTTCTATCAAAAGAACTGTGACTTGGATAAAACAGACAACAGAAAGGGAGGAGAGATCAAGCCGAGTCACATCCTTCTGTGGTCCTGTCAAGGTTCCCTACCATCAGAACAAGTCACCCCAAGTGCACCTGGAGGCCCACTGTGCTTCCTAGTACCTTGGGAACCTGCTATATGGACTTGTAGAAAGTGCATTCTGAACATACTCTACATGGAAGAGCAACTGAGTCATAATCTAGATTTCTCTTAACTTCTGCCACCTGCCCTCCCACCTCATGCACTCCTTTCAATAATATTGAGAAGGAAAACCCAAAGATCACATCTCAAACTTAATCTTGCTTCTCAGACAGTATTGAACATAGAAGGGGACTGGAATTACTTGCAGTTCTAGTAATCCAACCAGATATACCAAACGCTAATCACAGATTGTTCCTTCAGAATAAATATGGGGTCTAAAGTTGAGTTTGGAAACTTCAACTTTCTTCCTTCCCCTGGAAACTTTCCTTTATAGCTGGACAAGTCACTTCCCCACCTGAAGTCAGTATTTCCTTAATTGTCTTTCATAGGTAAGCCAGCTCTGAGTGTGTTCTCCAACCTAGAAGAGCTTTGGAGTTGCAATGGAAAAAACCATGAAGCTGGGTGTTAGGACATCACACTGCAGTCCCAGCTGTCACTGAGTGGTATGATCACCAGTCCTGCAGGACCTCAAGGCCCTCACCTGCAAATTAAATGAATTCAACTGAAGACTACCAAAGGTTTCCTCTAGCACGGGTAAGCAGACTCTACAGTCTAATCAAGAGCTGGAAATTAATTCCTAGCCATTGCTTCAAAAGTCCCCAGTACAGGAATGAGTCACCTCTCTGGGCAATCCCTGAAGATGAGTAAAAATAACTGAACCAAATTGGTATAAGCTCTTCCAAGAAAGGATCCCTCCTTCCCTTTGGGTTTAACATTCTGTCTGCAGAGTTAATGTTTTGTCTTACAAACATCTGCCAAAAGGATAGACTCAACTTGAGGGATGTCTTTACCTGCCTCTGGAGAACCCCCATTATCACTGTTCGTTTTCCTCTTTCTTAGAAGCTTTAATCTAAATTTTCAAATGTCATGGAAGTCACAGATATTTGAGTGCTTTCAGCTTTTTCCAGTACATAACTTGAGCTTTTTTCTTTACAGGTTCTTCTAGAGGCTTTCTCTGAAGGAGGAGTTGCCCATGGGATTGAACACTGTCTTCAGTTTGGCAATAAGGCCCATGAAGCCTGTTCTGCTCAGTACTGAGGCCCCTTTGCTCTTAAACCTGCCTTCACCCCTTGTTACTTTCCCTCCAGGGATCCTGGATCCTTCTGAGGAGAGGTTTCCCCAAGATCCAGATGCAGGAAGCAGGCACCCAAATAAATTACTTTCCAGCTGTGCTCCTCAAGCATCTCACATTGGCATCATGCCCCCCCTTCTCCCTGTGCCCCTCTCCTTAGAAAAGTCTTCTGAAAGAATATCGAGTCCCAAGTTTCCAAATGATTAATTTCTTTGCCAAAGCAACAAGACGTTCCTCCTCCTTCGGGAAATCTGGGGCAATCCAGTTGCGTAAATTTCCAAGTAAGGGTCTCTTAGGGATTTTCTTAAAATGAGGAGGAATGGGGTGCATCCAACTACTCCCGAAGTCTCCAGCTGGGAGGTCAACCAGGAGTCCCTCTAGTCCCCACACTATACAGCCCTCTGGGAGACACGACCCCTTATGGGGCTACCAGCAGCGACTGTGAGGGAGTTTCAGAGGTTCCTCCTTACAGAAGGAGGAACATCTCACTCTGCTCTGGCTCCAGATCCGGAGGATGTCCCTGACTCCCAAGAGAGACTGCCACCACCCACTCCTTCCTGGCCCCTACCTCCATTTAGAAGGTTTTGTTTCTTACACTGCTTGCTAGGCATTTATGATGTCATTCTCTCTGCACCTTCATGTATCTAAATTACTTCATGATAACCCATAAAATTTAAAAGGATTGGATCTATTTTGTCACTTCCCATGTTAGCTAATTGAAGCATTGCCTCTTTGAGGAGGTATTATTTTTTTATTGAGTTTTTTCTAATGCTATATTTTCTTAGCAGATTAATAGAGAAAAGCAAAACCATCTACTGGTTGAGGATCGTCTACCTATTTAAATAGTCAACAGTTATCTTCAGTCCAATAAAAAGGGTGAAAGTTTGTCTTATTGTTTAATTTGAAAGAAATGGAACTTAAGAAACACAAGTTTTTAATAAAGTTTCAGAAATTTCCCTTCTGTTCTTTTCAACAGATACTTAACTCCACACTGTGCTGGCAGGTGTTGCTTCAAGAGTCTGGGAGTGTAGAAACTAAAATAACATACTCCAAGCCACGTAAGTACCTTATAATCACACGAGGAGATAAGAAATTTACCGCTGATACGTAAAATTCTCTTTGGAGCAAAGCAGGAGATAAATAATATATGCATTAAAAAGTAAAGAGTATGATTCCAGAAACTGTATGACTTGAGAGGCAGTAAGATGAAGTTTTTTTGTTGTTTTGTTTTCGGTTTTTTTACAGATTTTATTTATTTGACAGAGAGAAAGAGAGAGAGAGATCACAAGTAGGAAGAGAGGTAGGCAGAGAGAGAGGAGGAAGCAGGCTCCATGCTGAGCAGAGAGCCCGACGTGGGGCTCGATCCCAGGACCCTGAGATCATGACCTGAGCCGAAGGCGGAGGCTTCAACCCACTGAGCCACCCCGTTGCCCCAAAGATGAAGTTCTTAATACCACACATCCTCCAAGGCAATATGGTGGACAGGTCTGACTTTTGAAGCTTCCCATCCCATGCAAAAGGCTTAGAAAAACCTGGATACGATAAACCCCAATTAATTTTTAAAACAGGCAGCTGAGCTTGAAATTGAGAATGGGAAATCCCCAGGTAGAAGAACAAATAGAATATTCAAAATCAATGTGGTGAGCAAGAGCTAAACCCAGTGATCTGGAGAGGAGCCAGAATGAAGTAAATCCCTATGGGGACCATGGTTTTAGCACATACGAAGCTCTAGACTGGAGTCCGAAGTCCCTGGCAATATTGCTACCTAGAAATGGGCCTTTTCGTAAATCTGAGAGCCAACCTATAAAATGGAAACTAGAATACCCTGCTCACTAAGCCAGTGAGGCAGCAAAGAAGCAAGAGGGTGGAGAGAAAAGAAGTAGGAAGCCTGCCTCTGAACCTTGCTGGGCGTGCTGTATGAATTTGCATTATCCTGTCTATGTGGAAAACCCCAAACGATAAAGTCTTATAAAAACTGAAACCTTTGGGGCCTTGGCAGACAGAGTCAAATCTGCTCCTGCCCCACAGAGAAAATCTCTACCAATCAGTATATTTGATTCTTGTGGAACTAGCTCCCATGGAAGAAGAATTCCTAATAAAAACGTGTATCCCAAAGAGGAGACAAAGAACTAGGGAAGAGAGAGAGTGAAGTGAATTAGATAATCATCCAAAGAAATACAGATAATAGTAAAAGATGAACATGCTTTACAGTAAGGATGTTTACATTGTTCGAAGGAAAGGAAAACATGGAAACCATAATGTAAGAACAAGACATAATGAATAGGATCAGATCTGTTTTTAAAAAAGAAGAAAACAAATTCTAAAAATTAAAAATACAGTAATTCACACATCCAGATCTGGCTAGACAGCATAACTAGTCCCAGATGTGCCCTGATACCATAAACAACAAGGAAACTGGATAAAATACACACAGCAAGTTTCAGATATAAAATAACACCGAGAGAAAAAGAAAAAAATTACGCTGGTTCCTAGGTGAACACCTATTTGGGGTCACAGCAGGAAAAGGGAAAACCCAGGTAGAACACAGTGGGCTCAAAGACTTTAAGAGGTAGAGATCAGTGTTCAGGGAGTCGGAAGTGGCAGGAGTTTCTGGGCAGAGTACTGGAGTGGAGAGGGCTACACACAGAAAGAGCTCCAGGAATCCCCAAAGGGTCACCTGTCTGAGACATTATACAGGCAGCAGCGCTGGACCGTGATCTTTGTGAGAAGGGCAAAGGCAAGGTGAGCTTTACCACTACCTGGAGACAGTTGCCTAGCTCCAGTGCGGGGAGCCAGCAGCCTCGCTGAGTCAACAGGCAGAGATTGGAGTTTGGGGGGCGCGCAAGCTGGCTAGAATCGCGGGGCTGAGCATCAGAGAGAAGACAAGCTGCTCAGAAATCAACAAAGGGATCCTCCCAAGCACCTCGCTGAGTCCTGGCTACACATGTGTGAGAAATCATCCAAAGCCGGAGAAATGAGCACCAGAAAGACAAAGGCAGAAAATTCCTGAGGCTCAGCGAGGTTAGGAACAATCCCTGGCAAGGGTAGAGAGACCGCAACACTGAGGGCATCCAGTAGAAACCTAAAAGGCTATTATTGCCTTACCATGAAGCCTAACGTAACTCTAAAGACTGTTCGGAACCCACTTAATAAAACTTAAGAACACAAAAACACAAATCAAAATGTTTTTTTTTTAAGGATTTTTTTTACTGTGGTAAAATAGACATAGCATGAAATTTACCATATTAATCCCATTTAAGCACACAGTCCGGGGCATGAAGTATGTTCATCATATTGTGCAACCATCACTGCTACCAATCTCCAGAACTTTTTCATCATCCCCAACTGAAATGCTGCACTCATTAAACAAGAACTCCCTATCCTCTCCCCTCTCCAGTCCTTGGTAACCTCGGTTCTATTTTCTGCCTCTATAACGTTGTCTATTCAGGGACCCCATCTAGGTGCGGTCACACAGCATCCGTCCTTTTGTGTCTGGCTTATTACACTCAGTATCATGTCTTCTAGGTTCATCCGTGTTGTGGCACAATTCAGAATTCCATTCCTTTTTGAGGCCAAATGATATGCAATCGTATGTATATGCCACCTTTTAAAACTCCATTTTCTGTTGATGGACATTTGGGTCATTTCCTCATTCGGGCTATTGGGACTGGTGCTTCAGTGAATGTGAGCATATAAGTATTTGCTGGAGTCTCTGCTTTAAATTCTTTGGGGGTATACACCAAGAAGTAGAATTGCTGGATCATATGCTAATTCCGTGTTTAACTTTTTGAGGAACTGCCACACTGTTTTTCCTTAGAGGCTGAACGCTTTGACATTCCCATCAGCAATGCATAAGGGTACTGTTTTCTCTTCGTTCTTTTTTTCAACCTCTTAAGTCAACTTAATTTTAATTTAATTATTTTAATTCAATTCTTCCTTCCCAGCTGGTGGCAAATTCCTCTTCACTCCTTCCGGTCCCTTCCATACCCACCCCAGAATGGTATCAAACTCCAAGGGACAGAGTATTGGGGGTTGAGCCTTTGGTCCTCACAGTTTGTCACTGAAATTGTCCCGTGTCCTCTGAAATGCACAGACCCCTCTCTCAGTCCCTAGAAATCACTGCTTTCTGGGGGGTAAGTTTCACCCCGTCCTCCTTCTGTTTCTTCCAAACCCCCAATTTCTCAAACCCCTGATTTCTCTTAAAATTTTTGCAAACCTTTACACAAACAAACACCGGAAATCTTGCAGAGAACTTCTGGCTTCCTGCTGACCACATACTTTCCCAGAAGCAAGTTAGCCCAATTAGTCAGTAACCTGATCAATTGAATGGGGAAGGAAATGGGGAAATTTGGGAGGGCGGGTGTCACCAATACATTGTTTACCAATGATCCAGGTAAACAACCAATTCAATTTAAAACAAAAAAGCAAAAATAAAAACTTCTCCATGCTTAGGAAGAAAATCTGAGAAATGCAGTTAAGTATAAAGAAAAAAGAGAAAGCACTTATAATCACACCCTCTAAAGATAATGCTTTGAAATATATCCTTCTAATCTTTTCTCAGAACACAGAAATCTGCTTTGCAACTTTAAGTTCATACAACGTATGTATTACCATTCAACGTTTTAGGGTCACTCTTTTTTAACTAAGGAAAATATTTTAAGATTCTGTTTCATGTGATTCCCAGAAATCTAGTGCCCTCTGCACTAGTTCTGAGATTTCTGAATGACAGACAACCTGCTTACTTTCTTCTGATTCTTTTTCACCCATGGTTTCAAGTTTTCTCTAGCCTGCTCGGCACTGTCTAAAGTGACAGGCATTAACCCACAAGTACCTATTTGAATTCAAATTAGTTAACAATTCAGTTCCCCAGTCATATTAGCCACATTGTTAATGTTCAACACAGCTGGCTAAAGGCAGCTATCTTATCAGACAGGGCAGACGTAGAGCATTCCATCATTCTAGAAAGTTGTGGATGGTACTATTCTGGACCCCTAAACTCATCTGATTCCTCTACTACACCTGTTCCCTTTCTTTCGTCATCTAACTTTCACTCCAGTATTTTCCAAAACACCAAAACTACATTACTTCTGCATGATTTAAGGGCCAAAAAAAAAAAAAAAGGATTTTACAAAGGGTTAGCAATATCAGGGATATATTGCAAAAAACAAAAAGAACAAAATCGGAGATGACTTAAAAACAAATAGCAGGTGTTACTGTTACTCAAGTATACTAACCTACAGGTCTAAGGTTTAAATACAACCAACTGCTTAACCAATTGGCCCCCAGTTCTGCAACTGATGGGTAAAGCAACCAGCATGTTTTTACCCAAAAGTTAATGGATTTCCAGCATTTATCATGATCTTAGTATTATGTAATAAACTGCAAGTTTGTAAAGAAGTAAATAAAAATTCTCATCAGGACAAAATGAAATGTTTGAAGCTAAAAATATGCAGATAAGTAATATGATGTAAAGTTAAAAATTAAGATCAAGTATTCTTATGAAATTAGATGTTCATTTTCATTACAAAAGCAACTTTTCCTTAGTCCCCGGCAGTGCTATATTGTTGACCTTCTTTTTGCTTCTCTCTTTCTTGATCAAGTGCCCCTAAATTCTCTCTTTTTAAGCTGCCAGTGCAAAAACCAAAAACTCTTCTTACATTATTATGCTGAGCAATTTGGCTCCCGATCTTCCTAAAATTCTTCCATCTAGACTGGCCTACTGCCTTCCTTTTCTGAGCTAGAAAACCCCCTTCTTCCACCTTTCCTAAGGAGAAGAGTAGTTTTTCCCTAAGAAGAATTTTGTCGTTCCTCTAAAATGCTGACTCAGCCACTGTGGTATTTGATTTTTATAACTGACAATATTTTCTTTCTGCTTCATGCTGCTTTTTTTTACTTCCCAATATTTCATAAATATTTTTATAATTATTTTTCACTGATGTCTGTAGTAGTCCCTGGATATATCTTACATCACTTAACTATCCCTTATCATTGACTAGTTAGGTATTTTATTGTTTCGTTTTAATTGTACTACAAATGAAGAGATTGGTAACTTTGGGGTTGTTTCCTTTGAATAGATTGGCAGAAGCAGAATTATTTGCTAGAGAACTGATTTAGGAAACAGTCACCACCCTCCCACTATAGAGGAATCCACATCCTCATTCTATCCCATTGCTTTTGGGTTTGGCCCCATGATTTGCGTTGCTCAGCACAACCTTATCACAGTGCCATGCACAGAAACGTACCTCGACATTTGGGCTTGCCTCCTTGCATTTTGATAATCTGCCATGAAAAGAGCAGGCCCTATCTGGCCACTGAACTTTAGACTGGGCCTTAGAATAAAAACATGGGGAGCAGGCTTGTATCCAGACTAGAGTATAGAACCAAGCCCAGCTGCCTCTCTAAAGCAGAATCACCCAGCTGAGCCCATCCTAGATCAGCCAAACTACAGTCAACCTGCAGAAGCATGAGCATAAGAAAAAATACTGTTTATATGGCAGTGAATTTTAGGATAGGTAGTCAGCTACACAGCATTATTGTAGTGTTGGCTAATACATTTTCTTATTAAGATTTGCCTTCAGTAACAAGGTTTCCAAAATGTCCTTGAGTCAGGGATTCTAGGTGGAATTTATGGTTCTCTCTCCAGAAAACTCAAAAGACAAAATCTTTACCATGACTAAAGAGCTTTTAATTATATAACTGAGACCATAACCTAAACTAAACTAAACTGAAACATTATAACTCAGGGCATTAATTTTATGCTTCAAAATCTAGTGGAAGTTAGCTTGTCAACCCCAGGCAAGAGTCACTGTGATGATTTTCAAATGCATGTTCTTTTTTTTTTTTTTTTTTTCAAATGCATGTTCTTAAATGTCTTTGCCACTGGAGCAGGATAGTAACTCCCTAAGAACCTGGGTAACTTTGCTGCAAACTCCAGCCCTTAGCATGCACTGGACAGAGCCAAACAATTCCAAGCTTAGGAGATTTGTGACCAAGCAACATGGACCTCATGGATCTGAGGAAGAAATAAATGTATTTCTTACTTTTGCATCAGTCTATAGAGCTAACTTTAATGGAAATAAAGAGACTCTAAGAACTATATGCTCTATTGACTGATTCCAAGTATACTGGAAAACTTGGAGAAAGAAAATGATAAGCTCAAAGCTTTAAATTCTCAATTCAAGGTTAGTATAGGGAACAAGAAAAAAATGTTTAATGCCATGAAAAACAAACAAACAAACAATCTCTTAGAGCCAAGGAGTCACAAGTTCTGAAAAACCAAATCAAGTTAAATTTGAAGGGTAGCCAAGCTACACTGCAATGAGAAACATTTATTTTGAAGAAGCCTTAATGAACTCCCCAGAGAAATTAGGAATGCTGATCCTTACCAGGACCCACCTCAACCAGCTATCATTTCTGCTAGACCAAGGACATTTTCAAATTCTATCAGTTTCCAGGGTTGGGTACATATGTGAGCCAAGAGGAGGAACCATATGCATAAAAAGAATTTCAAGTTTTTTTCCAATTTATATCCACAGAAACCTGGGAAATATGAATGGGAGTGGATCCTAGCAATGTTAGATTGGGATGGAAGAAATACGGTGTAATATTTTGCCAGATTTAACATGGGTGCACTAATAAGAGATTCTGAATTTGATGTAGTCGCATAGGCAACTAGGAGTGGCTCTAACAGTTCAGTCCATTGGTTGAATTAACCTGAAACTCAAAGGTGGCCCATGCTGAATAAAATTAAGATGCCAGCACTTCCTTGGTCTATTGCAGAAGAAGGTATCTAAACACTGAAGAAATTTCTGCTTCCAGGAAAGATGGGGAAACAGGACTGGATTTTCCCTCCTATGTTTAACAATAAAAATAAAAAGGTTGAAATCTATAAAATAAGGATGCAGAAGACATTGGACATGAGAGAACAGAGGACAGTGACTCTGTGATGTGCAGTAAACTCCATGAGTTGAGGAGACCATATTGAGTCAAGGGAGACCATAGGACCAAGGAAGCTAGAGTTTATGGGACAGAGACCATAGGACAGGAAGCTAGAGTTCAAAGAAAGGAGAATTGCACAAAAAAGGACTCTGGAGATTTTATAGATGGTCCCTTGAGTATCCAGCTAATTACCAATCAATATATACATGTGTTAACAATACCGGTGGCTAGGGAAAGAGCCACCCAAAAAGATTAACTATAATAGTGTCTACTGCTCCCAAAAAGGTAGAAACAGTTCCCATTCTCAAAGGCTTGATGGGACAACCTCAAGATTCATGAGGCAGTATGTAGAATAACAGAAGATTTTGATTCTGTAGTAAGAATGATTAGCCTTAGATTGAGCACTGCTCTCATCCCATCTAAAACAACAACTTTAAAATGCAAAAAGATCAGTTTTCAAGTAGGTTAATTGCACCCAAGAACAAAACTCAAGAATATTTTTAGAAGTACAAAACTATCTAATAACCAATATATAGCATAAATCATAATGCCTAGCATTCAATAAAAAATTATCATCTATGCAAAAAGCAAGAAAATACAGTCCATAATGAGGAAATAAGTCAATCAATTAAAACCTACCCAGAACTGACACAGATGTTAGAATGAGCAGACGAGAACAGTAAAACAGTTATTATAGCCACATTTGTATGTGTAAAAGGAAAAGTAAAGGCATGGAAAGTATTTTTTAAAAAATCCAAGTTGGGGCATGTGAGTGGCTCAGTCAGTTATGTGGCTGACTCTCGATTTCGGCTCAGGTCATGATCTCAGGGTCATGGGATTCAACCCCACCTTGGGCTCCGTGCTCAGCAGGGAGTCTGCTGGAGATTCTTTCTCCCTCTGCCTTTGCCCCTCCCCACTTCAAATAAATAAATTTTATATATATATATATATATATATATATATATATATATATATATATATGGAGAGAGAGAGAGAGAGGGAGAGAGAGACACCCAAGTTGAATTCTGGAGGTGAAACTACAATATTTGAAATGAAAAACATAGTAGATAAAATATAAGATTAACAGTAGATTAGTCATTGCAGAAAACAGGATCAGTAAACATGAAGACATAGCATTCCACACTATCTAAATGAAACAAAGAAGAAAAAAAGAGCAGAAAATCTTTGAGCTGTGGGATAACTTCAAGTGACTTAATACGTGTCATTTGAGTTCTCAAAAAGGATAAGAGGACAAAAAAATTTAAAGAATAATGGCCAAAAATTTTACTAATTTCATGAAAACCATAATGCACAGGTCAGAGAAGCTCAGTGAATCCCAACCACAAGAAATACGAAGGAGAAAAAACTACACCAAGATACGCCATAATCAAATTTCCCAAACCTGATTATAAAAATAAAATATGGAAAGTAGTCAGAGACAAACATCTTATGGACAGAGAAATCACGGAACGGGTGACAGCAGGTTTATTGTCAAGAGACAATGCAAGCAAGAATTCAGAGAAACAGCAACTTTAAAGTGCTAAAAGTAAAGCTGTCAAACTGGAATTTTTCCAACCAGTGAAAATAGCTTTGAAAAATAGAGGCAAAAGAAATATTTTTTCAGACATACTGAAAGGATTCATTAAGAGCAGACTTATATTCTAAGAAATGTTAAAGGAAATTGTTCGAGAAAAATGGAAGTACTGACCTATACAAAGGAATGAAGAGCACCCATAGTGCTATTCCCCTGAGTCGTGTACTGAGGACTATCCTGGTAGGAAAGTCAGAAAAGTTGGCTAGTGGAAACACCTAGAACTGACACTACTTACCAAAAGAGTAAACCAACAGCAATCTCACTTCCTGGAGAACTTGCAGAGATAAATGCAACCATTAAAGACCTGAAGGATTCAGAACTCATGATTTCTACATCTTCATTCATCTCACCTGTTTGGCCTATACAGGAAAGAAACGGTCTTGAAATGATATTATGGCTAAGCATTAACTTAAGACATGATAACTCCAGTTGATGGTGCCAATCAGCACAACCCCTTCTATCTGCTAAGCAGCTGTTGATCTAGAAAGTATTTTTCTCTCTACCTGTTAGTACAAACCACCCGAAGCAGTTTGCTTTCTTTTGGCAGGGCTGTCAATACACTTTTTCTGTCCTACTTATTGTTACATCAACCCTCTCCCGCTGTCTTAATTTAGTCTGTAGGAACCTTGATCATTTCTCCATTCCAAAGAATATTAACAGCTCTGTGGCATGACTTAGGAAGAGAGAAAAGTTAGGAAGATGGTGATAGAAGGTGAGTCTAGAAAGATCAGTAAGAGCCAGACAATTCCCAAACAAAGATTTCAAGGATTTTAAGGATTTGGGGTTTTAGCTTAAAAACAATGGGTGATGGGCGTTAAGAAGGGCACTTGATGCAATGAGCACTGGGTGTTATTTGTAAGTGATGAATCACTAAATTCTGCCTCTGAAACAAACAAACAAACAAACAAAAAACAATGGCAAATCTTTAAAGATATAAACTAATGGATTGGCAAAAGAGAGGGGGTGGCAATGGTCTTTTAAAAATATTATTGGGGCACCTGGGTCGCTTAGTTGGTTAAGTGTCTCCCTTCAGCTTAGGGAATGATCTCTGTGTCCTGGGATTGAGCCCCATGGGCAGTTCCTTGCTCAGCAAGGAGTCTGCTTCTCCCTCTCCCTCTGCCCCTCCCCCTGCTCATTCTCTGTCTCTGTCTCTCTCTCTCTTTCTTTCTCAAATTAAATAAAATATCTTTTAAAAAAAGAACGAGGAAGAAAACAACTTTAAGATTGCCATGCCGGGTAGAAAACCCATTTAAAGTTGGTTACCCTGAATTTATCCATGATTGCCACCTGCAGTTGATGAGGAAGACGGTGCAGAGAAAGTGGAAAATAGGGCTTTCTAAACACTTGCAGTAGAAAAACAGAAAAGCAATGTGCTTGTGTTATTGGCAGGAGTGCCTTTGAATTTGTGGCTTATGGTCTCTTCACCGATTAAGGAACTGAAGAAAGAGTGGGCAGGTGGATTTGGGGGACGGGGTGACAGAGGCCATAATGTGGTCAAAGTTCAAGAGTGAGTCATTAACTAAGTAAGCTCAACACAGAGGGATAGACAGTGAGCAGGATGTTTGACTTAGTGACTTTGGAAGTGGTGTGATATTATGACATAAATTAGGTCTAGGATGTTACCAAAGAAGTAGTTTGTTGAAATTATCTACTCTGAAACCATGCTAAATATTAACCTCACTCTTCAAATCAGTATAATGACAATTACCATTTTGAACCCTAACAGTGGGGTTTATATGATCAAAAAAAAAAATCCACAAGGGATAGGTTTGCATGTTCAGTCTCTGAATCAATTCTCATAGAGTTCATTTACATGTCATCAACCAGTAGCAACTGTGCAATTTTATATTTAGGGTGCATATTTCCTCTCAATGGCATTAAGATTTCTCTTACCCATTTGCTAATTTCTTAAGGCTGTGATTTCACAACCTTGGCTGATCATCAGAATCACCTGGGGAGATTTTTAAATTCATAAGTTCCCAGCCTGCCATACTCAGGTCAGGCGTGGGAACCTGTATATTAACAAAACCCTTCCCAAGTAATTTTAATAATTTGCCACAGATGGCAGCCGATGCCCTGAGAGGGAAGAAGTCTGGCTCTGACTTCTCAACTCCCCAATACAAACTTCTAGAGCTACCCATCTCAAAGGACCCAGCTGGAATGCTGGAAGAAGGAGATATGAACCAGAAGTAAATGGACCCAAAATTTACATTTCAGGGAGCTAATTTGTGGATTTTGAATAATTTAAAGATATTAAGACATTCCCTTACTTTACCTTTTCATCTTAAAAAAGGAAGAAGGGGCTATTTCACAATTTCTCTATGAATAACATTGAGATGCTAGTAACTGTATTGAAACATTACTGTATAATAATTATATGATAGACTTTACCATAAAATAGTGTAATTATTTATGATGTTGATTTCAAGGTTTCCTTATCATTTTATATTCTCCTCTATATCTGATTTTTGGCAACTGGAAAAAGAGAGATAAGTTAGAAAGCTATTGTAGAAGACTGTGTTAGAGGTGATGGTGTGGAAACTATAAAAATTGCAAAAGGAATCCAAAGAAAAGAAAAAGGTGAAAGTGATTTTAAGATAAGATGGAAACAACATGGGATTGAGAACGGTGTCTTCAGATTTTGACAGGAACTCTGAATCTAGCTTTGTATGAGCTTTAAGTGCCACTAAGTAGAAAACTTTTTTATTTTGGTTTGAAGACTGTATAGTTAGTCTTATTTCAAATCATATGATTATTCCTAACATTAACTTATTTTGCTAACAAAAACACAGAGATTTAAAACCGACTTTCAGAGTGGATGTTGTCACAATCTTTAACCTCAGGACCAGAAAAAGAAGAATCGAAAAGCAGATGCAATGTACCTTGGTTCCTATTTCCTACGGGAACTCTTATGAGAATTTAAGGTAAAACCCTTGGGGGAAGGGAGGAAGTGAACTTAATTATGTAAGTCAGATAAACCAGAGAATACCTAGAGTAAAATAGTAATAAGACTCACTAACTCCAGATAGAGGAGATTAAACCCTTTTAAAGTCCACATGTTTGGAAATATAGTCAATGTCTATAAAACATTACTGAATGTGCATGATCAGGAAGCACATGCACGATCTACAAGTTTGTGTTTAAGTTAAACTCGTTTTACTTTTACTTTAACCCTTACAAAATAATGATTCCTTGCAAGTAATAATTGTACCCTAAACAGAAGCCTGACTTTGGCCCTCTCAGCAACTTGAAAGAATTATCGATGGCTGGTGTATAAAATTTGTGATTGATGTGAAGTAGGAATGAATAAACCAGAGCTGGTAAGAAAATGAGGATGCGAAATAACATTGACTTATGAAAACTTTAGATCCGATCTAATATGAAGAAATGTTACAAATGTACCTTATTTTAAATACGGGTACTTAATTTTTGAAAAATCTTTAGATGTTCACATGTGTAAGTTCAGCATGGTAACTAACATGGATTAAGAGCAGCACATTGTGAAAACAACTTCAGGTTTTAATTAACTTAATATTGCCAATAATATGATAGAACAGTATAAATCGCTTCTGTTATCTTGGAATACACCCCTGCAAGTATAGTGTTCAGGAAAAGGGAAATGATCTCTTTCTTCTCTTTGCTGATTACACTGCATGATGTTGAGTCCACCATACTCTAGAAGGAACATAAGCAAACAGGGTTGTATCCAATTGTGGATGAAGACAATGGTACAAGAACTTGAATCTATAATATAATTAATTAAAGAAGTAAAATACTTGGCCTATAGAAGAAAAAGACACAGCTGGTATCAAAACCATGAAGTAACATTGGATTCATTCTGTGTAGTTCCAAATGGCAGGTCTCAGTAAAGCCAACGAGTTGAAAGAGCAGCTAGACAAATTTTGTCTCCATGCCAGAACAAGAACGGAGATAATGCCTTAGCAAACTTCAAGCCCAAGAGGAAACTAGTAAAGCTCTTCGGGCATAATACTAACACAGAGAGTCTTGCCTAAGGCAAAGAAGGAATGAAATATTCAGCAGCCTTCAAAAATTATTCAAAATTGGTGCCAAGCTACGGAATAGTCACCTGGGAGATTATTAAAAACAGAAATTCTAGATCCTTCACCTGGGACTTCTAAGTTATTTGAACTAATTTGGTTTGTAGCCCAGGAATCTTCCTTTTTAACATGTTTTTGGGTGATTGTGATGACCAGCCACATTCAAAAGCCACAGTATCATCTTATCTCTAAAAATATATTCCTACTCTAAATGCTATAATTCCAAATACTTACAAAAGATGATGTATTGGCCAAATTGTCTGATGAAATACTCAATAAGGCTAAGATTTAATTTATACTTATTAATTTGTCACCAGTTAACTTGCATGAATATTCTAGAAATGTGATCTGAAAGAGAATTTGGAGGAATTAAGAAACAAAAGCAAATACTAGTTTGTTTATTGTCTAGTTATTCCACTAGATTAACTAGAAACATTGGTGTTTGCTAGATGCTATGGAAGTTCTGGGATCAAATATAATACTCCTTTGCCATCCCACAGAAAGCACCGGTCTTTCTTAGTCTGATATAGGGATTTTCCAAAAGGGAGCAAAGGATCTTTTGTCCCAATAGACAATTGTAAGTTCTGATTGCTACTTATTTAAATATATATATATATTAGGGAAAAAAACTGCAATGATTAAAAGTTTCACGAAGCACAGATGTCCTGATGTCCTTAGTCAGCATGAACACAAGCCAGTAAAAAGGAACTATCTCTCTGCTATCTCCTATCTATGCCTCAATCCTGGTCTCACTGTGTGTCCTTGGTCACGGAGTAGGAGGGACCAGGACCTCAGATGGTAATTTGCTTCCAGAGAGCAAGGAGAGCTGAACTGAAAAAGCTGGGACAGAGTCAGCGTTTCCATAGACTAGGCCATTGCTTTCCCACCAACTCCCCATTTGTCATTGGTGGTTAAGAGCCAGTGATGAGAACAGGACTGCCCAACAGCTCTGACTTGCCCTCTGTGGGCCCAGCATTCTTCCCTGGAGGGGAAGAAGCCCTCAGGCAGAGGATCAAAGGGTTTTCAATCAACAACCTCCTGTGTGGAGGTGAACTGACAAGGGGTGCCTGGAGCCATAGCATCTTCTTCTGCCAGAGGCCTCTTCATGAAGGACATAGGCTATACCTTAGGACTGGTCTCTGCTTCAGTTCTTCTCTACCTGTGTGCACTCAGAGACTTGATTACTTCCTGCTTCTACCCTCTCTGCAGATTTTTAGTCTATGTTTCCCCCCAAAACCCTGGTTCCCTAGGTGTGGCTGTCAATAGCATAAGCCCACTCAGAGATCTGTCATCTTCAAAATTCCAAATCCTTTCCAATGGTCCTAGAAAAACTGTATTCTTTTTACAAATATTTGGTAAGCCCTCACTATGGTGCCAGGCAAAATGAACTAGATTTGCCTTCACAGATTTCAACTGAGGTGAATATAGGAATATAGGCAAATGAACAGATTATTCTAGAGTATGAACAGCCTTGAGTTATTGGGAAGTCCAGAAACTAGGGGATGATAAAGAGACATAAGCCTGGATGAAGAGTCAGGAATGCTCCTTGGAAGAAGTAAGATCTAAATTGAGACCCAAAGAATGAGTAGATGTTAATGATCCTTGTCAAGATTGTTTTCCTAAGACCCAGCACAGAGCCTAGAGCACAATAAATTCCTAATTGATGCTTGCCAAATGCACGAATGAGGAAAAAACATTTTGGGCTGAGATATATATAGGAGACACAACGTTTTAAGAGAAATCACTTTGCATTTGGGCAAATGGTAACATTGTATGGACAGGAAAAGAGTGAATATTCATATGGGATAAATAAAATTGATATTAAAAGAGAACTGTTCACGCCAATAGATAGAAATATGACTGCAGACTTTTTTTTTGGTTATAAAATATAAGGAGCATTTTTAACGAGTAAGATGACTGCTGTCTCATGGACAGAACAATCCATTCCAACAATTTTACTGTGACATACACCTTTGCTTTATAGTAATAAAAGTGGAATGTTAAATCCTAATTTATACAGAACCATTTCTATTAAGATTAATATGAAAATGTTATTTAAAACATTCACCAGAGGGGTGCCTGAGTGACTCCACTGCAAACTTTTAAAACTATTAAGAGGAGGAGCCCCAGGGGACCTGAGCTTTACATTTGAGTGGGAGTTGTCCCACGGAGGGATGGGGGTAGGGGTCATGGTAAAAGAGTTGGAAAAAAAATCCCAGGCAAGGAAATAGTTTGTTCAAGGTTGACATCTCAGAGACTTGGCCCATTCAGGTTGTGAGGCAAACAATTCGGTAGTGTGAAGGGGAAGACAAGACCAAGGGGCTGCAGGATCCGGGTTGTAAAGCCTTACAGATCATGTGAAGATATCTGAGTTTACTTGAGGATAATGATCAATCAAGGGGTCATCGATCAGGTAGAAGGAAAGAGTGAGATGGTGAGAAAATCAGACTGGATGGCCCCCTAGACAAGGTTTCTGAAGGTTAATATTTGTGTCCCCACCTTCCAAGGCCCGATTTTTGACTTCATGGTTTCAGAAATTGGCTTTTATCAGCATAATGGGTTGTTCTCTGATAAACTCACACTAACGGAACTTCCAAGGAACTGGGTCTATAAATTGTATGAATTTTCCAGGGCCCAGTATATTCATATCTCCTACACAGAGCCTCCCTTCTCTTCTCTGTGTAGGAGTCTAGACCTCAGAAGGTCACTTTTTAAGTTGGAATTTGAGAAAATGACCAAGGAAGGTATACTGAAGGATATTCTAAAATATACCCAATTCCATTCTGTGGCTCTCAACCCTGCTTGTACATTAGAATCACTCAGGGAAGTTTTCAAAATTACTGATGTCCCTCTTCAACCAATTAAATCAGAATCTCTGGGAGTCAGCCCCAACTTATTTTTCACCATAGCTGAACATTAACTGATATGGGTCCTTGGCATGACCTCCTGAGACAGTTTCTTGGCTGAGTCGATATTCACATTCCTACAGATTCAACATTTGCCTTGCTGGACAAGACAGGATACACACCACCAAGTTTCTCATTTCTGACTCCCACGTTTAATAGCTGCCACTGCAAACTGCCTGTTCCAATGACATATGTTTCCTTCCTCATTTAAAAATATTTCAAACACACAGAAAAAAAAGAATAATAACTGTGAACCCAATACCAAACTTTGTCCGATCTTACCATTTTGTAAACCTGCTTCAGATTTTTTGTAAAATTAAAGATATGAATTTAAATACACTGGGAGACTGACTTGTGGCTCCGCAGAAGCTTCTTTACTTTTCCCAATAGACTTAAGTGAAGAGCGTGGGAGAATCGTGACAGTGGAAGTTTTAACAATTGAAGAAACTAATGTTCTTAAAGATCCAGGGAGAGCGTGATGCAATGTGGGAGTAATTCAAAATTAATGCAATAAAAGGGAGAAATAAACAACAAAACCTTTTAGTGAGGCTTAAAACAGAGCCTCTGCATGTGGAGGAGGTAGTTTGCTCTACCCAAAGCAAAAGAAGAGACTGATGCCCATGCTAGGTCCCCAGCACAGGGTTCTTTCTGCTGGAGGGAGCCATGTTCTAGATCCTATTGCAAGGAGGTACAAAGTCTATGAACCAGTCTTAGTGACTACTGGTAGGTAGGCTTGCGAGATCACCAGCCAAAGCAGCAGCAATGGTCTATGAAACAAGGGATCCCTAGAGGAAAAAGCCCAAGTCTAATCACTTTGACCAAGTTTACATTTTATTACTTAGTCTACTTCTTACACAAAGTGTTTTGGAGAAGCAAAGTTATAAGTGTGTGGTTTATAATATACTGGGGAATTCTCTTCTGTAACTTAGAATGGCTGAAAACATCCAAGATGTTAAAAGCTAGATGGTTCCTAATAGGAATAGAGAATATGTTTCATTGTAGCGGCTCATCAATATTTTCATGCGTTATTTAACCTTGATGCATGAACTGTTTTCTTTCCTTCTGAAGGAAGAAAGATTCTATTTTCTTTTATTTGCCATATGTTACAGTAGAACTTAAAATGATTGTTAATTACCACTTAAAATTATATGTCAGCTGGTGAGAATTTATAAGCTTTCTGGAAGATTTAATTTGGGGCTAATAGTCTAAATTTCTTATCAGCTCTCACTATTGATTTTATGCATCTTTATTCCATAATAATTGGAATCAAAAGGGAAATTGTATAGGTCTGTGTGCTTCAAGATATTGATTGTCAATTGTCTTGGGATTCCAAGTTGAAAATCCTTTATGAACTTTCATCCACTTGCTGTATTTGTAAATATTCGCTATGATCGATCTACTACCAAATGTGCATAAAAATAGCATACTCTCAAATTGTTTTTGACTATTTGGGAGGTATGAAAAGGAATCTTTGGAAAAGTTTATAAAATGAAGTTTTTGTTATGTTGATTGTTGCCATGATTTGTCACTAATTCTGAGTTTAATTACTTTCATTTCATTTCATTTTAATTTTCAGACCCTATTAGTATGCAAGAGAGCATACTAATTTGGAACTTTTATAGGTGTGTTAAAATTGCTTTAGGAAGTTGCTTTAGGAAGTTTATCAACTTTTTGTGCGTAGCATTATTTTTGTCATGAACAAGTTAATGTCTTCACTGAGTCATTTATACTATTTGTTACATTCATTACTGAATTTAGAGCTTTTAGATTGTGATAAATTTCAAAACCATGTTATTTGCTTGCTCTTTGCCTTATTTCCAGTGTTGAGAACAATTCTCTCTAATTTTTCTTTTTCTTTTTTTTTAAATAAAGATTTTATTTATCTATTTGACAGAGAGAGAGATCACAAGTAGGCGGGGTGGGGGGGGAGAAGCAGGCTCCCCGCTGAGCAGAGAGCCCAATGTGGGGCTCAATCCCAGGACCCTGAGATCAGGACCTGAGCCAAAGACAGAAGCTTTAACCCACTGAGCCACCAGGTACCCCTCAAATTTTTCTTAATACACAAACTGAACTCCAACTTAGGAAAATTTGCTTCCTATCAGAATACCGAATGCTCTTGGGTTTTCATAAAAGCCCACTTTGTTCTTCTGTGAACTTCTATATATACTTTAATCAACTACTAGGAATCTGTATCACTTGGCATTGTCTTTCCTTGATCTTCAAATCTTCAGTAAATTTTTTTAAAAAAATACTAGATTGCTAAGAAAATTAAGGCACGTGATTTCTTTTTAATGACCTTATGTCTTAAATGTTTGAACCTTCATTTAGTGTCATCAGTGGATGAGTTCAGTTTGCTCGAGTTCTTTTTAAAAGTCAACTCCCAAGGAAGATCAGCTACAGGACTTCTTCCCAAGTCAGGAACAAGTAGAAATAAAGACAATGAGCCATGACTAATCTGGTGTCTACTTGAAATCAAAGATCTTTGTTTACATGAAAATTTGGATAACCCCCAAGTAACAGAAACAGAGGGGCTATGAAGAAAAAGTGGGGGATTCTGGAAGGAGTGTGAGAGGGTACCCTCCTGCACTACTTAGTAAACCCGCAGGGCTCTTCTGTTTGGGGCCATCCTAGGAGGCACAGAGAGGCCACAGATGACTGCAATCCGTCTCCGCTGCAGAGGCGTGGGTGGGAGGCACGTGGTAAGTATTCGGTGCCTCTGAAAGCTGTAAGTGTCAAGTCTTTGCTTCGGTACCCCACAAACGCAAGATCTGAAAAGGTCAGATACAGGTAGCTATGATATGCAAATCCACAAGTTTTATAGGAAGGTAGGTCCAAGTGGTAGCAGAATCTCTTCTTCCTTGACTTGGAAGGAATGAGAAATGGAATGGTGAGGAAATGTCTGTAAGGATTTAGGTACCCTGGAAAGCCCCTGTAATGTCCCTGTCCTCTAGCCTCCTGACCAGCCCACAGCATTATCACCAGGAGCATTACCAGCTGGTCTTAAGGTTCTAAAATGCAAGTCCATGTTTGGCCATTTTTGTGAACAAGTCATTCCTTGATTGGAATTATGTAATAGAAGTATTCTGAGACAACTCACTATTGAGGGGACTGGTTCTAAACTGAAGACTCAGAGAAATAATCAAGTGGTTTGGGCAGGGGGAGGGATTGTTCTAGCCAGGATCTAAACACTGATTCTACTCAGTCTCATATTGCGTAACTCCTACTTTCCAAAAGAGAAATAATACTCTTCTTTCTTTGACTTCTGAATGAACTTCTTCACCACTGATAGCTCAGCATTCCCCACCCCCTAAGCCAGTGTGGAAACCCCCCACAGGGAGCAGTTCCTCTTCTTCTTTTAAAATTAACTGACCAAAATTTTTTCCAGGAAATCTCTAGGAATTGGCCTGGCTTTTCTTTTTTTTTTCTTCTTTCTTTTTCTTTCTTTCTTTCTTTCTTTCTCTTTCTTTCTTTCTTTCTTTCTCTTTCTTTTTCTGTTTCTTTTCTTTTCTTTCCTTTTTTCTTTTCTTTTTTCTTTTCTTTCTTTCTTTCTTTCTTTCTTTCTTTCTTTCTTTCTTTCTTTCTTTCTTTCTTTCTTTCTTTCTTTTCTTTCTTTTCCTTCCTTCCTTCCTTTTTCTTTCTTTCTTTCTTTGACATATGACCTTTTACTGTATTCAAGAGACCCACATTCCAAGTAATGTTAATTTAATTAGGTGGTAAAAACATTGCAGCTGTTTTTAAATTCCATATTAATGTCATAACGGGATTAGTGTCGTGACTTTTTTAAAAAACACCATTTGAGTTGGGAAAAATTAAGTCTCATGAAGAATGACTCTCTTCTCTTGTGGCTTTGTGGGTACACATACAGCCACTCTACACATGTGTTCTTGGCAATTCCCCAAGAGGCTCACATCCCACGCCCTGTCATCACTGGAAACCACAACTTGCAGATGTGTTAGCCCCATGTGTCCATGGGCACTTACTCTGTGCTGGAGCAAGGATCTCATACACAACCTATGGTCTTGCGCTAAACAAAGTATGAATATAATTTTTTTGTAAGAAAGGGGGACAAGACAGAAATTATTTAGGGTGATTTGATATCAGTCTCTTTTATAATTCACCAGAAGCTTGGAAATTCCAAAACTGATCACAGGGACATAGGTAATATCTTTTGGTAAATCACAGACTGGGAAGTACTTTGCTACGGACTTGTGGGTTAGTCCATTCAGCAAACTTAGCTGGTACTCTTGATCCAGCTTCAGTAATGACCCCTTGTACATTACCAATACTCACCATTACTTTTATTTTTAGCCTTTCTCTCTTCTTGATCACTCTCACTAATTATTTGTCCACTAATTAGACTTTTTCAAAAACAGGACTTATCTCAAGGTGCCTGGGTGGCTCAGGCCAGTTGCCTTCAGCTCAGGTCATGATCTCAGGGTCCTCAGCTTCAGGCTCTCTGCTCAGTAGGGAGCCTGCTTCTCCCTCTCCCTCTGCCTGCTGCTCCCCCTACTTGTGATCTCTCTCTGTCAAATAAATAAATAAAATCTTAAAAAAAAGGACTTGTCTCATTTGTTTTTTATTTGATTGATTTTTACTTACTTTTAATATTACCTTCTTTCTACTTTCTTTAGTTTCTTTCTCTAACTTCTTGAAACAGATGTTTTTCAGACTTTCTTCTTTCAATATCCATGTAAGATTTTGACCTTCATTCTAAAAACTGCGTTAGCTGAATTCCACAAATTTTAATGTGATATCTCCTTTATGGTTCACTTTGAAATGCATATAAATATATGTTAAATTTCTATCGTGATTTTTCTCAGCTGTATGTATTACTTAAACATGTCTATCTTAATTTTCAAATATATAGATTTTTAAAAATTATTTGTGTTTTAATTACTGATTTTAGGCTTAATGACATTTAGATAAAAAAATACACTTCATGGTTTCAATCTTTGAAGTTGTTTTTAATTTTAAAAATTTTTATTTTTTAATTTTTTTCTTTTTAAATTTTTATTTCAATTCTAGTTAGTCAACATACAGTGTAATATTGGTTTCAGGAGTAGAATTCAGTCCTTCATCACTTATATACAACACCTAATGCCCATCATAACAAGTGTCCTCCTTCCTATCCATCATCCACCTAGCCCATCCCCGCCCACATCCCTCCATCAACCCTCAGTTTGTTCTGTATCATTAGGAGTCTCTTATGGCTTGTTTCCCTCCTCTCTCTCTCTTTTTGCCCCCTTCCCGTATGTTCCTCTGTTTTGTTTCTTAAATTCCACATATGAGTGAAATCATACGGTACTTGTCTTTCTCTGATTGACTTATTTTGCTTAGCATAATACCCTCTAGTTCCATCACATCATTGCAAATGCAAGATTTCATTCTTGTTTATGGCTGAGTAATATTCCATTGTACATATACACACCACTTCTTCTTTACCCATTCATCAGTCAATGGACATTTGGACTCTTTCCACAGTTGGGCTATTGTTGATAATGCTGCTATCAACATTGCATGCATATTCCCCTTTGAATCTGTATTTTTGTATCCTTTGGGTAAATATCTAATAGTGCAATTGCTGGATTGTAGAGTAGTTCTATTTTTAACTTTTTGAGGAAACTCCATACTGTTTTCCGGAGTGGCTGCTCCAGTTTGCATCCCCACCAACAGTGCAAGAGAGTTCCCCCTTCTCTGCATCCTCACCAACACCTGTTGTTTCTTGTGTTGTTAATTTTAGCCATTCTGACAAGTGTGAGGTGCTATCTCATCATGGTTTTGATTTGCATTTCCCTAATTATAAGTGATGTTGACCATCTTTTCCTGTGTCTCTTAACCATCTAGATGTCTTCTTTGGAAAAATGTCTATTGATGTCTTCGCCCATTTCTTAACTGGATTATTGGGGTGTTGAGTTTAAAATTTTTATTTTTACTGAAGAATGGTTGATATAAAATAGTATATTAATTTCAGGTGTACAACAGAGACCACAATACCCCTTCTGGGTTACTCAGATTAATTAAAAAATTTTAGGTCAAATTATCTACCTTATGCAATTCCCTACAAAGTTTCCTTTCCTGATTGTAGTAAAACTTGACATTTGCCCTCAATGCAACATGCCTTGTGATCATGCTTATGTGAGGAAGCCTCCATAGAATCTCAAGAGCTCAGCGTTTGGAGAGCTTCCAGGTAGGTGAACACATCCACACTGGAAGGGGGGTGATGCACCCCTACTCCACAGGGACAGAAGGTCCTGTGCTCAGGACCCTCCCAGACTTCATTCTATTTCTTCATCTAGTTGTTCGTGTGTATTCTTTATCCTGTCCTTTAATAAACTGGTAAACATAAGTGTTTCCCTGAGTTCTCTGAGCCACTCTAGCAAATTACTAGAATCTGAGGAGGGTGTCATTGGAACCTGGGCTCTATAGTTGGTCAGTCAGAAGCACAGGTGTCTGAAGTGGGGGTGGGGAGTGGTAGTCTTATGGGACTCAGCCCTTAACCTATGAGTTCGGGCGCTGTCTTCAGATAGACAGTGTCAGAATTGAATTAAATTGTAAGACAGCTTGCTGGTGTTGAGACTTGCTTCTTGTTGTGGGGGAAACCCCACAAACATTTGGTGATCAAAAGTAAAGTGTTCTATGTCAAAATAAAGGAAGGGAACACACAGGGAAGAAACTCACAGTAAGGACATACGGGTTTTTCCCCTACATAGGAAAAAAGCTGAGTTTCTTCTTTACAAGTATTCGGGGGCATCTGGGTGGCTCCATCAGTTAAGCATCTGCCTTTGACTCAGGTCATGATCCCAGGGTCCTAGGATCAAATTCTGCACTGGACTCCAAGCTCAGAGGGGAGTCTGCTTCTCCCTCTGCCCCTCCCCCACTGTTTGTGCTCAAGTTCTCTCTCTCTCTCTCTCAAAAACAAGTAAAAATCGGGACGCCTGGGTGGCTCAGTTGGTTAAGCAACTGGCTTTGGCTCGGGTCATGATCCCAGCATCTTGGGATCGAGTCCCGCATCGGGCTCCTTGCTCCACAGGGAGTCTGCTCCTCTCTCTGCCTCTGCCTGCCTCTCTGCCTGCTTGTGTTCTCTCTCTGTTAAATGAATAAATAAAATCTTAAAAAAAATAAGTAAAAATCATTTTTATAAAATTATTCAGGAGAAGAGCCTCGAGCAGAGGAAACAAGACATTCTGAGGTCTAAGGACCTCTGTCAGAGCATGATGGCTATATTTTAGAATACTGGAGGCCTTCACCATCAGAGCAGGGAAAAAGTAGGGGAAAGCAGCAGAAGATGAACTCAAGAGGTTAAAGAGAACCAGGTCACATAGGACCATGCTTGTCAAAGTTAAGACATTAGTTTTCACTTTGAATGAAATAAGAAATTACTGGACAGTTTGGGGCAGAAAGAAGTGATTTTTTTTTTCTGACAAAAACTTACATAGGATCACTGCAAGATACTAGTCACTCAGCACTCTTACCTGCTAAGAACTTGGGTTTGGGTACTGCTGAAAGGTGTTTATCTGCAAATGAGTATAGTTTGAAAAACCGAGAACAAGCACAAGAATAAACACCAAATGTTTTTTTTTGGAGAAGTGTCTGTTCATGTCTTCT
>CM052814.1:30800812-30856204 GCA_028533885.1 Nasua narica
CTTTGTGTATGGTGTAAGAGAATAGTCAAGTTTCATTCTTCTACATATAGCTGTCCAGTCTTCCCAGCACCAATTATTGAAGAGACTGTCTTTTTTCCACTGGATATTTTTTCCTGTTTTGTCAAAGATGATTTGACCATAGAGTTGCGGGTCCATCTCTGGGCTCTCTATTCTGTTCCACTGGTCTATGTGTCTGTTTGTGTGCGAGTACCATGCTGTCTTGGTGATCACAGCTTTGTGGTAAAGTTTGAAATCAGGCAATGTGATGTCCCCAGCTTTGTTTTTCTTTTTCAACATTTCCTTAGCAATTCGGGGTCTTTTCTGGTTCCATACAAATTTTAGGATTGTTTTTTCCAGCTCTTTGAAAAAAACTGGTGGAATTTTGATCAGGATGGCATTGAAAGTATAGATCACTCTGGGCAGTAGAGACATTTTAAGTCAAGTGGACAGAGTCAATTATCTTATGGTCTCACTTACGTGTGGAGTATAAAGGAAATCATGGAGGGCATTGTGAGAAGGAAGGGAAGGGTGAATGGGGGGAAATAGGAGGGGGCGATGAACCAGGAGAGACTGTGGACTCTGAGCAACAAACTGAGGGTTTTGGAGGGGAGGGGTAGGGGCGGTGGGCGAGCCTGGCGGTAGGTATTGAGGAGGGCATGTATTGCATGGAGCATTGGGTGTGGTGCATGAACAATCAATCTTGTAACACTGAAAAAATAAAATAAACATATTTGGGGAAAAAAACACCAAATGTTCTGTGGATTTACCTGTAAAATAAAGAAAATGATACAAGTGCAAGAAAATATGGATGAATTACTTTATAATTTATGTGTATGTAAATTATACACTCTTTCTTATACAAAGTATAAGAAAGAAATTATACTTTCTCACTATGGCTCATAATCTGGATACAATTTTAAAAATATTGATCAATTTGACCACATAAAAATTTTTCAATATTTACAAGGCAAAAAAACCCCACAAAAACATTATTTGCACACTTATGAGATGAGAAAAAATAGAAAGCTGGATAATATCTAGGATTGGCAAGGATATGGAGGTAGAAAGACCCTAATTCGCTGTTGCTAGGAGTACAGAATGATGCAGAGGATCCAATCTGGTATTATTCCATTGAAAAACACACATACTCTATATAACCCAGTAATTCTGTTCCTAGGTAGATTTTACAAAGAAATTATTTTATAATGCCATATAGTAAATATACAAGAAAGTTCATTATAGCATTGTAATAGCAAGGAGTTAAAGGCAATCTAGGTTATACCTCCTGAGGCAAGGAAAACAAAAGCAAAAATAAGCTACTAGAACTTCATCAAAATAAAAAGCTTCTGCACAGCAGGAAGGAAACAATCAACAAAACAAAAAGGCAACATATGGAATGGGAGAAGATATTTGCAAATGACATACCTGATAAAGGGTTAGTATCCAAAATCTATAAAGATCTCATAAAACTCAACACCCCAAAAATGAATAATCCAGTTAAAAAATGGGCAAAAGATACAGATAGATTTTTTTCTAAAGAAGACATACACATGGCCAATAGACACATGAAAAGACACTCATCTTCACTAATCATCAGGGAAATACAAATCAAGACTACAGTGAGATATCACCTTACACCTGTCAGAATGGCTAAAATTAACAACACAGGAAACAGCAGGTGCTGGCAAGGATGCGGAGAAAGGGGAAATCTCTTGCACTGTTGGTGGGGATGCAAACTGGTGCAGTCACTCAGGAAAACAGTATGGAGGTTCCTCAAAAAGTTAAAAATAGAACTGCTCTAAAATGCAGCAACTGCACTATTAGATATTTACCCAAAAGATACAAAAATACAGATTCGAAAGGGTATATGCACGCAATGTTGATAGCAGCATTATCAACAATAGTCAAACTATGGAAAGAGCCCAAATGTCCATTGACTGATAAATGGATAAAGATATGATATATATGTATGTATAAACATGGTATATATGTTATGGTATATAATATGATATATGTGTATGTATATATATTCATATATATAACATATATTATAACATATTTGAATATGAATATATGAATAAAACAGAATATTCACAGGAATATTCATATACTCAGCCATCAATAAGAATGAAACCTTGCCATTTGCAACAATGTGAATGGCGCTAGAGTATACTATGCTAAGTGAAATAAGTAAGACAGAGACAAAGACAAATACCATATGATTTCACTCATATGTGGAATTTAAGAAACAAAACAGAGGAACATATGGGAAGGGGGCAAAAAGAGAGAGAGAGGAGGGAAACAAGCCATAAGAGACTCCTAATGATACAGAACAAACTGAGGGTTGTTGGAGGGATGTGGGCGGGGATGGGCTAGGTGGATGATGGGTAGGAAGGAGGACACTTGTTATGATGGGCATTAGGTGTTGTATATAAGTGATGAAGGACTGAATTCTACTCCTGAAACCAATATTACACTGTATGTTGACTAACTAGAATTGAAATAAAAATTTGGAAAAATAAAAACATATCAAAAGATAACTGGGAGAAATATTTGCAAAAATGGTAGAAGAATTTTTTAAAAAATGAACAGAGAATTCACAAAAGATTTTAAAAATGACTATTAAACCTCTCTATATGTTTAAGTTCACTCAGAATAAGAGAGATGCACATCAAAAGTCCACAGAGATACAATATCTCACCTATTAGATTGGCTAAAATGAAAAACTATAATGATAACACATTTGATTAACAAGAGTCTGTGAAAGAGTCTCATACATCCCAGGTAGGAGTAGAAATTGATATAATTCTTATTGAGGGAATTTGGGAATATATAACAAAACTAAATATGTATTTACCTTTTAAATCAAGAACCTCATCTCTAGGAATTTGCACTGAAGATATACTTTCAACATTTAGAAATAAATATACACAAAGTTATTCTTTACAGCACTGCATAGACTTGCACAATAGTAAGTACAACTTATATGTCCATATATAAGTAAATGGCTAAATAAATTATTGTAGATCCACATAATGAGATACCATAAGCTGTAAACAAAGGAGGAATATCTCTGAGCTTAATGGGGTGAATTCCAGCATATCTATTAAGTAAAAAAAAAAAAAAAAAGCAAAGTGCAGAGAAAGACCCAGAGCATGCTTTCTTTTTATGTAATAAGGAAAGATAAATAAGAAGACGTACATGTGCCTTATTTGGGCAAAGTTGAAGAAGACACATAAGCCAGAAACCACTGAAATCGAGTATCTATAAAGGGTGGGCAGAAATGGACTAGAAAGGAAAGGAGTGAGAGTAGAAGTGACAGATAGAAGTGACATTTCTTTATCATACCTTTTTATATAATTCTGACATTTAGAACTATAGTAATGTAAAATTTTAAACTTTTGCAAAAAATTTTTTTGCAAAAATTAAAAAATAAAAAAGGATGGGCTAGAGAGTATTATGCTAAGCAAAATAAGTCAGTTGGAGAAAGACAAATATTACATGATTTCACTCATGTGTGGAATTTAAGAAACAAAACAAGCGAGTAGAGGGGAAAAAGAGAAAGAGAGAGCCGAACCAAGAAAGAGACTCTTAACTATAGAGAACAAACTAATAATTCTCAGAAATATTATAAATATTTGTTTATTTATTTATTTGTTTGTTAGTTTATTTATTTATTTATTTAGAGAGCACCAGCCAGGGGAGAAGCAGAAGGAGAGGGAGAGGGTGTCCAGGTGTCTCGGTTGGTTAAACAACTACCTTCGGCTCAGGTCATGATCCTGGGGTCCTGGGATCGAGTTCTGCATCGGGCTTCTCCTGCTCTGTGGAGAGCCTGCTTCTCCCTCTCCCTCTGCCTGCCACTCCCCCTGCTTGTGTTCTATTTCTCTGTCTGTCAAATAAATAAAATCTTTTAAAAAAAGAGGATATGTATACATACGAATATTACATCTGTATGAATATTACTCCAATGTATTGGAATTTCCACTATATATATTACTCAGCCATAAAAAAGAATACAATCTTGCTACTTGTAACAACATAGATGGACCTTGAGGGCATTATGTTAAGTGAAATAAGTCATACAGAGAAAGACAAATCCTATATGATCTCACTTATACGTGAAATCTAAAAAAAATTGACCTGTAGAAACAGAGAACAGACCAGTGATTGCCGGAGGTGGCAAAGGCAGGAAGGGCAGAAAATGGGTGAAGATGGTCAAAAGGCACAAACTTCCTGTTAGAAGATAAATTCTGGGGATATAATGTACAGCACAATGACTATAGCTAACAATGCTGTATTGTGTATTAAAAAGTGTTTAAAAGAATAGGTCTTGGGCGCTTGGGTGGCGCAGTTGGTTGAGCGACTGCCTTCGGCTCAGGTCATGATCCCGGAGTCCCGGGATCGAGTCCCACATTGGGCTCCCAGCTCCATGGGGAGTCTGCTTCTCACTCTGACCTTCTCCCTTCTCATGCTTTCTCTCACTCTCTCTCTTTCCTAATAAATAAATAAATAAATAAAATCTTTAAAAAAAAGAATAGGTCTTAGAAGTTCTTATCATGACAAAAAATTGTAACTATATAGGGGATGGTAATCAATAGTAAATCATTATGTTATATACCTTAACTGTCAATTATATCTCAATAAAACTGGGGAAAAAACAAAATGGGAAGAATAAAAATAAATATATCAGCTACTACTCTAGAAAATGTTAATCTCACCCCAAAACACCCTTATAGAAAGATTCTGAATAGTGTTTGACTATATATCTGAGCATCCTACAGTCCACTCAAGTTGACACATAAAATTAGCCATCACAGTATCTGATAGGATATTGTAGAAATAACATGGTGTGACTTCTGAGGATAGATCATAAAAGACATTGTGGTTTCTGTCTTCTCTCTCTTTTTCTGGGAGAAGCCAGCTGCCATGTCACAAGGAGACTCAAATAGTTTTATGATGAGGTCTGCATGTTGGGGCTATGAGGCCTGCAGCCAATAGCCATGAGTGAGCCCTTTTGGGTGGGCATCTTCCAATCCTAGTCTAACCTTCAGATAACTGCACTTCTGGCTGATGTTTGGAATGCAACCTCAAGAGAGCCCAAGCCAGAACCCCCTGGCTAAGCTGCTCTCTAGTCCCTGACACACAGAAACTGTATGTGATAATAAATACTTATTCTTGCTTTAAATCAATAAGTTTAGGGTGATTCGGTAGTATGCAAGAGATAACTAATTTAAAAGTCATTCTATAAAAACACTTGCTGTGTACTCTTCAAAAATGTCAAGGTCTTTTTCTTCAAAAAAGAACCAAGGATCTTTTCTAGGTAAATGAGGAAGAAAAGACATAACAATCAAATATAATGTGTGATCCTTGAATGATCCTGGACCAGAAAAATGAAAGGATTAGAAAAAGAGATTGAAATAATAAAGATTATTGAGATCATTGGGGAAATGTGAATATAACCTGTTGCTTAGATAATATTTCAATGTTTGTTTCCTGTTTTTATTCATTGTACTGTAGTTATGCAAGAGAATGTCCTTGTTTTTAGGAAATGTACCAGATATTTAGAGGAGTATCATGCCTCTATCTTATCTCAGTTCCAAAGTAACAATTACATAATTAAAATTATATAATCATATATATGTATATGTGTATATATCTAGATCGCTCTATATATGTAGTTATACCTATAGCTATCTATCTCTGTCTATGTAAAGAAAGAGAGAATGATAAGGAAAATATAGTGAAATGTTAACATTGGGTAATCTGGATGATGGATATATGGGAATTCTTTGCACCATTCTCGAAACCTTCTGTAGAAATTGCTTCAAAATAAAAAGGGCATAAGAGGAGAGGTGGCTGCTATTTATAAATTTATAAGTAAACTGTTCCTTTAAACTGAGGATTTGAAACATTAATAGCTTTTGAAATGAATTTATTGGATCCAAACCAGAATTATGGAATGGAATGGAAAGGAAAGGAATGGAATGGAATGGAATGGAATGGAATGGAATGGAATGGAATGGAATGGAATGGAATGGAATAGAATAGAATAGAATAGAATAGAATAGAATAGAATAGAATAGAATAGAATAGAATAGAATAGAATAGGGGAAGGCATTGTAGATTAGTAAGGGTGAGTACTATTTTGTGAGACTTGTTTCATTTCTCCAGAGAGACAAAAGTGGATGAAGGACATTGCACGGTACCAAAATAAATAAATAAATAAATAAGCTGGAAAGCCACAGCGCTGAGGGCTAGAGCCAGAGCCAAAGACCGGATCACAGTCGCTCCGCCCCCCCCGCCCTCCCTGGCCGCCTCGCCCCCTCGGGCGGACCTAACAGGCTCTGGCGTCCGGCCCCAGGCAACCTGCAGGTGTGCGCGCAAAGCTAGCACGTGGTGCCAGACTCTATTTAAGGGCCCCCGTGCCCTGGCTTTCAGCTGCCTCCTGCTTCAGCCTTCCACTCCCGGAGCTGCCCGAGGCTCGAGTGTCTCGCAACGCGTCCTGCCGCTGGGGCTGCCGCCGGGGCATGGGCGCTGCGGGCCTGCTCTGCGTTTTCTTGGCTGTCATCGCGCCAGGGGTTCTCGGTGAGCTGGGAGGGGGAGCGCGGAGGTAGGGACACGTCTAGGGCAGGGACGGCCTCTCTGCGGCGGTGCAAAGCTAAGTGAGTAAGCGAGAGGGTCGGGCCAGTGCCGGATGCTTGACAGCCTTCCGCTCGCTTTGGGGGACACCCACGATCTCCTGGTCGCTCCTCTAGGGGCTGGGGCCACTCGCTCTGCTCTGCCTGGGCTCTCGGCTCCCGGGACGCAGCAGATGCCTCGCTCTCTGCTCGAGGTCTGCCAGCGCTAACGCTAGCCAAGTAACCAAAACCTACCATTGATAATGTGAAAGACTTCCCCGATTAAGAATAATGTCTGGTTCCGAGGCGTGGTTCTCATGGTTTTTGAACTTTGATGTGTTGCTGATAAAGAGAGTCTAAATGAGAAACACCTGGAGCTATTGAGAAACGTTGGTAATATGAATTAAAACTGCCGTCATCTTCCTGTTACTTACCTCCTTTGATGGTAAGGGCTCCAGAAGGTCTCATTCAACGTTTAACACCCCACCCCATACCACCCCAGTTGGCTTAATTTTAGAGAAATATAGTAGTTTGTTAAGATTAGAGTCTCTTGGCTACACGTGGATCTGACTTTCTAATTATATCCAGAATACAGTGAATTCCTAGTTAAGAAGTTTACTGTCTGCAGACCTTAATAACTGAGTGACTTTTGGCAAGTCTTACAGCTCCCTGACCCTCGGTTTCTTCTTCTGTAAAATGAACCTAGTGGTAAGTTGCACTACCACCTTCCTGAGCCGCCTTGAATATAAGATGAAATTAAGCAAATGAAAGTTGGGTGTTAATTGTGATTACTAAATATCAGTCCTAAGCCTACTATATAGACCATTTAGACTACCATATAGACAGCATTTAAGTATAATCACCCCAGCTTTTTCATTTTAGAGATACATTGGTTCTATTCCAGCTTACTTTGTCTGCTTCCTGCGTCCAGATTTCTCCTGACCATATTAGTTGAACATTTCCCCAGACTAGTATCTTTCTCTCTCTCTCCTATGTGTTAACTTCTTTGAAAAAGTGCATCTTCACAGCTTTTCCTAACCTGTCCGGATGGCGCAGTTCCAGACCTGACCTCTCATCAGCATTCCCTTCCTATTTCTAAGTTTTAGAGCGGATATTATCAATTGGAAATCAGGGACTTCACCAGCCCTGCCCAGTTCTTCATCCCCTCTCAGTTCCAGTGTGCAACCGACTCTTGAATGATCAGGGCTACCTATCAATTGTTCCAGCTAATGTGCTTCTGTCATTTGTCTTAGCATTCTTACACCAATATTCTAATTGTAAATATTATGATTACCTGTGTCACAACCTCCTCTCAAAGGTCAGTCTTGATACCAGCCTTCAACTTGCCAATGGTGAAAACCAAAATTTTAAAATATACTTTTTCATTACTCTACTCCTTTGCTTCCTACCGCCTGTAGGATTAAAAAAAATCTAATGTCTTCAGCCTTTCATGCTTTTGTAGTTGGATCCCATTTAAACATGCCCCCCTTGTTTCCCCACTGTTTCTAACCATGAAAGCACTGTTCATCATCATCTTGCCTGACTATCCCCCATGGTCCTTTGCTCATGCTTTGCCCACATACCCCTTCTGACTTTTGCTTCTACTATATACCTTCCCTAGACATTCCCTTGACTCTTGGCCAGTTCCTGACTTGGAGAATGCTTAGCCAACTCTTGAAGTACCTTTTACAAAATGTATTTATTTTTCCAAATTTATTGAGAAATAATTGGCATATTGTTGTATAAGTTTAAGATGTATACCCACAATGTACACCCACATTTACAGATATGGTGAAATGATCACCACAATAGGTTTGGTTAACCTGCAACATCTCATTTAGATGCGATAAAAAGAAAAGAAAAAATTCTCCTTGTGATGAGAATGCTTTGGATCTAATCTCTTAACTTCCTTCCATATCATACAGCAGTATTCTCTCTAGTCTCCATGGTGAGCATCATATCCTAGTACTTTTTTATCTTATAACTAGAACTTTGTACCTTTTGACCACCTTCCTACAATTTCTTCTCCCACCATCACACCTCCAGTAGTCACAAACTGATCTCTTTCTTTTTGAATTTGATGTGGTTTTGGGTGTTTGGTTGTTGACTTTTTTGTTTTTAGATCCCACATTTAAGTGAGATCATACAGTATGTTTCTCTGTGTAACTTATTTCACTTATCATTGTGCCTTTAAGGTCCATCCATGTTGTCACAAGTGGTAGGATTTTGTCATTTTTAATGGCTGAATAATATTCTATTGTATGTATACATACCACAACTTCTTTATCCTTTCATCCATTGATGAACACTAAAGTGGTTTCCATGTTTTGTGAATAATGCTGCAATGAACATAGGGGTACCGATCTCTTTTTGAGTTAGTGTTTTCATTTCCTTTCCATGTATTCCCAGAGGTGGAATTGCTGGGTTATATGGTGGCTCTATTTTTAATTTTTTGAGAAATTGAGATGCCTTTTAAAATGCAAGTTCCTGGGTTCCATCTCATTCTTCAGAGATTCACTGCTTTGGGGTGTGGCCCAGGAAGTTGAGTTTAACAAGTACTCTGGAAGATTCTGAAGCAAGTGCCAAGAGAGTACACTGCTATGAGCGAAGTCATATGGGAAGCAAATTTTCTTCTTAGTGTTTTCCCACTTTTTTCCTTTTATTTGCGTAAATAGATTTGAATTTTCTACATTCTTAAATTTCACTCTTGCCTAGACTGACAGCATCACTTCATCCTACACTAAGAAAACAAAATCATTAAGTAGGAATTCCCTTATATACCAGTCATCTACCTTCATCTGAGATCAGATCCTTTCTCTCCCCTGCTTAAAACCTGCCAGTGGCTTCCCATCACATTAGAACAAAATTCATGCTCTTTAACTTTGACTGTAGGTCTCTTTCTCTCTCTGAAATTCTCTGTTCTCCTCTCTCATTCTCTCTGCTCCAGCCATCATGGCTGTCTTTCTGTTCCTTGAACACAGTGACATTTGTTTAGACTTGGGGTTCCATTTGTCGAAGTGCCCTTCCTACATATCGTGTCTCACCTGTCTCCTTGACATTCAGGTCTCACCTCCCCTGGCCACCCTTCTCTGACTCATCGGAAGCAGTCTGAACCTCAGTCACGCTCTATCACACAACCGTGTTCTCTTTTCCACAGAGAACCTATCATCTTATGAAACCTTCTTGTTCATTTTCTTACTTTGTTGTTTGTTCTCTCATTGGAATACAAGTTCATGTGAGCAAGGTCTTTATCTGGCTTCTTGCCTAATGAATCCCTCAACCCTAGCACATAATGAGGGGTTCAGTAAGATCTCCTGGAACAATGGGAAAAATATCATTTCTCCCAACAACAGTCAACTCCTCTTTCTGAATTAAAGTTGCATTCCATCCCATCTTGCCTGTGCAAAGATTTGACTTCTGCAGATACCCCATCTTCTGTCACTCCTTTGTATCTCTCTCTTGGATCATCCCTACCAGCAATTAAATATGCTCCAGAGTATCCTTTATGGGAGCTGGTCAGGGGACTTCTCATGACCCTCTTCTCTTCCTTCTCATCTCCTCAAAACTTCTCATTCACTACTTGCTCACATTTCTTTATCTCCTTAACCCAGCCAAACAGTCTTGTCTCCCCCATATTCTCCTAACACTACTCTCAGCAAGGTTACTACTGACCTTCATGCTGGCATATCCAATGGTCATTTTTCTCTCCTGATCTTCGCAGTCTTTTGGCAAAAAGCTGACTCCTTCCTTTTTCTTGAAACCATTTTCATCCAAAACAGGGCTTCCTATTTTTTGACTTCCACTCTTATCTGTTTTTTTGTGGTTTTTTCTTTTTCTTTTTTTTTTTCCCGGAATTCTCTGATTACTTTTAGCCTCTTTTGCCCTATCTGAAATATTGTAAGGTCTTGGGGCTCAGCCTTGTGCCTCTTTTGGTTTTCTCCATACCTTCTTCCTAAGAGATCTCGTCCAATCTCATGGTTTTAAATACTGTTTATATGTTGATGACTCATTTATTATCTGTAGTCTTGAACTCCCTCTTGAGTGGAAAGTTTATACACCCAACTGCCCTCCTGCATGTCCATGTGGGGGCCCAATTAGTGTGTTAAATACATCAACTCTAACATGGAACCAATTCTGCACACATCCCAACACACACACACACACACACACACACACACACACTGGTGCTTTCCCTTCTTTAGGACAGAGTATTACCATCAATCAAGTAGCTCAAGTCACTGTAAGTAGCCTGGAAAATGTTACTAAATCCTGCATTTCTTTACTCCCCACCCACCCCCCATCTAATACGACAGAAAGTTTTCATTCTAAATTCTACTTCTAAAATGTATTCCAAACTCATCCACTGCTCACTGTCTCCATTTGGTCCAAGCCTCATTTTTTTTTTTGGTCTAAACTATTATAATAGTCTCCAGACTTGCACTTCCTGCTTCTAAAAACAAAATCCAGGGCATTCTTCACTCACTTGCCAGACAATTCTTTTTAAAAGGTAAATCAGGCCATGTGACTCTCCCACTTGAACAGTCCAGTGACTTCCGCTTAGACTTCTTACTGTGACCTAAGAAATCTAATATGATCCCTCCTGCTAGCTTTCTAACTTGATCTCTCACCACTACATTGGTATAATCACTACATTCCAGCCATACTTATCTTCTGTCTGTCCCTAAAGCATAGCAAACCCATCCCTGCTGTTAGGCTTCTGCCTAAAATGCTCTTACTCAGTGCTTTATCTGACTGGCTGTCCTCTAGTCACAACTCAAATGTCTCTTCTTCATAGGCCTTCCTCAACCATCATACTGAAGTCATATGCCTCCCTGCCCCCCACCCCCCGCCTTGGTGCATTACATTTTGACAAATCACTCTGTTTATTTCCTTTACATGCCATCTATCTATTGGTATTTATCTGTCCCTGTCTCCCTCTATAGGAATATAAATTCCATGAGGGTGGGAACCTTTATGGGAGCTGGTCAGGGGACTTCTCATGACCCTCTTCTCTTCCTTCTCATCTCCTCAAAACTTCTCGCTCACTACTTGCTCACATTTCTTTATCTCCATAACCCACCCAGACAGGCTTCTCTCCCCCATATTCTCCTAACACTACTCTCAGCAAGTAGAGCTGAGGGAACCTTGTTTCTAATGTTCACAGTATACTCCTGTGTTTGCGACAGTACCTTGGTTGAAATGTATAACTGTCATTCAAAAAATGATCAAGTAGCCAGGAAATCAGTGGTAAGGCATTTGATTATAATTTTCATTCTCAATCATAATTTTTCTCCTGTCTGCTTTCTGACCTTTCAGTTTTATTTTTATCACCTTATATATTCTTCATTCATTTCAAATGGGTTTCTAAGCCATTCCAGGTAAAGCCTCTTAAACCCCAAATAGAGTTAAATGTATCCCAGTTCTCCAAAAACTGCTTTACCTCATCAGTTTTTAACATGGTTTGAAGAATGCATATGTTAGTGTCTTACCACTGTCTTCTGTTTTAGACCCAGTCGTGATCTACCCTGATTTTTCCTTTTGATTGTAGAATGATGTGAAGAGAGTGCAGTGATCCTTAAGAAAAGTTTTACTTAATGGCTCATGGACTAACCTTCTTTTCTCTGATATGGAAGAGAACATGACTGTTGGAAATTCTTGTGACCTGGATTTTTAGCAATTCAGTTTATTTTTTTTTATTTTTTTTAAAGATTTTATTTATTTATTTGACAGAGAGGAGAGAGATCACAAGTAGGCAGAGAGGCAGGCAGAGAGAGAGAGGGGGAAGCAAGCTCCCCACTGAGCAGAAAGCCCAATTTGGGGCTCAATCCCAGGACCCTGAGACCATGACCTGAGCCAAAGGCAGAGGCCTTAACCCACTGAGCTACCCAGGTGCCCTAGCAATTCATTTTATTTATTTATTTTTTTTAAAGATTTTATTTATTTGACAGCGAGGAGAGAAATCACAAGTAGGCAGAGAGAGGGCGGGGAAGCAGGTTCCCTGCTGAGCAGAGAGCCAGATGCGGGGCTTAATCCCAGGACCTTGGGATCATGACCTGAGCCAATGGCAGAGGCTTTAACCCACTGAGCCACTCAGGTGCCCCGCAATTTATTTTAATAAGAACTATTGCCCCCCAAAAGGGGAGAGTCTCAAGTCTTATTTGGGATAAGATTTTTCCATTATTTATCATCCAGAAAGTATGATTCTCATCTTGTTTCACCTCAGAAGATAACCTTATAAAGTACCCTTCTGCTCTTGCTGCTTTTAGGTCTCCATTTCATCTTAGTCTACGTCATTGTTACTCCCTATTACAAATTTAAATTGGTCTTCCTGTTTGTGGAGAATTATTTGGTATTGTCCTTATTCACATTATATAATTATAGATTAAATCACTTGAATAGGATGAATTGGCACAAGTAATGCCAGGATGGTGAAATTGGTCTTCTTTGAGGTCAAACCTTTACTTTCCCTATAGTCTTGCTGTTTTGCACAGGTATGCACTTGGAGACATTTGCAGTGGTTAATGAAGAAAGCCAAAGGAGTTGAGGCGAGAAATAGAAGAAGACCTGCAGTGATATCTGGGTCCCAACAGGGATGGCTATTCTTAGGTCCTGTCTATGACTTCTCCAACACAAGTGTCGGGCTACAGGAAGACGGAGTCTGACTGCAACCTTGGGAGCTCAGTGTTGCAGTTGTTCGTTTAGTTCATGTTTATTCTTCGACCTTCACCTATACCTGTCTCAAACCTGTTTGAAAAAGAGACTTATAAATTTGATATTCAAAGTTCTCTTTCCCCAGAAAAATGACTTTTCCAGGTACATCCTCAAGTATATGGGTGTTACAGTTTCTTACTCATCTCCTAGGATAATATTTGTTTCATTAATAGTAATAATAATATTATTAATCATAGGGAACTATCTCAAATTGACTAGTTCCTTTTATTTAGTACCCATCAGAAGTATTTACTATGCTCTCTTAGGGAGCATGTGCTTCTACTAGATTAATGGAATAAAATAATGAAGAATAATGAACATATTTTCATCTTGCTAGGACCAAAAGATTTAATGATTAGCAGAGTAATGTGAATTCATTAAAATAACTTTAGAGGATCATACATCTGCTGTGCTTAGGGGTCTCTAATGTACTTTAGTTTCCTGTGCTATCCCAGGAATGTTTTTATTTATAAGGTTTTAGCTTTTTGTAATGAGCCTGTAAGAAAATGAAATAACTCCAGGTTCTTTATGGAATTTTATAAAAAAGTATTTTCTCTAGCCCTTCCTCTAAGACTATCCTAAAAAGTCTTGGAACTTCTGAACTTAAATCTCTGTATATGCTCTCATACTGCAAGATCTGTTGTTTGTCCCAGAAAATTTGGCTGGATTTTAGGTTTACTTTCTAAAGATCAAAGTTGTCAGGGTAATTGGTGACAAAACAGAAGCAGAGTAGAAGTTTTAGCCTCTCCTAGTTTTGATATTCCTGTGGTCTTTGTCTCTAGGTCAGTGTAAGTTCCTGCCAAGGTATCAGTTTGCTAAGCCTAAAATTAAGAGTGATCAATCTGAGTTTGCTGTTGGGACGTCTTGGGAATATGAATGCCTTCCTGGGTATATCAAGAGGTCATTCTTTATCACCTGCCTAAAGACCTCCAAGTGGTCAGATGCTCAGCATTTCTGTAAACGTGAGTAATCTGTAAAAGAGGCATCTTTGGGTCTCTCAGTTTATCTCTATGAGGTAATCTATTATTTTCAACATAAAAGACCAGCAAAGATCCATAACTTTGTTCTATGGTCTCTATACTGTGTTAGTGAGATTAAAAGTTAGTATACAAAAAACACTGGTGTCACTTCATTCTTATCCCACGCAATTCAAGAAATATTTTTCAGTAATCACCAGATGTGAAGCATTAGGCTAGATCATAGGGATGGGGATACACATAAAAATTAATTAGTCTCTGCCTTTAAGGAGCTCCTGTACTAGCTGTGAAGACTAGCTTTTAAATAAATGGTAATGTAATTTCTTTTATTTATAGAGATAAAGTTCTATGAGACCATAGAGAAGTAAATAATGAATGCTGTCTTGGAGAATAAGGGAAATCTAGGCATTACAGGCAAAGGAGACAGCATATTCAAAAGCATAGAGGTACAAAACAACAGGGAGCCTTTGGAAAAAATAATAATTCAATGTGCTTGGAGTATAAGCTGCCTGGTGGGGAATAGCAGTTAATTAAGTGGACTGAAGCTTAATTGTGATAGGCCATGCATTTTTTCATCCAATAAACAATGGTTGAGTCACCGCAAGTTTTTAAATGCAGGAAGAGGCATGGCCACATTTGTGCTTCTGAAATATAATATATATTTGGTATAGAAGATGTACTAGACCAATCGAGACCAAAGTTAGAAAGGTAAATTTTGCTATTCAGTGATCCAATCAGAGATTTCAGCAATGACTAAATAGTCAGTTTGGAGAGAGATTTCTGGAATCTAGTCACTAAAATTTGGTTACCATTTGAATGAAGAGCAGTGGGTAGAGGATGAGTTACAGAAAGGAAGTGATGACAATGAGGTTTTTTAAGCCACAGACTTGGTAAATGATGCCATCAACTGACAGAATATAAAAGGGGAAATAGATATTCTAAATTATGGTTGACCACTAATAATGTTTGCATCCTGCTCAGAAATAGAGAGTGCATGCTTTAAACAAATAGTGTTCTGAAGTTGACTAGTTCTTGGGAGGACAGAAGTTTTGTAAATGTCAAAATTGTCTTTGAGTAAGTGTAAGTAGGCTAGTTGGCAAGTCCAATCAGGTTGGTATTTAATATAAAACACAGAACATCCCCCGAATTCCAGTCCCAAATTCTGTTTTGTTTTATTATCCGTTATAGGTAAATCATGTGCAAGTCCTGGAGAACTCCTCCATGGCTCTGTCCTCATACCCACGGGTGTCGTGCTTGGGTCAACAATTACATTTTCTTGTGATCAAGGGTGAGTTGGCAGGAGACATCTCCAGAATACATGGGTATTAGAACAGTGGTTTCAACCAGAAACCATCAGTTCTTCAAAAGAAATCCAAGTAATTGCCACCTACCCTTAAAAATAGATAAGCAAAAACAGAATTGCCATCCTGATCTGATCCAGAGACAACTCTTTAAGATTACCCACTTCTGTAGAAGAGAAATAAATGTGGGCTATTCTTCTTCTGAGTTTGTCTCCACCCTTCCTGACCAGGAGCTAAATTTCATCATTACTTTTCATACATGATATTCTGTCCTTTGCCATTTCAGTAGAAAAAGAACTAATCTTTCCTAAAATGTCCATCTATCAGGGAGATGATCACTCATCTCTTTGTCTTTAGATATCGACTTATTGGTGTTTCATCTGCTACATGTATTATCTCAGAAAATACTGTAACCTGGGATAAGGACATGCCTTTTTGTGAATGTGAGTAAAATGATTCCTTTGTTGCACCCTGTATAATTCCTCTTGTCCTCTTCTAGAGGGAAATTGGGCATCTACACATCAAAATGCGTACCCAGGGGAGTTATACTTGGTTTGGATAGTTCTGGGCACAAAGCTGTAGTTTCTCTTCTACTGCATCTCCCAATCCTACCACACTTTCCTTTGATTACTGTTCTTTGATGATAAGTTATTTCATAGTGAATAAGTGCTTAAATCTAAAATATGCTATGAGATTAATACTGCCATCTTTATTCTATGCAAAATGTTGACCATCCTAGGTGTTTCCACAACAGTTTATCTGTACTTTGGGGTGGGGGATGGGAGAAACGGTGACCCGATCATAGTTTCTTGACTTTTCATCAGGCCAGTTCCATGAATCTTTCTACCTTGATACTTCCTATTTAGAATCGTCTTTGAGATGAGGATACAGAATTTCAACAATCTGAGTTAATTGTTAGCTGAGTTGAAGTTTGGTTTGCAAGAGTGAAGACAAAATTCCAGAAGGTATAACCTTTAAATGCCTTCTCTTTTTTCCCACCTACCCCTCAAAAGCTATTCCTTGTGGGCCACCCCCAGTCATCTCCAATGGGGACTTTTACAGCAGCAGTAGAGAGGACTTTTTCTATGGAATGGTGGTGACTTATAAGTGCCACACTGGACCAAATGGAAAAAAGCTGTTTGACCTCCTGGGTGAGAAGTCAATATATTGCACCAGCAAAGACAATCGAGTTGGCATCTGGAGTGGCCCTCCCCCTCAGTGTATTCCTCCAGTCAAATGCCCAATTCCAGAAGTTGAAAATGGAATTATGGAATCTGGATTTGGACGTTCATTTTCTTTAAATGATACTGTGATGTTTAGGTGTAAGCCTGGCTTTACCATGAAAGGCAGCAACATAGTATGGTGCCAACCAAACAGCAAATGGAATCCTCCACTGCCAAAGTGCTTTAAGGGTGAGTCTGTTGAAACTTTGGGGATCTAGAAACAAAATGAAACTTTTAGAGAAATAGATACATGGTACTTAATAGAAGATGAGGGGAAAGTATAGGTAGTTGGGTATGCTGATTAAAGAATTTTAAAGTAAACTATGAAAGTAATATCTAAATTTTGAAGAAGTAGGAAATTTACTGTATTTGTACTGGACAGTACTGGACAGTACAAGCTCTACATTAATGTAGGGCAAAGTAGAAGGGAAAGGAAAGAGAGAAAGAAAGAAAGAAAGAAAGAAAGAAAGAAAGAAAGAAAGAAAGAAAGAAAGATTTTTTTCCCCAAAAGCATATATATGATTCAATTTTATTTAAACGAGGATAAAATAAACTCTCAATCCTATTGGAAATTGGCCGATGTCAGAATCTGATTAAAAATACTGTAGACATTATACATTCTCATATTGAAAAATGTGGCCTTTATGGAACAAGGCTAGAATTAAGACTGGGTCACTTCCCCATTCTTCCTCTCTCCCCTACTCTTATTAAGAAGTGTCTGACTTACTAAAAATCTGGCAACATTGGGAGGCCCTCCCACAAGGCTCAGAAATGTTACCAACCTAGTTTGGGGACAGCCGGAAGAAAGAGGTATATTTTGATGGTGAAAATGTATTACAATATTTAGGTTCCCTTGGCTACAGAGTGAGAGAATATCCAAGACCTTTTTTAGTTAAATGAAATGGAAATTGATGAGTGGGGGTAATGTTTCCCAGCATAGATCAAGACAGGGAAAGCAGAGAGTTTCATGGTTCATCATATCTAAAAAGTAACATGTTAGTCCCATTTCACCTCCACCCGAGCCAAAGGAGTCTCTGCCTTACACTTAGAAGTGTTGACATAACCACCTTCATCCCACCCCTGCCAACCCCAAGTTGGCTTAGGTTGTAGAGGAGAAAGTTTTTATTTCAAAAATAAAAGGCCTCTGGTCCTATTCTCTTCTCAGGGTGTCTACCACCTCCACATGTCAACCACGGTAGTTATAACATTTTGGATAAGGAATTCTTTCCAATTGGACAGGAAGTGTCCTACAGCTGTGACCCTGGCTACACCCTCATTGGAACTAACCCTATACAGTGTACATCCTTGGGAGCCTGGAGCCATGCAGCCCCTGAATGTGAAGGTGCCTAAAGCTTTCTTTCATCTTAAGGAAACTCAACTGTTTCCTGACTCTTCATGTGCCAGCCTTGTCTCTTTTTTCCTAGCAAAATCATGCGATGCCATTCCAAACCAACTTCTCCATGGCCATGTGGTGGCTCCTCCTAATCTCCAACTTGGGGCAGTGGTTTCATTTGTTTGTGATAAGGGGTGAGTGTGAGGGGAGTGGGCCTGAACTGAGACCCATGACCCATAGCTAAGCATTACAAAAATGATCTCTAAAGATAGCTAAAATTTTTTTCTCTTTCTGATTTTTCCTCTTGTTTTCTTTACCTTGTATGATTAATAATTCTAATATGAAGCAGATCCTATTGATTTTTGTCCAACTCTATGTATTGTGCATGGCCAGAGAGAGCCAGGAATTGTCCTTTCATCGTGTGAAAAAGCAAAATTTGGGGTCAGAAATTAAGGCTACTATTATGAAGAACAATGAGGGTTCAGTAAGAGAGAGGTTCTTTGGGATGATCTTAGGTAACAAGGTCTTTGATGTTTTCTTCAGTAGGAACTACAGTTTTTCTTTCTAAATGGTCAAGAGGATTTTGACATTTGGATGCCAAAGAGAAAAGGGAGAATTCAAAAAGAGAATGTGATCATTAGGATTTTTTTTTCTGCTCTTTACTTTGTCTAAAGTCATGACATAGTTGAGCTAATTCACAATCTTGGACTTTTTCCTTAAGCCGGAAATGATTTAAAAAAAAAAATAGAGGCCAAAAAAAAAAATTAAAAAAAATAAAAAAAATAAAAAAATAAAAAAAAATTAAAAAAAATTTAAAAAAAAAGAAAAAAAAATAGAGGCCATTAATACTGCATACTTGAGAGAAGTGATTAATTCCATGCAGCTGCAAATTGATTTGTTCTAGTGATGATTTGCTACCCCTTATTATTTAAGGTACCAATTAAATGGCCAATCTTCTAGTCAGTGTGTCTCAGAAGGAATGAGAGTACGCTGGAATAATACGTTTCCTGTCTGTGAACGTGAGTAGAAAGCAAAAATAATGAAGTATAGATCTTGTCCTCTGATTTTTGGTGTATTCCCATGCATAACATCTTATTCATATGTGTACTTTGAATAGATGTATGCCAGTCTTCTGTATGATCTAGGATGCAGACCAAAACTCAATTCATTGAACTGACTACATATTGTATCAAGTATTCTATATATATAAAGGTAAATGCTCTTAACGTTCTCCCTGCTGAAACTGAGTAGCACTGATGTGCTGAAATGGCTTGGCTGTGTCTTCTTATGCCAGTTCCTCTACTGATGAGCAACTCTTGGAGCTCAATGGAAATCAACCAGATATTCTGGATGTTGGCAGTTTTCTCTTTATTCTGAGACTCATTCAGGAAAGATATGCATATATCAACACAGCTATAATAATATCCTTGATGTGTATTAGGACAAGTAAATAAAGGCTATCAGGTCATTATCCAAAACCTCTGATCACTTCCTGTGGGCTTTATCAAAGGGGTCCAACATCAAAGGATAACAAAGGATCTGTAGTGAGGCTGCAGTAACTTCAGTAGTAAGACAAAATGTATTCTCACCACTTGTAGCCCAAGTTGTATGTTTGCAACAGGCATCGGATAATTAGTATGTTCCAGGTATCATACTTGTAACTTTCAGGTACTTTTATATCACTGGATTCTTCTTGTAACCTTATGAACTAGCTTGGATTATAATATAGGCAAAGAAATTGAGAGCGTAAGACTTGCCTAGTCACTCAGCTATTGAATGACAGTGGGGATTTAAAACTGAGTCTCTTAAGCCCAAATTGCATTGGTGCGTGGTGCCTCCCCACGTGTGATTTATGTATTATTAAGATTTTTCTTATTTGCTCTTTGCCTTTTGTTTCACTGTGAAAATTGATGAGACTCTAAACTATTCAATAAACTCTATTTCACTGTTACTGTTCAGTCAACGTGGTGTACAAATTGATTTGTTTGCTGCAGATCGAGAGAAAGGTAAGAACCCAAGAAGTTGGGGATAAGCACAGACTATGACTAAGAAGTAAATTATCCAAATTTCTAAGTCCGTTTCTGAAAAAGTGACATGACCTATTTTGGATCTTTCATCTGAATTTAAATCTTTTCATTGTCAGAATGAGTATGACCACCTATTTCCTTGTTTGCTTTTCAGGGATTTCTTGTGGCCCTCCTCCTCCTATCAAAAATGGTTGGAATAGTTTTTCTTCTGGTCCCATATCTCTTAACACTGTGGTAAAGTACAATTGTTTAGGTCCCTTCCGCCTCATTGGAGAACGAACCCTTTTTTGTATAACTAAAGACCAAGTGAAAGGAATCTGGGATAAAGCTGCTCCTGTATGTGAACGTTTTAATAGAAATTCTTTTTGCTCTGAGCCCATAGTAGCAGGAGGATACAGAGATAAAAAATCTAGACCACCATACAGACATGGTGATTCTGTGACATTTACCTGTAATACCAACTTCACCATGAAAGGAAACAAATCTGTTTGGTGCCAAGCAAATAAAACCTGGGGACCAACACCACTACCCATTTGTGAGAGTGGTAAGTAAGAACGAACACGAAGCTAAGCGGGGAAGCTGGAACCTTGCATTTCTGTGCAGATCAAGTTTTTATTCTAAAGGGAGAACAGTTGGATGTGTGAATGGTGGGAATGGAGGGGAGGGAAAAGGGTGAAAATTATGGTTTCTTGTTTTGCCTTAGTCCTAGAAGGATATAAATGTTCATTCAACAAACAACAATAGGGATGCCTAGGTGGCTCAGTGGGTTAAAGCCTCTGCCTTCGGCTCAGGTCATGATCTCAGGGTCCTGAGATCGAGCCCTGCATCAGACTCTCTGATCAGCGGGGAGCCTGCTTCCCCTCTCTCTCTGCCTGCCTATCTGCCAACTTGTGATCTCTCTCTCTGTCAAATAAATAAATAAAATCTTAAAAAGAAAAAACAATAGACTAAGAATAATGGGAAAATGTAACTGAACATACCTAATAATTGAATGGAATAAGTCTCACAAGGTTGGGGGTCAGAGTTGTTTGGGATGTGAAAATCAGATGGGTTTAAATTATATATCCGGGTTATTGCTAAATTGAGAAGAAATGTGGGATCTAATAGCAAAATACACCCAGTGGATTTAAAGCTCATCTTTGAATAGTTGTTGGGCTGTTCTGGCAGAAATGATGCCCTATTGTCTGCGGCCTCTATAAATATTTTCTGAAGTGATCCACTATTGTCCAAGTCACCTAGGAAGTCATAGCATTTCAGATCAAATGACTTTGAAAATAAGAGCGACTCGAAGTTCATTTTCTTATCATTTGGCTTGGTTTATGTTGCTGCTGAAACCTAAAGCTGAATTTCAATTATTCAATTACAGGGAGTGGCAATACTTGACAAAAATTACACCATCAAAATTAGCTGTTTTCTTAATAAAGAATAGAATTGATCATTTCTAAATCAATTGAATTGAAAAGGCTGTCAAAGCATTAGAAAAATATGGATCTATCCATAAATATGTATATAATCTTGGAGGTAGGGAAGATCTTAAGATAGTCACAAAATGGAGTGACCATGGAAAACAAACCTTTAGAAAAGTTTAGATAGATCTATGTGTATTGACATGGAAAAATATGGACAGATTATTAAGCAAATAAAAGGCATAGAATAATATGTATTAAGTTCATGTACATACATGTGCTATATGTGTATATATGTATCACATATAGGATCCCCAAAATGTATATTACTAATGTTTAGCAGGATGACCCCCGAAATAATAACATGCTACTTTTGATGCAGAGAATAAGCTATGGATAGGAGGAGCGTATGGGTGAAAATGAGCTTTTTGGGCAATTGAAATGTTTTACAAGGCAAATGTAATTCCATGTAGATAAAAATGAAAATGTACCATTTGTAGTATAAAATGTATACACTTAAGCCACACCTGTCTGATCTTTAAAAAGTTGAGTTGAAAATTAATCATGACTGGTTACCATAGATCATATGTCATATTTGGCTCTGTGTAGGTCAAAATCTAGATTGTGAAGGATATATCATCTGATGGCCTTTTTCCTAATGTGTGTGCATAAAGATTTCCCCCAGGAGTGTCCACCACTTCCCACCATCTCCAAAGGATCTCACACAGGGGAGGGGATTGGCCCCTTTGCCCCAGGAGTATCTGTGACTTACAGATGTGAACCTGGTTACTTGCTTGTTGGAGAAAAGACCATTAGATGTTTGTCTTCGGGCAAGTGGAGTGCTGTTATTCCCACATGTAAAGGTACCTACATTTATAACTGATTTTAAGAATTTGGGCTCTTCTAGGGCACCTGAGAGGCTCAGCAAGGTAAGCCCCAGACTCTTGATTTCAGTTCCAGTCATGATCTCAGGGTCACGAGATTGAGCCCCAAGTTGGTTTCCATGCTGAGTGTGGAGCCTGCTTGAGATTCTCTCTTTCTCTCCCCCCATAGTTCCTCCCCTCCAACTCATGTGTGTGCTCTCTCTCAAATTAATTAATTTAAAAAAAGAATTTGGACTATTCTGTTATTTGCCACACTTTGCTCATCTTTGGATTATTTCCTTAGAGGCACGGTGTGAACCTCCAGGACCGTTTCTCAATGGACGGGTAAAGGACCCTCCAAGTCTTCGGGTTGGTGCGACTGTGAACTTTGACTGTAACGAAGGGTGAGTGTCAGGAGGGCCTTAGAGACTTAGTTCATCTGGTTTCTGCGTGCATGGTGTGACCTGTGATACCTGCCGAGGGCTCCTCTGTGAGAATCCAGGGATAGCCTACGGTGAGGCTGGGAGAGAGAATGCTTATGAAGGGGGTTGGTACACATCAATAAAGTGAATTTGTCTTGGATTTTAAGTGGAGGTTGCTGCTCTGCAACACCCACTGCTTAATAGTCCTGAATGACCCCCCTCTGTCTCCAGGTATTGGTTACAAGGCCAACCTTCCAGCCAATGTGTGATTGCTGGACAGCAGGCTTCTTGGACCAGGATGCCCGTATGCAAAGGTGGGTTAGGAAAGTGTGGCTTGTAGCTACTTCCCTGGTCCTTGAACACAACACTTCATTCTCGGCTTAACTGAAAGCTTTTGGCTCAGTCATTACTATACAGAATCTTATAGAGCAGAGATCTCACATGGACATCTGGAAGGGGTGTGGTCTGAAGCAACCTTCAGCCACCTCCTTACTCTCTGCTTACTCAAGTGAAGCAGGATTCCTAGGCTCTTCTTTCTCTGAAAGCTCCATAGGCTTACCAGCCAGGCCCAGCACAGAAAGGAGATTGTATATTGGGTAGAAGAAATCAAAGGATCACCCCAGTAGATATACTCAAGAATAAAGTTCTAAATCATAATTTTAACATTATATTGCTGTAGCTCCCTTGATCTGTATATTACAGATTCAAGTATCCCTTTCCCTGAGCCAAGGGGGACACAGTGGTATAAGCAACATCCGAGGCATTCTTCGTTTGCAGTATAGCTGCAATCTTGTCATTTCTCTCTAATTTCTCCAGAAATTCTTTGCCCGCCACCTCCTTCTATTCTCAATGGAAGACATACAGGCAGCTCTTCAGGGAACATGCCATATGGAAGCACAGTCACTTACACCTGTGACCCGGACCCAGAGGAAGGAGTAAGCTACAACCTTATTGGGAAGAAGACTATCCATTGTATCAGCAACAGTCAGAAGACTGGGATCTGGAATGACCCTGCCCCAAGCTGTGAACTTTCTATTTCTGCTGTTCAGTGTCCACCTCCCCAGATCCGAAGAGGCCAAATATCATCTGGGCAGAAGGAACAATATTCCTATAATGACACCGTGGTATTTTCTTGCTCAAATGGCTTCACCCTGAAGGGCAGCAAGGCAATCCGATGTACTGCCCAAGGCACGTGGGAGCCATCGGTACCAGTCTGCGAAAAGGGTGGGTATTCCAATACTCAGAGAAGGTGCTGCTGATTCATTTTTTTTTTGAAGTGTTAGAGGATGGGGTTATGGATTTAAGCAAGGCCTTTTCAAGTTCCTAGTCCCCTCAATTCTACTACATATAGTGAATATAAATTATATAGCTTTTCTTAACATCACCCCTCCACTGTTATTTCATTTTGTGGAAGTATCCTTGGGGGAAAAGCATTAAGGATCACAGAGTTGCCTCCTTATTTAGGGAAAAAAAATACTGTTTGTTTCAATAGTAATTTTTTTAAGGGAAGTCAGCAAAGCCCCCCACCCCAGGGATATATTCCATTAAACACATAGGAGATGATGCCTTAAAAAAAAGAAGAGACGGAGAAGAGTTAGAACCCCAAGTAGGAACTGAACAAAGTTTTCAGCAGCCTAAGTACAGAAATGAGAAAAAGATGAACCACTGATCTAAAATTACCCAAAACTGAGCTACACATTAATGATAATTTCTTTGCTTGTTTCTTTCTGTTGTTTCTATAAGAAAATTTTTCTTTTCCTTCAGGGTGCCAAGCCCCTCCTAAAATCCTCAATGGGCAAAAGGAAGATGGACACATGGTCCGCTTTGAGCCAGGAACATCTATAAAGTACAGCTGTGACCCTGGCTATGTGCTCGTGGGGAAAGAATCCATACGTTGTACCTCTGAGGGGGTGTGGACACCCACTGCCCCCAAATGCAAAGGTGCCAGGCTTTGAACGTAGATGTTTCATGGTTTTGAGTTTGCCTTGAGCTGATTTCTCATCCAGGTCTCTTTTCTTAGTGGCGGAGTGTGAACCTATAGAAGGGGAAGTCTTTAACAAACCCCAGGATCAATTTATTAGGCCAGATGTTAACTCCTCTTGTGACGAAGGGTGAGTGAGGGCTATTTCAGCCTGAACCAGGCCTGGCTTATCAGTGCACACTACAAGCTCTGTTGTCTGCATTTATCTCCAAGAGCCTTCCTTGTCACTTGTTCTCTGAAGGGTTGATTGCGCTATTGTTGCGTGCTTGGAAACGCTGCCTATGCGATGGATGGATGGTGCTGACGCTGGCTACATGTTTGTCCCCATTTTTTCTTGTCCTAGAAGTGGTGAGTCTGCTTTTAGCCAACAGTCTCGCTTAGCTTAGTGGTCACCAGATGGCAAAATGATATGACTCTTTGCCTCTAGGTACCGGTTAAGTGGGAGTGTTTATCAGAAGTGCCGAGGTGCGATTCCTTGGTTTATGGAGAGTCGTCTTTGTGAAGGTGAGTAGCAGAAGTGATGGAAGACCTGAAACAGTGTGAGATGTATGCATTTCCTGGGAGATTTCTGTTTGAGGCCGTGTTATGGGAATACGATTAGATTCTGTTCAATTAACTTTGTCAACACTTCTAGTCGCATAGTTTTGCTGTCTTTCTGCTGTCATATCTTTCAACTTCATAGTATGCCAATCAATTTAAATGTATTTCTGATTCTCTTTTGTGATTTAGGAGTTTAAGAATAATGAGGACAATGAGTATATGAGCCACCATCCTTAATTGGGGGAACGCTGTAGTTTAGTGGAGGGGGGAGGATTGGTGTGGAATCTGAACTAAGATTCTGCTTCCATTGGTTAATTTGAGCTGGGGCAATTTATGTAATTTCTTGGAAATTCCAGCCTCTTATCTGGAAAGTTAAACTGAGATTCCAGACTTCAATGTTATTAAAGTTAAATAGTACTATCGCTATTTCATAGATGAGAAAATTACCTGTAAAAGTAGATGCTCGATTGACAGTGATTCTTGGCTAACCTATCCTATCACCTCAGCACAAAGATGGTACTCAAAAAAGCTTACTTCTACCCACCCCGCCCATGCCTTTTATTCACGTATTGGTTCTTTTAAAACACAATGATTTTAATTACCAATTTACTACTGGACTTCACTGCGTCCCAATATGATACTGACGAACATGTTCAGTTTTTTTTAAATTATTATCTACTTGGGGTTTTTTTACTTTATTTTTAATTTATTTTTTATTACATTATGTTAGTCACCATATAGTACATCATTAGTTTTTGATGCAGTGTTCCATGATTTATTGTTTGCGTGTAACACCCAGTGCTCCATGCAATCCATGCCCTCCTTAATACCCACTACCGGGCATGTGTTCACTTGTAACAAAGATTTCCATTACAAAAATCTTTACTATCATATCTGTTTAAATCAAGTTTTACATACATAATGAGCTTTGATGTGACTCCTATCATCAAAACTTATCCATATCCTCCAGGAATCCTGATAACAACAAGTTCATAACCAGCTTCATTTCTCTTCTTTGGTGTCTTCATTTCTCTACTTCGGTGTCTCTTCATCTTGTCTTCTTTGGTGTGTAATACTAGAGCAGAATTCTACAGTAAATTCTCATCTCTCCAGAAATCACCTGCCCACCACCTCCTGCCATCTATGATGGGACACACACAGAGAGTTCCTCGGAATATGTTCCATATGGAACCACGGTCACCTACACATGCAACCCTGGGCCAGAGAGCGGAGTGGAATTCAAGCTCATTGGGGAAAGCACCATCCATTGTACAAGCAATGACCAAGAGAGGGGCATCTGGAGTGGCCCTGCCCCTGTCTGTAAACTTTCCCTCCCTGATGTTCAGTGTGCACCTGCCCAGGTGGAAAATGGATACAAGACATCTGGCAAGGAAGCCCCATATTTCTACAATGACAGTGTAACATTCAAGTGTCATCATGGATTTACTTTGAAGGGCAGCAGTCAGATTCGTTGCAAAGCTGATAGCACCTGGGATCCTGAAATACCAGTTTGTGAAAAAGGTAAAGACCCAAGGGGGAAACTGAGGTATTTATTTATTTATTCTTGTTTATTAGCTCCAACCCCAAACTAGAGTCATAGAAAAAGGCAAAGGTGCACAGATTACTATCCCATTTTTTCCATTCTGTGATCGAATGTCCTACGTGTTTTTATATGTTCTTCATGTAAATGTCCCCTTGATCAGGGATGTATTCAGGGTAGATAATGAGGGGACTTTTTTATTTTTTTCAAGTTTTTATTTAAATTCCAGTTAGTTAACATATAGTGCAATATTAGTGAGTCCACATTTCCATACAACACCCAGTGCTCTCATCACAAGTGCCCTTCTTAATCCCCATCATGTATTTCACCCATCCCCCACCCACCTCTCCTCTGGTAACATCAGTTTATTCTCTATAGTTAAGAGTCTGTATCTTGATTTTCAAGAGGACCTTTTTAAAGGTACCTGGTTCCTGCAAAAGAGCAGAATTGGTAATTAGAGCTTCATAATCTTTGGCTTAAAAGTTTCAGATTGTCCGCTGTCAGATGTTGTATACTTAATGTTCTTGAGTATAAATTCCTGTTGTTGTTTTTGTTGTTGTTGTTGGCATTTATGTGGGGAGTTTTCTCTTCAGGCTGCCAGCCACCTGTTGGGCTCCCTCATGGTCGGCATACAGGTGGAAATAGGGTCCTCTTTGTCTCTGGGATGGCCGTAGACTACACCTGCGACCCTGGCTACTTGCTTGTGGGAAACAAATCCATTCACTGTATGCCTTCAGGAAATTGGAGTCCTTCTCCCCCTCGGTGTGAAGGTACTTTCGGTTGCAGAGTTGTTTTTCTCTGTGATATCAGGCATGCATAAATAACTCAAACTTTGCTCTTCTAGAAGCGCCATGTCAACCTGTGAAAGAGGATTTTCAAGAGCTTCCCATTCATTCACATGTGATACCAGTTAACACATCCTGTCAGGAGGGGTGAGTATGAGATGGTCCATTCTGAAAAGAGATCTCCACCTCATTATGTGCATTAATTCTGTCCTCAGCTTGTCTTGGTGACACCCTCTAGAGGTCCCTCATTATCACACTCACAGAGAATGTGGGGTTCCAAAGGTCTAATTAACATCTCTCTCACTTTTCAGTCCTTTCTTGGCATGGAAATGGCTTTGTGGTAGAAAACTCTGTGTCTAAAGTAGTTTTCTTACTTGGAGGACCAAGAGTTTTAGCTCTTGTCTGCCAAAGCTCTTATTTAGAAGTGCCCCTGTGTCTGCGGTTTGAGGAAGCTAGGTTGCAGAGATGTGATACTGGGAAGAAGAAATGCATTATAATCTTTCTCTAGGTACCGGTTGACTGGACATACTTATCAGAAGTGTCAAGATGCTGAGAATAGGGTTTGGTTCCAAAAGATTCCACTTTGTAAAGGTAAGTTAGGAAAAAACTGTTGGTGGGGTAGAGAGGGAGTTAGAGGGGGGAAGGCCACTGAAGAACTAGCCTTATAACTACCTCAATAGTCTATGTGTTCTATCTCATTGTACACAAGAAAAATCTTTCTGTGTTTGGTCAGCACTGGCATTGGGAAAAAAAAAGTGGTCAAGTAGGAACTGAGTATTTGCCATACATCTGCTCAAGATTTAAGAAAAAAATTATATATGGCCTATATTTCTAGTTTATGGGAACATAGGTATATTTCTTTCTTTCTTAATGCTTTGTTTTCTGAATTTTTTTTGAAATCAGTATGTATTACTTTTACAGAGAATTTAATAACACTGTTTTAAAGGAAGCATCATCTGGGTTCTAAGAATCTAAATTATTGTATGGTTACGTGCAGTACGTGCAGTTGCCTAGTTTCTTTTGTGCCTGACTGAAGACTGTCTACCTTGGTGTGCTAGCTGAAGCAAAATTTCCTAAATCTCTTCCGCAGTAATTCACTGTCAGCCTCCACCCATGATTGGCCATGGAAGGCCCAGGGGCGTGATGGTAGAACCCTTTCTGTATGGAAATGAAGTCTCTTATGAATGTGACCAAGGATTCTCTCTCCTGGGAGAGAAAAACATACGATGCATAAGTGATTCTGAAGGACACGGATCTTGGACTGGACCCCCCCCAAAGTGCTTAAAATCTTCTCCTGTGATTCACTGCCCTAGCCCGGAAGTCAAACATGGGTACAAGCTCAACAAAACCCGTTCTTCATATTCCCACAATGACACAGTATACGTCGCTTGCAATCCCGGCTTCATCATGAACGGCAGTCATGTGATTAAATGTCATACCAATAACAAATGGGTGCCAGGTGTACCGACTTGTATCAAAAAGGGTAAGATACTCTAAGGAATAAAGTATGGGAGTTGCCCAGAAAGAAGAAAAAGGGCTTTGAATCTACACTGACCATTCAAACTACAGAAAACATGTAAACGTGAAGGCAATCACATTGTTTTACAAGATACCTTCCATGTCCTCTCATATGATTTTTTTCCCCTTCCCTTTCTAGGTGTGTTGAGAAAAAGTACATGAGAAGATAATGGTTAACTTCCAAATTTATAGAGTCTCTAAAATTTATTTTTTTTACTAATTTATAAGCAAAAAAAATCATATACTTTTGGGAGGGCAAGTGTTTGGCAATAATATTGCTTGATAATTGTATATTTAAGGCTAGAAAGAGAACTTTGGGTTTTTGGAGAGGAATGTTGGTCTTCAAACCAATCAATTTGTCTTTCTTGTCATTTTAGTTATCATTCGGCAGTTTCATTCCGGTCGGTAACTATCTACAACAGAGGCTGCCAGTTGGTGCCCTAAGACCTGAATTCAGCTCACCAAATTGACTTTCTTTGGCTAGCGCAGTACTCTCAGCCTAAATGAAACCCATCTGCATAGCCCAAGATAAACAGTGAATGTGTAATACAGTGAGGGGCCTCCTTTGCTTTCCTGCAAGACATCTGTATCTTGAACCAGACAATGGCTGCCATTTTTAGGACAGATGCTCTCTGATTTGTCATATCTGGTGGCTTCTCTTTCTGGTTTCTGAAGGCATTGGAGTGTGAGACCCTTAAACTATAGCCTCTTTGCTATTTAAAGGGAAAAGAAAAGAATACTATTAGCTGATCGATTACAATTGTGGCCGACCATTGACGTTTCATTATGTTACTTTTGACATTGTTCTTCAGCTCCCATACAATATATGTAGGTAATGCAAATTTCTGTCCAGTGCTACTTTGTTTAGGTGGAATGAATATTTCTGGATACCAATTAGTTGGCTTGTTTCCTACTTTCTTTCAGTATTGCTGTCACCCACAGATAGTGTTGGCTATATGTTCCTATCTGCTAAATTAAAGATCTTTTTTTATTGGTGTCTAAGCTTTCCTAGGATGTCAACCTCCACTTAAGATACCCAATGGGAATCATACCGGTGGAGATATAGCTCGATTTTCTCCTGGAATCTCAATATTATATAGCTGTGACCAAGGCTACCTGCTTGTGGGAGAGGCACTCCTTCTTTGCACACATGAGGGAACCTGGAGCCAATCTGCCCCTTATTGTAAAGGTGTGGTGTCTACTATTCTCCTTTTTTTAAATTGAATTTCTCCCAAATAGATATTGAGTTAGGTACTTTCAACTTAAAATAGTCAAATAAATGCACTAATTGGATCATTTAATTAAATGCATTTAATTGGGTTGATTCAATTAGATTAATACATTAATTAGTCCAAGTACCACAAAATAAGAAAAAAGTGACTTAGGGTGTAACTTATCTGAGGAGTGATCACTTATATAGCCCTTTAAATATAGAAAATTGAAGTACTTATACAAATTAAACAACTAAAGTGCACGTTGAATTTACCTGTGGTCATAGTTACAATAAGTGTGCGTTCAACAAAATATTGATAAAAAGCACAATGATCTTAGGGTCAATTCCTCTAAGTGGTGGTGGAATAATGGGTATTTTTTTATAAAACTTCAGAATTGCATTTTCATTAACATAATGCATATGAAATAGGGCTAGTGAGTTAATATCTAATATTCATTGAGCACTTTTTACTAAAAGCCAGAAACTGCACACAACATTTTACATACATTATCTCATTAATCTTCCTGAGAACCAGATGAAGTTGGTACCATTATTATTCCTATATGACAGATGAGGTCTCTGTAGAATGGAGAGATTTGTAACCTACCCAAAGTCACACAGTGGGGGAAGTCCTAGAGTCATGATTCATATCTAAAATCTCCCACTGTTGCCCCCTGTATTTTGAGATGAAAGAAAAAATGAGGAAGTACGTTCACGTACAGACCATTATAGAGTAAAAATGGTCCAAATGAGAGAGTCATTCAGAATTCTTAATATTACCCATTCTCTAAGAGGCCATTAAAATTATCCAACACTGTTAGTTTAGAAACTAAAGCACAAAGAAGGATAATCTGGCTTCAATTACCTAGAGGTAATTGAGACAGATGGTTGACACAGAAAGACTCCGCCTAGGATGTCCTTTTGTGTTATCCCAGTGAGGCTTTCCTTACTGAGAATGAACCAAGTTGGTTTCCTAAATCTTTCCGTTCAGGGAAGTATCAACTTCCTTGAGAAAAGGCTAAAATATGACCCAGCTTCAATCTGCTTTCTTTCATTTCAGAGGTAAACTGTAGCTCCCCAGAGTATATGAATGGAATCCAGAAGGGGCTGGAGCCTGGAAAAATGTATCAGTATGGTGCAATCGTCACTTTGGAGTGTGAAGAGGGGTATACCCTGGAAGGCAGTCCCCAGAGCCAGTGTCAGGAAGATCAGGGATGGAACCCACCCCTGGCAGTCTGCAAATCACCAGGTAACTGTGAAAGACTTCGGTGCTCATACTTGGCTCCCTGGAGAGAAGAGAGTGAGGAGTATCCGTCAATGTTAGGGACATCTAGGTTTTAAATGGATGTGGGCTGTGACCAGTGCTACAGGAAGGGATGAATTTGAAGTTAGTGGTTTATTCTAGAAAAAGCAAAACTTCCTGAGGATGGGGGAAGTGAAGAAGAAAATAAAGGGAGAGGAGTACTAACTTACAAGGTGTCCATTTTGAAAGGAGTCACTGCTGAGATTTCCATTGCTGAATCTTGATTATTTATAAGTACTTACCAATTTGACAGGGACCTCCAAAAAATATGGTGAACAACCTGTTGTAACAGTTACTACTTGCATTCTAACCTGAGAAATCTCTGATTGTAAAGTTGGGTATATTGGCTTTTTTCATTTGTGAACTACCCCAAATTACAGTTATTTTTTTAAACGTCCAGTGAATTGTTACATAAAAAATGAAGCAAGAGTGCATACAATCCAGGTCCCAATACATCTTTTTAAGATTTTGAGAGAAGAGAGCTGAGTGTTATCTTTGGGGACATTACCATGGGACTTTGGGCTGCACTGAAGTAGGCAACTCAACTAATATTTTTGTGATTTTGTGTTTTCCTTAGCCTCACTTGCTCCTCTTCTTAGTGGTAAGTTTTCTTAAATATTTGAATTAAATTTCTAGTGATGTTTTATAAAATATATATATCAAATTTGAATCCCTATATCTTGTCTGTTATTTTTCTTTTTCACTTTAACTCCTAGGAAATTATCCTTTTTGGTGTCTTAAGTCTCTTTTAATATGTACTTCATATTGTAAACTGACACTTTTGGATAGAGTTGAATAAATGATTTAAAAAGCCAGCTATTCCCCGTTTTTCATTTGAAAGTTGAGTTTATATTAACTTTTGATCTTTTGCATGATTTGGTACTATCAAACAGGCTAACTTATTCTGCAGCAGCAAAATATATTTTCCAACTGAGAGATAAATGTTGTTATGCCAAATCGTGGGATCCTTGTGTCCTGAGTTCCTAATATCACCCCAGTAACGAGAATATTATTAATAAAACTGAAAGGGAAAGAGAAGCTCAAGAGAAACTTGACTAGAGCCCTGTGGTCAAATGCTTGGTGCTTTAGATTAAATGTGCACTGGATTGAATCAGAAAAAAACTTAAGCCCAAGTATGATTATTTAGGAATGTAACATTTATATGGCTAACAAAGGATAAGTATAAAGTTCCATAACAATTCCCCACCACTGGAAATAGCCCCACAATCACTTCTTAGGAATATAGGTCACGATTTTCTGATGTTTGATACTTGCTGCTTTGTTTTCTAGGAATTTCTGCAGGTTCAGTACTTCTTGTAATCTTGACTGGTGTCACTTTATTCACAATATTAAAATACAGAGAACGGTAAGTTCAATGCATGCTTGAGCAAAGGGCACAAACAGTTTTGGCTTCTTTCCTGAAACTAAACTCAGAAGTAATAGTCATATGACATGAACGTTTTCTTGTGGAGTAAGAGATCTTGTGCCAAATAGAAGGAAGCCTTCTCTGTGAGAACTTAAAAAATGTCAAGCACTCATTTTATTTGAATGATGTTTATTCAGATGATACATATTTTAAAAAACCTAGAAAATTGAAATTTTAAAAATCCCAGTGGCAACAACTGCAGGTATTTGGGCATATTCCTATCTGATCTTAGATTCTTTATCTTTTTCTCTTTTTAATTGAAATTTTGATGTGATAGTTCCCTGTGTTAATTTTTTTTAAGTTGGCTTTCGTCTCCTGTATCTTTATATTATGTTTTCTTTTTAGTTATGTAATAGTATATTGTTCTATGTATTTCTGTATCCTGAAAATTTTAGGTTGCTTCTGCATTTATTTTGATAATAAATGAAGATACAAGAAACACCTTCAAATAAAATTTTTTCCATGTATAATTATTTCTGTAGCATAAATGTCTAGAATTACTAAGGGTAAGAGTATGAATGTTTAAGATGCCTAATAATATTGCCAAATGACTTCCCCGAAAATTTGTTCTAACTTGACCATATGTCAAATAATATATTTTGATATGTTGTGTTTTTGGACTTCTTTTCTTGCTGTATTGATTTGTCCTTTCACCACAAATTACTTTATTTAACTAATATAACTTTCTACTGTTATAATATATGGTAGGTCAAGAATTCCTTTGTTAGGGGCACCTGGGTGGATCAGTGGGTTAAGCCTCTGCCTTTGGTTCAGGTCATGATCTCAGGATCCTGGGATTGAGCCCCGCATCGGGCTCTCCATCAGCGGGGAGTCTGCCTCTCCCTTTCTCTCTACCTGCCTCTCTGCCTACTTGTGATCTCTTTCCCTCTGTCAAATAAATAGATAAAATCTTAATAAAAAAATTTAAAAAAAGAATTCCTTTGTTATAATTTTTTAGGATTTTCTTTTCTATTCTCTTCTGTTTGTTCTAACCAAGTGATTTTTAGATTTTTTGGCATTTCCAAAAAACATATGTTATGATTGCATTTAAGTCTATAGATTAGTCTGTGAGAAGCTGACATCTTTTCTGTAATGTGTTCCATTCAGAAACATCTGAGGCCTTTCTATTTCTTTTTTTTTTTTTTTTCAAGATTTTATTTATTTATTTGACAGAGAGAGAGAGATCACAAGCAGGCAGAGAGGCAGGCAGGGAGGGGGGGAAGCAGACTCCCTGCCAAGCAGACAGCCTGATGCGGGGCTCAATCCCAGGACCCTGAGATCGTGACCTGAGCCAAAGGCAGAGGCTTTAACCCACTGAGCCACCCAGGCGCCCCGGCCTTTCTATTTCTTGAAGTAATCTTTTCCCTCACTTGGTTGTTGTTTTCATGACTATTTAACTATATTACTAGGTTTCTATGCTTTGTTATATTATGTTTGATTATGCAGAAATAAGATATACATTTCTATTTTAGCATTAATTTTTTAAATTATTTATTTATTTGACAGAGAGAGCACAAGCAGGGGGAGGAGCAGAGGGAGAGGGAGACGCAGGCTTCTTGCTGAGCGGGGACCCTGACGCAGGGCTTGATCCCAGGACCCCAGGATCATGACCCAAGCTGAAGGCAGACATTTAACAACTGATCCACCCAGGCGCCCCAAACATTAATTTTTTAAACATTTTAATGTATAAAGTAATATTGCCATAGTAAGTTATGTGGTATTTGGTGGGTACACAAAGCAAGTGGTCAAGTAATGGGGAATTTTGATTAGAAAAAAAAATTCCATAGTGAAGGAAATGTCTCAAGTAAGCTTCAAGAGATTGTAGACAAGGAGTAAAAGGTATTCCAAGTGGAAGGAGCAGTTTGAGTGAAGACCCAGAGGCTTGTCCTTCCATGAGGTATTACAGGAACTATGTAAGCAACTTGACGTAACTGTGTGTGATGGTGACTGAAGGAGAGGGTGGTATAGATTCAGGTGTAGGGATGGCATAAAAGACCCCTCTGACCCATAAACCCTGTGTCAGAATATTCTGGTAAGTGCAGAGGAAACCATTTTAGCAAATGAGATCATCAGGAATCAGCCTGGGAATGTTCTGTGTGCAGAGGCTCTTGAATCTCTGTATATGCTAGTGTTAGGGAGATGATCAGGTGAAGCCTTACGAAGTCTCAGGTAACTTCCAGTGGGAGGTGACAAAGTCATGTCACCCCAAACATGTCACCCATAAACGCCAGCAAAATTACTTTAACATGCCAAGTCACCTGGCTCATGCCATCAGTGCCATCTGGCACATTGTTCACGGTTGTAAAATGCCCGGTGTGGACATTTGACATGAAGGGGTTACGTTGAAACTATGTAATGATGGCACCTGTGAACCGGAGGAGTTTGTTCGAAGCCCACCAGACCTGGGCACCTCAATTCACAGGTGCCATCACAGGTATATCTAATTGCTTGTGTAGTTCTTATAATACAATGGTCTTAGAAGGGTCTACAGTTGTGATATACTTTAGACTGTAGTGTTGACCAGAAGATGTACCACAAAACCCTCCTTTTGTGAATGACTTTGGTGGGGGGAAAAGGGTGTCCTATGAGCAAATAAGATTGGGAAGTACTACATGCTGTATTTTTCTCATGACGATTCACAGTGACCAAAAGTATATTTTAAAGTCCTACAATAAAGAAGCCTGTTTAATTTCATTTTTAAAGCAGAGTTCCCCAAGCTAATTGAACTGCAGAACTCTTTTTCTCCTATAATGCATTCACATCCCAGGCAACTAATGTTTCATGTAATAGTCACTGAGCAATCTAGAAAGTTGGGCAGGAGCTAGATCATCAAAAGCCTTGTATGCCATGACAAGGAGTTGGGGTTTATCCTGGAAGGTCTTAAGCAAAGTAGTAATATGTCCAGGTAGGCATTTTCAACAAGAGGGGCAAGACTGTGCTTTCAACAAAGCAGCAGTGGTGGGGATCAAAAGATATTCTCACTATTGAGAAGAGAGGATTTCAAAAATTAATTAATTAATTAATTAATTAAATAAAAAGAAGAGAGGATTTCCAGGACCCAGTGACTTGCCAAATGCGGGGAGAAGGGGCAAAAAGAATGACTTGTGTTGAGTGGATCCAGTGATTCACCAAAAAGAGGAGAGGGGCAGTTTTGTAGAGAAAGATGAGTTCAGTTCTGCCCTCTTACTTTGGGGTCCCCATGATGTGGGACTCAGGAGAGGGGCTGGACTCAGGTAGGTGACATTTAACTCACATCTAAAGGCTTGTGACCAAGAAGAACAAAAAAGTTAAGAATAGGCATGAGAACAGGTCTCAGAAGGACAGTAATGCTTAAGAGGGAGGAGGAGAAATAGGAAGGAGAAGTTTCATAAAATTCAAGGGAGAAGAGGGTCTTAAGGAAAAGAAAATAGAGGTGTCATTTACATGGCTTTCCTCACAGGAAGTCAGATGATAATTTTAGCTGAGTTATTAAAAATTTAAATAAATAAAAAATGTGGTCTCTATCTCTTTCCTTTATGCTACTAAGTTGGTTATCAAAGGCTTACTCATGTAGGAAAATTGGCAAACTTTAGGAATGCCAATGAGCTCAAGTAATTTGATGTTCCTGGCAGATTATTAAGTTTATGAATATGATTACATCAAATACTATATTTAAGTGCCTCCATTGATTTAAATGAAATATGTATGTTAAAGTACATTCCTAAACTTTACTCACTTGTTTTATTTCCAATTTGTAACTGACTTCAATTTGTTTTCTGATACTTGATATAGATATTTGAGCTGCCTTAAATACTTTCTGTAAATGAGATGAGTAATTGGTTACTTAGAAATTTTGTCTAAGTAACAAAATATTTTTAAAAGCCACCCAAACATTTGAGAGACACCACTCTTAACGTTGACCACTTACAACCTACCTATAAGCTGACCTCTTAATAATGTATGAGCAACATACATTAAGTATCCTTAGTGGAAATCTTTCTTCTTCGGTAATTTTGAGATACTTTATTTTGGAGTTCTACATGATAGTGTAATTGCATTTTATTGTCTTTTGCTAATTTTGGCTAAGTGGTTTTATTTTTTTTTTAAGACTTTATTTATTTGACAGAGAGAGAGAGCACAAGTAGGCAGAGAGGCAGGCAGAGAGAGAGGGGGGAAGCAGGCTCCCTGCTGAGCAGAGAGCCCATGCGGGGCTCGATCCCAGGACCCTGAGATCATGACCTGAGCCGAAGGCAGAGGCTTTAACCCACTAAGCCACTCAGATGCCTCAAGGCTAAGTGGTTTTAGAAGCACAGTAAGGCATATGGGTTTTCAAGGAGTAGAAGTAAGATTTTCCTCTTAAAAATTATTTCAAGCTTTTAGTGCTATCAAACTATGTAAGGATTCTGAACTTAACATCACATATAAAAACCTCCCTTTAAATCAGATTGGAAGACTATGTCCTGAAAAGGTAAGTTTGTGGTCATATCTTAAAATAAAAGCTTCTTTTTATTTTTCAAGCTGAGGGTCATGAAGGTCTTAGGTCTGAGGTAAAGCTACCTAGTATCAACTTCTGACTCAGACACTTGGTATCCTAGTAAATTATTTTTATGGGCCTTTCCAAATAATAGGGGTTATAATGATTATCTTATATGATACTTAAGATAACAAAAATCATTTATGAAAAGTATTTAATTATCATGTGATGGGAATTATGAAAAACAAACCACTATGACATGTTTGTAGTAATTATGGCCAATGAGTAAAGAGTTTACTTTTTTTCTTTTTCCATTTAGCAATTATTATACAAATCAAATCCCTAAAGAAGGAGATCTTCATTTAGAAACACGGGAAGTATATTCTGTTGATCCATACAACCCAACAAGCTAATCAGAAGACAAACTGGTATCTAATGAAATTGAAATATTTTTATTCATTTCTATGTCAAAATGTCAAAATTTATATTTATCAATTTTCATAGTGCTAAATATGTATGTTCTGTTGCACACATCTTTAGTAATCATCACAGAAATTGTTAACTTACCTGCTTCATGTTGCCAATTAATATCCCTGTTTTTTTTTAAATTTATTCATCCATTCAACAAATACTAACTATATATCATAATAACTAAGAATAAAATAAAAAAGACGATAAGTGTTTTGAAGAGAAATAAAGCAGGAGAAGGAGCTAGAGTAGTTGGAAGAAAAGTTCTCACTAAAAAAATGGCATTTGAGCAAAGACTGGAATGAAGGAAGGAGCTAGCCTTACTGGTCCTGGAAGAACGTTCCAGAAAGAAAGAACAGCAGGTGCAGAGACCATAAGGTGGTGTGTGCCTACTGTGTTGGAGGCACAGCAAGGAGACCAGTGTGGCCTACTATGGACTGACCAAGGGAGTGAGGTAGGGATGAAGTCAGAGAGGTAAGGGGAGGAGGGGGCCAAGGTTCTTCATACAGAGTATGCTAGGTCATTGTAATGAGCTTGGTGTGTATTCTGAGATGGAAACCAATGGAGGGTTTTAGGCAGAGAGGAAAATGATCACCTCAACTGCTGTGTGAAGAATTGAGTGTAGGAAATTCAAAGGTGGAACCTGCGGAGCCAATGATCCAGGTAAGATTATCACGATAATCTAGGTAAGAAGTCATGAGTAGCCACAAGAAGGCTGATGAGAAGAGGTCAGCTTCGCATGTATTTTTAAGATAGTGACAGGCGGTTTTTCTGAAAGTTTGTAAGCCAGGAAGCAGTGATGATGGCAGGGTTTTTTGGTCTACTGACCGGAAGGATGGAATTGTCATTACGATGACTGACAATGTGAAAAGGCAAGATTAGGGAGAAAAAAACCCACAAGTTTCACTTTGGAGATGTTAGAAATGAGATATTTAATAGACCTCCAAGGAGATGTGTCAAGAAGGCAGCTGGGTGTACAATTCTATTTCAGAGAATAGGTCTTAAGACATTGATAGGAGCCTTGTCAGCATATGGATGCCTATAATAATGAGATCAAAGAAGACGAGCAAGGGGATGAAAAGGGCTAAGGAAAAGGTCCATGTTCCAGGCCTTGTGTCCTTCCACATCAGGAGTCATGGAGTATGAGAGGGAACCAACCAAGGGGTGAAGAAGTAGCCTCTGATATAGGGGAAACACCTGAGAGCATGGTGTGGAAGAAATCATGTGAAGGAAGAAGTCTAAGGAGGAGGGAGTGATCAACTCTGTCACATGCTGCTGATGGACCAAGAGCAGTAGTGAATACTGACCACTGTGTTTGGCAGCACGAAATTTGTTGGTGGACTTGACAAGAACAATTTTGTTGAAGAGGAAGGAGGCAAACTCCTGATCGAAGTCAGCTTAAGAGAGAATCAAAGGAGATAAATTGAAGATCTCAACTAAAGACACCCCTTTCAAGGAAGTTTTCTACAGAGAGGCACGGATAGAGGGAACAGATGGCAAGACTAAGAAGTAAGGTCAAAAGAACCATCCATTAACAATGGAGAACCAGCAGCCAGTTCGCCATTTCCATGCGCTGATGAGAATGATCTAGTAGGAAGTGTAGAATGATGACAGGAAGGAAAAGGAAGAATCGCTGGAGCAATATGTGGGTAAGAAGGGAGGGGATCGAATGCTCCAGCGGGGGGTGCAGAGCTTAGATCAGAGTGTGGCCTCGCTAACAGGAGAGAGAGTAGAAGATGCAGGTGTAGACAAAGGCAGGGGGGAGCCGTGATGGCAGATACATGTGTAGAAGTGGTCTTCTGACAACTCTGTTTTCTCAGCGGGTAGTAAGCAAAACAGTGTCACCTGAAAGAGAGATTGAGAAAGGAGATGGTAGGGATTTAAGGAGAAAGAAGGCGGCACTAAAGAGTCACTGTGTGGGTTGAAGACTGAATGATGAGGAGTATAGAAAACATGGCCGGCAACATGAAGGGTCCCCTGAACTCCCCAGAAGCAATAGGGGTGAGCATTTGGAGGTCTGCCATGCCCAGGGATTGTGCTGAGTGTTACTCCTGCCTTACCTCAGCCCTCCTTATCACAGCAAAAGGTATTAACCCAAGGTGAGCATATAACTTCCAAGATGAGAAAACGAAAGCTAACCTATCGGCCACAGTCTCGGGACCAGGAACAGGCAAAGGTTTGAATTCAAGCTCAAATCTGCCTTCAAACTGTTTTCTCTTATAGTCCATAAAATATAAAAATACCACCTCTGCCCTCCTGGAACTCACTTCAGTATTAAAAAAAAATAGACACATACATGTCATAGTGTAAGAATAATTACCACAAACAAGACACAGAAGGACTGCTGGGGTAGCTGAGGAAGGCAAGATTACCTGGGCCTGGGGAGTCGTGGGAAAGTGAAAGGGGACAGGAGGGACCAGGCCAGAGTGATGTCAAAACCTAAACCACTGGGGGGCCTAAAGTAACGCTAGGACCTCAATATTTGTTGAATGAATGCATGAATAAGAATGCAACTCTTGCTTGGATTTCTCCCTCATTTATTATTCCTCATATTTATCAATATAAACTTTATTATTTGCTTCGGATCATGTTATCTGAAGAAAGGGGCCTCTTAATAGAATATCTTGTAAGAGGCTCGACGCTCTATTGGTTACGGCACTTAGAGTTGGTACACAGAGAAGGTGAACGCTGTCATTATTCAAACTTTGAGTTGCGCCCCTGCTCTTTGTGCTGCCTCCTAAACAGAAATTCTGTACTATTTCAGTGTGCCTTCTTGTTTGGAACATCGGTCGGGAAGAAACCATTTCATCTCAGCAAGTCTAGGTGTATGGCCTCAGCCTCAGTGAAATGACTTCATAAGCTATAACTTCCCATATGCACTATTCTCAAGCAGAACAAAGAAAGTTTGCTTGATAATAAAGATGGGAGCCCAGTTTCACCACCACATGCTCTTCAAGGACTTTATGAAGCCTCACCCGCAATGTGCCTGGTGCCAGGGTATAGCTATAAACACATTACACCAAAAGTGGCACCATTTTAAGGCAGGCACTAGAAAGAGCTGTCCTCCTATCTCGACTCTTCTTTTGCAATCAGCATACTTACTGTTGTCACACGCTTCTGGTCATAGTGTGGTTTTAATTATTTAGGCCAAGTAGAGAATACTTCATGTCGTTATGATGGCTTTTATAATGTATAAAAGTATAACAAAAGCATGTTATACTTTTATTGAGAAGTCTAATTTTATTTTAATTGTAGCATCTTGCTCTCATACAGTTAAACATTTCTCTTTCATTTCCACTTTGTTTGAGGGCTTTTTTTTTTTTTTCCACAATATATACTTGCCTTTTCCCTAATCAGTAATTACAATTTGCACAATTTTTTTTTCCATTATGGGAGTTGAGTTTTAATTGTATGGTTTTGGTGTACAAATTCAGGCTTTGGAGATTTCCTTGGCATTTCTGTCAGAGCTTTGGTTCCTTTAAAAATGTGTATAGTAGTCACTCGAATAAATTTTATCTCTTAACAAAAACCCTTGCCTTATATGATTTTTTTTCTCCTAGAGTGAATGAACTCTTAGGGTTTTTACTTTTATGTTTTTATTTCAATTCCATTTCGTGAGGGTTTCTAGAGGTCCCGATGTAACATTTATGTATTCTGGATCTCACCACTTTGTTGTTTTAGCCAATTCTCAACCCACGAACTCAGTTTCTTCAACCTCAAGCTTTTCTTCTCTGTCCAGCCAACACCTTTCCCCAGCCCTCTCCCACGATCCTCAAAATTCAGCTGCCAATTTTCCTTGTTCTACCATTTATACTATTGAGAAAATAAAATCTTGCTCACTGGCTACCACGAATTTCTCTCACCATCTTCTCCTAGACTATTCTGTTTGGCATCTTTGGGTTTTTAAAATATATAGAGAACATAAAACTTACCATCTTAACCATTTTTAAGCATATAGTTCAGAAGTGTTAGGTATATTCACATTGTCGTCCAACGGATTTCCAGAACTTTTTCATCTTACAAAGCTGAAATGCTGTATCCATTAAACAGTAATTCTACGTTCCCCTATCGCTTCAGCCCTCAGCCAGCAACCATCATTCTATTTTCTGTCTCTATGAACTTGACTACTTTAGATACCTCATATATGTGAAATCATACAGTGTTTGTCCTTCTATGACTGGTTTATATCACTTAGAAAAATGTCCTCAAGATTTCTCCATGTTGAAGCCTGTGGAAGAATTTCCTTTTTTTTTTCCCCAGGCTGAATAATACTTCATTGCATGTATGGACCACATTTAGTTCACTCTTCTGTCAATGGACATGTGGGCTGTTTGCACTTTGTGGCTCTTGTGCACAATGCTGCTATGAACAGTGTTGTGCAAATAGCTCTTCATGACATTGCTTCCAATCCTTTTGGATACACACCCAGAAGTGGAACGCTGTTCAATATCTTTTATTCCTTCATAATCAGTACTGTTTTCATTCCTCTAAGTTAATCTGTTTGTTCACCTCAAGCCATCTACTCCATCTTATCCCTGTGACAGGGGTAAGAGCAGGCAAGGTTGTGGTGAGGTGGGCACTAGACCTTCAAAGAATGAGGGGAGGAAGCAAATGTCAGGAGATCAGTGCAAAAAGTGGTAATGAGTGTGTGTGCTGATAGCCCGTGATGTGAGGCCGGGGAGTTGGATCTTCTATTCCCTTTTCCTCAGCCTACTGTGCTCTGGCTTCTCCTTCCATTGTTCTGTGGAGAATAATTTAAAAGGACGATAGCAAATCCTTGAAAGCTTGGTATTGGATAAATTAAAAAGGAGATGTGATAAGGATTGAAATAAATATTTCTTGCAATAGAATCTTGAGAGAGAGCCTCGTGGAAACTGACTGAAAATGAGAAACATACCTGGGTTTTGGGGCACTGCCCTTTCTCAACTAGTGAGGATAGGAGCTGAGACTTGAGTACGAGGGATAAATGAAGTAAAACCATATTCTAGAATGTGTGAGCTGGGGCTATACATGCTGAGTGGTATATGTTTGCTGGACTGTGTGTATGTGGGTCTCCATTAGGGAAGCTGCACTGAGGAGAGGGAGAGTAGTTCTCTACCTTGAGCATCTTTTCCCCATTAATCATAGCTATGCGCACGGAGGGAAAATGGGCTAACATGTTTACCAAAATATCTGCTATGATACCTTCCCACTCTTTTCCTTCCTCCCCTCTCTACAGCATGTGACATTTGCAATTACTCCACTCTCCACACAACTCATTCCCACTCTTACTTTACACACAACTGACTCTTGTTCTATCTAATGTTTAAATATGGGGTCCTTATCTTAGGGGCCGCAGACCTCCAAAGGTTCATGGCTAGAACTAGATTTCAGTGTAACCCGTTTCCTTTGTAATCCTAGGTACTCTATGCATTAAAAAATTAATTAAAAAAAATTAATTCTGAGAAGGGGTCAATAGGCTTGACCAAAGAAGCAAAGGGGTTCACCATACACAAAAATATTAAAAACCATGAAACACATCCAAATGTTTCCATCCTGGTCTTCCTTTCATTTATTCTATATGTTCTCACTTAATAGTTCCCGAGATTTTGACTCCGTTCCACCCATTTCCTTTTCAAAGGGCCTATTTTTTGGCTTTTCTGGAAGTCCAGTTTCATAATCAACAAACTATATTCCCAATCTTTTCCTAGAACATTCTCATGCCTCCCTAGCTCTCACTAAAACTCCATCTTTCTCGAGCTCAAGCCTTTCTCAGTTAAAGAAAAAAAGTCCTTTGACACTCTCCCTTACTCAAGTTACCCTCTCTCATTTCCTATTGTAACAAGTTACCTTGTAGCCAAAAATGACTCAAATTTATTCTTTTTTTTTTTTTTTTTTTTAGTTATCATGTTCAGTTAGCCCTTCAATAGATGAATGGATAGAGAAGATGTGGTACATATACACAATGGAATATTATTCAGATTTATTCTTTTATAAGCCTGCAGGTCACAAGTCCAAAATGAATCTTATGGGGCTAAAACTGAGGTATTGGAAGGTCTGGTTCATTCTGAAAACTCCAGGGGAGAATCTGTCCCTTGCCTCTTCCAGCTTCTAGAGGTGGATGTCATTCCTTAGCTCATAGCAGCAAGTCCCCAATCTCTCCTTCAGTTATTACCTTCTCCTGCCCTGATCTAGTGCCTCCTCCATAAAGTCCCCTGTGATACACTGCCTAAGGGATAATCCAGGATCATCTCCCATCTCAAAATCCTAATTCAGTCACACCTGCAAAACCCCTCTTGCCACAGAAGATGATGTAGTCACTGGCCTGCAAATTAGGATCTGGACATCTTCCGGGACCACTATTCAGCCTACCATACACCCCGATTTCTCTCATCTTTGAATGCTTAACCCTCTGCTCCAAATTTGTCCCCCACATTTAATATCAATAAATAGCACTATCATTCATTTTGAATCCAGAGGCTCACTACTGCTTGTTTTCTTTTCCTCAACACTCACTTCAAGAAAGGGAGTAACTGGGGCGCCTGGGTGGCTCAGTGGGTTAAGGCCTCTGCCTTGGGCTCAGGTCATGATCTCGGGGTCCTGGGATCCAGCCCCGCATCGGGCTCTCTTCTCGGTGGGGAGCCTGCTTCCACCTCTTTCTCTGCCTGCCTCTCTGCCTACTTGTGATCTCTCTCCTCTCTGTCAAATAAATAAATAAAATCTTTTAAAAAAAAAAGAAAAGAAAAGAAAAAGAAGGAGTAACCAAAATCCAATGCATGAATAAGTTTTGTTGATTCTGTCTCCGATATCTTAACTGCCCACTTAATGTCTGGTCAAGGCCACCATCAAATCTCACCTGGATGAGGGCAAAACCTCCTTATTGGTCAGCCCCATTTACTGTTGCCTTATTCCATTCAGTCTCCCTGTAGTATAGACAACTCTATTTTAATAATGCAAAGCTGATTAAGTCACTGTTTTAATTTTTTTTAATGGCTTGGTATATCCCAATTCAACATAAAGGAATTGGTTCTTCATATTTCCTGTACACTGCACATATTTGCCAAAAACTGTGGCTTTAACACAGAGAGCAGGCATTTCGTTCGCTGACCTACCCACGCGGATTCTTGCAAAGGGGAAAAAGCCACGAAGGGGCGTTTGAAAGCTAAGCTGGGAGAATCCACCGCCTTTAACCGGAGCCGCCCATCCTCCATTCTCCGCGCGGACTGCATCCAGGAGCAGAAGCATCACCAAGTTTCCCTCCTGTAGATGGGTCCCGAAGGTGGTCAGTGGGAGCCAGATTCGCTGGAAACAATGCAAATTAGGAGTAAACAAGACCTCGCCCTTTAAGGAGAAGTTGCGGTCAAGGGCTTCCGTCCCTGCTTCCCCCTTGCGCTCTCACTCCGGGTGCAGAGTGCGTTGTCACTCACCTCTTCGCCTCGCTCCCTGCGCTTTCCTTCGAGGTTGCACCTGCTTACTCGAGGTGCCTGCGGACGATGACAGCGGCTTCTCGGAGGAGCCCTCGGCCTCTCGGGCCGCCGGCGCTCCCTCTCTCGGGCTCAGGAGGAGCCCTCCTGGCGGTTCTGGTGCTGCTCGCGGTGCCGGACGCGTGGGGTGAGACGCAGGGCTGGGCTCTCGGGTCCCCAGGGTGGCGCGCGAAGGCAGGTGGGCTCTGGGGTCCCCCTTTGTGCCGGGATCCAAGGTGGCCTCCGGGTGAGCGTGGAGTTGCCTTCTTCCGGGGGCGGGAAGGGGGGCTCGTGTGGTCCCAGCCGGGAGCGCGCAGGTGCTTGGAGGTGCCGCCGGCAATTACCCGCTTTTGTGTGTTAACAAAGTTGTGGAGTGCTGATCTCAGCGAAGGAAAGGGTGGTGGGAAATAGGAGTAAATTGGGTTCTGATTTTAGCAAGTTATTAAGTGTGAGGAAAATTACTACACCTGTCCCAATGGATTTCCTCTTTTGTGCGGTGGAAAACACTGATTTCTACCTCGTGGTGGTGATACTTGAATGGCATAAAGCGTGTCGGGGTCTAGCACAGAGCCTGTCACTTAATCATGTTCCACCCCACCCCCCCCAGCCGTTACTTCTGCCCTTCACCAGGGTGTTTGGACAGGCAGTCCTGGGGGTGCAGTTCTCACCTTAAACTGCCCTTCATCAGACTGCATTCAACCACTCACACCCCAAACCACCACAGACGCTCACTGAGAGCCTTCCTTTACACAAATCCCGTGGCAGCACTTGAGGTTAGAAGGGCAGGGAAACCCCGGAGCCCTCGCTGTCACAAGTTGCAGAAGGGAAATGAACAATTAATCTTGTAACACTGAAAAAATAAAATAAAAGTATTTGGGGAAAAAATAAAAATAAAAAAGGGAAATGTAGAGATGTTTACCCAGTGTGGCATTTTGGTCACCTGGTTAGTACAAAATAAAGCCTGTTATGACTATTTGGAAAGTTTGCAGTGGCATCTTCCCTTCCTTCCTTCCTTTTAAATAGGTAAACAACTTCACTTTAAATCCTTCTCTTATTTTTTGGCCTTCCAAGAAGTCTTCTAAGTTGTTCGGACTCACTGGTAACATCTCAGTTGAAATGAGAGTCTTAATTGCTTTTGTCCAACCTCTTCTTGACAACCGATTTTGTTCTCCACTGTCGCTAGACATTACGCATTCAGTATTGCTTGTGCCTTCTCTTCTAAGAGAGGAAGGAACAAGGAAAACCCTTGTTTCCACAAAAGTTGTTATTAGGAACGCCTGGGTGGCTCAGTCGGTTAAGCATCTGCCTTCAGCTCAGGTCATGATCCCACCATCAGGCTCCTTGCTCAGCAGGGAGCCTGCTTCTCCCTCTGCCTGCCATTCCCCCTGCTTGCTCAGTCTCTCTCTCTTTTTCTCTGATAAGTAAATAAGTAAAATCTTTTTTAAAAGTTGTTATTGGGGTGCCTCTGTGGCTCAGTCAATTAAGCGGCTGCCTTCAGCTGGGGCAGGGTCCTGGGATAGAGCCCCCCATCTGGCTTCCTCCTTAGCGAAGAGCCTGCTTCCCCCTCTCCCTCTGTTGCTCGCCTGCTTGTGCTCTCTCTCAGTCTCTCTGTCAAGTGAATAGATGGAATCTTAAGAGAAAAAAATTGTTATTAATATTTTGTCTCCCTAGACATCGTAAAGTAACCTGTCAGGTGAAGAAACATGATAAAACCTAAAAGTTTTATTTTCATAAAAGAGTCATGCCAAGTAAATTAAGCAATCTGTTGTCAGTGCTTAGAAATGTTTGTGGACCTTTTGAGTATCTGGTCCTTTTTGCACTGGAATGTGAATTGCAAAATATATATATATATACATATATATATTTACTAAGATTATCATAATAACTTCAAGATGTGAAACAGCTAAACTATCTGATAATTTACTTGCCAAAGGAATGTAGACACAGAAAGTGCTGATGGAATGCTGCTTAAAGCACTGTGGACTTTATGAGAGAGCTGTGTCTTCAAGGCCCATGCACATAGAAGTTGGGTGGTGAGGTTTCATGAAATCTCCTTAATTGGGAGGCCAGGGTTCTCCTTTTTTCCAGCCTCCGCTACTCAGTAGCTATGGGCCTGGGGTCCAGCAAGTCAGTAAGTTACCTGAGTTTCAGTGTCCCTGTTTATAAAATGAACATAATCGACATCCGGCCATCGGAGGGGATTACTGAAAAAACAAATGAGGTATGTGATAGTGTTTCGAAACCTGAAAATCCCCGTGCAGACATATGAAGCCGTGAGTAGGAGGTTCCCTCAAGAAGAGTCTAACAGCCACCACATGGATGTAAAGGGGGACATCTCAGCTTCAGGGATCAGAGAAGGCTGAGTGGGAAGGAGCATGGATTTAGCAACATGTAAGGCTTGAGTCCAGAAAGGACTGGGCAGGCTGATTCACAGGGGTGCTTACTTCACCTACAGATTGGCCTGTTAGGATGGTGTAGACTGTAGGGCAGCCTCTGGCGCCCTCACCTGTCCTTGGGTGAGATGCCTCTCTGTCGCCCAGCTGTGTGGAGATGAGAGCTAGAAGGGAGCGAAAGGCTTGTTGCTTTCTGTGATCAGCCACATATTTCGGTTCACAGATGCTCAGATGAGCAGATTTATGGTTTATATTACCTGGTTTTATCTAACATAAACTTTATGATTGGACAAGTAACTTCAAAGTTTTTCTGCATAGAAACAGAATGAAGATAATTCTAATAAGGCCAGCTTAAGCAAACAAGAAAACAGCATAGCTGACAATACCTTCCACATAGACACACACACACACACACACACACACACACACAGGCACACACACATATCCAGGCTCTTTGTCAGAGACATGAAGAGGGGGAAGAAACATTGTCAGTCGAATCACAAGTGGTGACCAAAAGTTGACAAAAACAAAAAATTCAGAAAGTATCAAGACTAGTTGAAATGATAGCTTTACATCCACTATAGGGAATAGAGAAACTCATTGTGACTATTTGGTCCTTGTAGATGTTAATTAATGATTATATTAAATCATCATGATTAGCAAAGCCCTTAAAATGTTTATTTCATCTGTATCATATTTTTAAATTTCTATTTATATGTAATACAAATTACATGTTTATAAATACAAAATTAGTAAATATATATATTTAATATTTTACTATACATAATATATTACATGTAATATAAAATAGTTATATTTCTGTTATATAACAGTGTTATATGCATATATTATGCAATATTTATTTAGATGACATGACATATTATAATTCATTATTATATAATTGACATATAATTGCATTATATATGATACATAATAGCTTTGTTAAGCTATATAATAATATAATTTAATTTATAGTATTAAGTTAGCATAGCTTATGTGGTTTATAATTTATAATATACGTTAATCTGTAAAATATATAATATATACTGTAATATAATAAATTAATGTCATATATAACATACCAAATTATATATTAGAATATATACTCTTATATGTTAAATTAGATTATATAATATCGCGAATATATAATATGCTAATACTATGAATGTATAAATATTTTTAAACATTATATATAAATATATAAATTTTTAAAATTATGTTCAGTTAGCCACTGTACAGTACATAATTAGTTTTTGATGTAATGTTCAATGATTTATTAGTTAAGTATAACATCCAGTGCTGATCACACAACACGTGCCCTCCTCAATACCCATCACGCTGTTACCCCCTCCCCCAACCCTCCTCCCCTCTGAAACCCTCAGATTGTTCCCCCGGGGTCTGTAGTCTCTTATCGTTCATCTCCCTCTCTGATTTCTCCCCCTTTAGATTTCCTTCCCTTCCTCTGTGGTTCTCCATGCTATTGTTTATGTTCTACATATGAGTGAAACCATATGATAATTGTCTTTCTCGGCTTGATTACTTCATTTAACATAATCCCCCCCAGTTCCATCCATGTCAATGCAAATGGCATGTATTCATCCTTTCTGATGGCTGAGTAATATTCCATTGTATATATGTACCATGTCTTCTTTATCCATCCATCCATTGTAGGTCATCTCAGCTCCTTCCACAGTTTGGCTATTGTGGACATTGCTGCTATGAACATTGGGGTGCATGTGGCCCTTCTTTTCACTACATCTGTATCTTTGGTGTAAATACCTACTAGTGCAATTGCTAGATCATAAGGTAGCTCTATTCTTAACATCTTGAGGAACCTCCATACTGTTTTCCAGAGTGGCTGTACCAGCTTGCATTCCCACCAACAGTGGAAGAGGGTTCCCCTTTCTCCACAACTTCTCCAACATTTGTTGTTTCTTGCTTTGTCAATTTTTGCCATTCCAAATGGTGTAAGGTGGTATCTCACTGTGGTTTTGATTTGTATTTCCCTGATGGCTAGTGATGTTGAACACTTTTTCATGTGTCTGTTAGCCATTTGTATGTCTTCTTTGGAGAAGTGTCTGTTCATGTCTTCTGCCCATTTTTTGACGGGGTTGTTAATTTTTTGAGTGTTGAGTTTGAGAAGTTCTTTATAGATCTTGGGATATCAGCCCTTTATCTGTAATGTCATTTGCAAATATCTTCTATCATTCTGTGGGCCACTTCTTAGTTTTTTTGACTATTTCCTTTGCTGTGCAGAAGCTTTTTATCTTGACGAAGTCCCAAAAGTTCATTTTTGCTTTTGTTTCACATGCCTTTGGAGATGTGTCTTGAAAGAAGTTACTGTGGCCAGTGTTGAAGAGGTTACTGCCTATGTTCTCCTCTAGGATTTTGATGGATTCCTGTCTCACATTGAGGTCTTTCATCCATTTTGAATTTTCTTGTGTATGGTGTAAGGTAATGGTCCAGTTTCATTCTTCTATATATAGTTGTCCAACTTTCCCAGCACCACTTATTGAAGAAACTGTCATTTTTTCATTGGATATTTTTTTCTGATTTGTCAAAGATTAGTTGACTATAGAGTTGAGGGTTCATTTCTGAAGTGTTTATTCTGTTCCATTGGTCTATGTGTCTGTTTTTGTGCCAATAACATGCTGTCTTGGTGATCACAGCTTTGTAATATAGCTTGAAATCAGGCAACGTGGTACCCCCTGTTTTTCTTTTTCATCATCCCCTTGGTGATTCGGGGTCTTTTCTAGTTCCATAAAAATTTTAGAATTTTTCTTCCAACTCTTTGAAAAATACCAATGGTATTTTAATAGAGAGGGAGATGAAAAAATGTCGATTACTCTGGGCAGGATAGACATTTGGACAATGTTTATTCTTCAAATCCATGAGCTTGGAATGTTTTCCATCTTTTTGTGTCTTCCTCGATTTCTTTCATAAGTGTTCTGTAGTTTCTAGAGTACAGATCTTTACCTCTTCAGTTAGGTTTATTCCTGGGTATCTTATTATATATTAAATTAGATTATATAATATACCAAATATAATATATAGCATAACAATATTATGAATACATAAAGATTTTTGACATTAAAAATATAAAATTTTTGAAAGTACATGCTCTTTTTTTTCTTTAACTGATAGCGTGTTTAAATAAAACACTTGCAGATCTTTTCATAAAAGAGTCGAATATGCAGAATGGAGAGCAGAGTGTACTTCAGGTTGATGGTCTATGTTTTAACAAGGACATGGAAGTAATAAGTAAATTGTGCTTTTAGCACAGAATAAATGCATCTTCCTGGAACGGACGGTTTGAGTCAGGAGTACTTCCAAGTAAACTCTGTTACCCAAGATAAAAACCACAATGAGATGGCAATATACATCTGCTAGAATAGCTTAACTGTTAAAAATTGACCATAGCAAGTGTTGGCAATAAGGTGAAGTAACTGGAATCACTACTCCTCGATGAAATGATACGACCACTTTGGAAAAGCTAAACACAAATGTATCCTATAACTGAGCATTTTACTCCTAGGTATTGACTCAAGAGAAATGAAAGCATCTGACCACACAGAGACTTGGGCATGGATTTTCATAGTGACTTTATGTGTACGAGCCAACAACTGGAAATAATCTAAATGGCATTCAACATAGGCAAACTAAATTGAGGTATATCTGTACAACCAATTATCAACCAGCAAAAAAAAAAAAAAAAAAAAAAATACTTTTTATATATACAACAACCTAGATGAATCTCAAAAGTAAGGATTCTGTGTAAAAGCTAGACCAACAAAAGGAGAAAAAAAAAGTACAAACCAAGTGAGTTGGTTTATATGAAATTCTAGAAGATCAAATCAATCTGAAGTAAGAGGAAGCAGGCCAGAGATCACCTAGAGAAGGGAGTAAAGAGACAGATGGATAATAAAGCAAAATGAGGAAACTGTTGGCATGATGGAAATGTTTGTTATCTTGATTATGATAATGGTTTCATGGTGTACATATATATCAAGTTCATCAAATTATATACTTTAATTATTTTTCAACTATTGTATTTAATATATCATAAAGCTATGCAGAAGTGTTTTTTTAAATAAACTATGGTAGGTGTTGAGTTGATGGAGTTCATATTAATATATTTCTTATAATTTAAGGGATTGGGAATGAAGGAGGAAAAGGAAACCAGGGCTTTGCAGATGTGGTTAAATTAAGAATCTTGTGATGGGAAGATTATCCTGGGTTATCTGGGTGGTTGGCCCTCCGTGTAATCACAAAGGTTCTTAAAAGAGGGAGGCAAAGGATCAAAGGCAGTAGCAGAAGATTTAAATATGGCTCATGGGAGCGTAAAGTATATGTAGAATTTAAAAACCTAAACATGATAGAACAAAAGACAGGAAGGAAGTAAACAGAGTGAGCATTTTCTACGGTTCTTGCTTTGCTGGGGAAATGATAATAGTTCATTACACGTTAACATGGTAGGGATGTAGGGATGTATGTTATCTTTAGCGGAGCTATAAAAGAAAGTGTCACAAATAATCTAATAAGAAGAAATAACAATAGGGACTCCTGGGTGGCACAGTCAATTGAGCATCTAACTCCTGATTTCCAATCAGGCCATGATTTCAGGTCGTGCTCAGCTCGGAGTCTGCCTGAGATATTCTCTCTCTCTCTCTCTCTCCTTGAGCCCCTCTCCCTGCTCATGCTTTCTCTTTCTCTTTAAATAAATAAATTAATTAATTTCCTTTTTTCAAAGGAAATAAAATTTCCTTTTTTCAAAAAGGAAATAACAGTAAAATAATATATACAATCCATAATCAAAATGAAGGCAAAATAGAAGAGCATAAAGAACATAGGAAAGAAAGGACAAATAAAAATCAAATGAGATGATAGATCTAATTGTGAATACATCAACAATTATAGTAAATATAAATAGATAATTCCACTTTACAGACAAAGATTAGCGGAGTGCTGCATTTCCCAAATTGTCAGCTGATATGCCCTGGGAACCTCCAGGATCTCACAGGAGACTTATGGGCTATTTTACATTTTTGGTGGAACAGCAATTCTTGGTATCTCTCAGATACTGTGAAACTACTAGCTCCCAATAACCCCTGGCTACATTAGATTGCAATAGAGTCCTTTTATTATTTTTTTTTTCAGTAGGTTCCTCTTGATGACAACAAATCTTTGCAAAACTGGGTTTTTAGAAGTGGCTGTGATAAAAGTATCTAATGAAAACTATTGTAGAATAAGAAATGAGGTGGTGGTTTACAATTCAATTCTAAAGTTTGAGAAGTTAAGCAGTGTTCAACATCCCACTGTGAAGAGTTGTGAACAGGGTTGCCCGGGTGGCTCAGTTGGTTGAGTAGCTGACTTCAGCTCCGGCCATGATTTCAGATTGCTGGGATAAGCCCTGCATGAAAGGTGTTCCGGGGCTCTGCACTCAGTGGAGCATCTGCTTGAGATTCTCTCTCTCTCTCTCTCTCTACCCCTCCCATTCGTGCACACTCTCTTCCTCTCTCTCTCAAAATAATAAAGCTTAAAAACAAAAAGTTCATTTCTAAGTTCATTACTACGAGAAATAAGTGTTTAACATTATTAAGGTGTTCTGTTTCTTTGATCACATCGATGAAGCATATTGGAGAAAAAGAGGAAGTAAATAGAAGTTTTTCCGTTAACTTGGATGTCACTGTGGTCTTGGCCTCTAGGTCAGTGCAGAGCCCCGGAACACCTTTCATTTGCCAAGCTTGCCAATCTGACTGACGAGGATGAGTTTCCCATTGGGACATTTCTGAAGTACGAGTGCCGCCCGGGTCACTACAGGAGAGTGTTCTTTATCACCTGCCTCCCCAACTCGGCCTGGTCAAGCGCTGAAAACAAGTGTCGACGTAAGTACTTCCGGACTGAGAACTCTATGGCGATCAACCATCCATGAGAGCTGATTCAAGTGTTCAGATTTTGGAGCTGAGACACATATGATTGTTGAGTTTGCCCCAAGTAGAGCACATGTGATAGTTATTCCTTCCGTCCCATCTTCCTACTGCTCTGACTTGCTGGCACCTTCATTACAAGTTCATCTCATGAGAAATGACCATCACAAGGCACAATGCTGGGAAAATCTCCATTCAGTAAGGGTTTCCCATTGTCACCGTTGAAACTAGGTCACGAATGACTCAGAAAAGGGAGGAAAAATGTAGGTGGGGAGAGAATCCCAGACTTTGAGATCTTTGATTTGTGCTGGTTGAATGAGAAAATAACCACTTTGGTAATAAGTGCAGTTTACATTTTGCTGGGAGGCACAATACAGGGATGAGATCAATTTGGGGTGGGGGGAGTCTTTTTTAGAAGTGGAGCCTTGTAGGTGACTGACCCTGAAGCCGTCTGGTTAGTTTCTTCGAGGTAGCAAAACCTGCGGAATGACAAATGCTTTTCAGTGAGCTCCAGCCAGGTTGGGACCTTATGTACTGAGAGGAGTTCGGAGTGTTCTATACCCAATGCCCCAGTTCTGCTTCTCTGCCATAGGTAAATCATGTGGAACTCCTCCAGAACTCATAAATGGCAAAATGACTGTTAACGGCGACGCCCAGTTTGGATCAACTGTTAATTATGCCTGTAACGAGGGGTGAGTTGACAGCAGCTCATTTGGCTTGACAGTTCCAGAATGGTAGCACCAATCTCTAAACAAGAGTCTTAGAATGTCTTCCTTTCAAAACACAGCAGTAATATTTCTCTTTTTTTTTAAGATTTCATTTATTTATTTATTTATTTGACACAGAGAGAGAGAGAGAGAGATCACAAGTAGGCAGAGAGGCAGACAGAGAGAGAGGGGAAGCAGGCTCCCCACTGAGCAGAGAGCCTGATGTGGGGCTCGATCCCAGGACCCTGAGATCATGACCTGACCAAAGGCAGAGGCCCAACCCACTGAGCCACTCAGGCGGCCCAGCAGTAAGATTTCTAAGTAGAGGTGGTGGCTTGAATCCAGATATTTAACTCCATTTGAAATGACGAAACACATATTTGAAAAATAGGAAAAACCTGTATCTGTGCTAGAAATGTGGGGGTGGGGAGGAAAGATGCCTATGACACACCAAATTCGTGCACCTAAAACCAAGTGAAGCATTCACTAAATGGGGAGGACCCGCTCTCTAGGGAGCAAATGGAACAAACATTAGTAGATCCGTGCATATATTCTCACTCAAAGCAACAAGAGCCGGAGATGGTGGACTCAGAAGTGGGAAAGAATGGTTTGTTTAGAGTACATTAAAAGGATTATTCACCACGACCAAGTGGGATTTATTCCTGGGATGCAAGGTTGGTTCAACATTCGCAAATCAATCAACATAATACAATACATTAATAAAAGAAAGAACAAGAACCATATGATACTCTCAATTGATGCTGAAAAAGCATTTGACAAAGTACAACATCCTTTCCTGATCAAAACTCTTCACAG
>CM052814.1:30856704-30884466 GCA_028533885.1 Nasua narica
AAAAGGTGTCCAAATTGGAAGGAAGAATTAAAACAATCTCTGTTTGCAAATGATGTGTTTTGTATAGAAAATCGCGCGCGCGCACGCACACACACACACACACACACACACACATCCAAGTAAGTACATGAAAAGAGATTCAGCTTTGTTAGCCATTAGGAAAATGCAAATTAAAACAACAATGGAACAAGACTACACACCTATCTGAGTGGCGAAAATATAAACTAGTGAAAACAGCAAATGCGAGCGTGGATGTAGAGGAACTGGGTCACTCGTTCACCGCTGATAGGAACATAAACTGGTAAATGCACTCTGGAAAACACAAATGAGCTATTAAGCCATGGAAAGCCATGGAGGAAACTTAAAAGCATTTTACTAAGTGAAAGGATCCAATTTGAAAAGGCTAAATACTGTATAGTTCCAGGAAAGTGGCACTCTGGAAAAGAAAATATGGAGTAAAAAAATCCATAGTTGCCAGGGGTTGGGAGGAGGGAGGGACAAATAGGCAGCGGTCAGAAGATGTTTAGGGCCGTGAAACTACTCTGTGTGATTCTGTAAGGGTGGATCAGTGTCATTATATGTTTGCACAGACCCATAGACTGTACAACACCAAGACTGAACCCTAATGTAAACTATGGACTACAGGGGATAATGATGCGTCAGTATAGGTTCATCAGTTGCAAGCAACTGTACCAGTCTGGGGGGGTTGTGGATAATGTGGGAAGGTGTATGCATGGTAGGGAAAGGGAGTCAATGGGAAATCCCTGTATCTTCCTGGGCAATATTACCGTGAACCCAGAACTGCTCTTAAAAAAAGTCTGTCTAAAAGTTGAATACTTGTAAGCACACTCACATACACACAAATTAGTACAAACAAAACTGAGGAAGTTTGAATAAAATTGGTGATCATACCTATGTCAGTATCCTGCTTTAAATATTATACTATAGTTTTGCAAGACATTGTCCATGGGGGGAATTTAAATTTCCCAAGGCTTATGGCACACTTGGAACAGTTTGTGGCACACTATGTGAGAATTTCTACCTTTAACATTTTAAATATGAAATCCACGTTCACCTTTTTTTTTGCTTCTGCTTGGTTTTCCTTTGGTTCTAGTTTGATGAATATTAAACATGTTAGGCTTAAACAAAAACGTAGCTTAAAGTAATAAAGAGCAGAGAACCCATTTAGCTTAGAAGCCATGAAGAAAAATTTAAGTCTGAATAAAGACGTAAAATTTGGGAAAGTGATAGTACTGTGACAAATGGAAATTGTCCTTCTGAATTCTCCAAGATTTCACTCTCTTGTAAGTAGCAATTTAAGTAGGAAAATGAACAGGGAAAATAACATTCATTCTTCTTTCCCTTTAGATACCGACTTATTGGTAGGACCTCTATTGCATGCATCATCTCAGGCAAGACTGTCAGCTGGGATAACGACCCACCTATTTGTGAGAGTGAGTTGAAATAGCCTTTGCTATTACCTTTACCAATAGATTCTAAGTTTCCCCCTAAAGTTCTACAAATCTTCATTGGATTCCTTTTGTGCATCTAACCCTCAAAACCTATGGGGTTTCTGGCAACTGTTTCCTTAGGTTTTCCTTATCTTGTGCCTTTTCTGAATCTGGGGACTTAATGCATAAAAGCCTTCAAACCTTAGTTTTTCTTCAATTAATTCAGAATTATGTTGATTGTGTCACCCCCAGTGTAACAGTCATTCTGCTTGGCAAATTAGTCAAGGTTTTTTTAAAGCGATGCTCTCGAAGGTTGGTGAAACTGTGGATGAATCAACACTTGCACACACTTAGAGTTTCACTAAACCTCTTAAGAGGTACCGTGTGCTCTAAGCCTCAAAAGGGGGATATATTTTGACCCACTTCTTAGAATTTATACTTGGGAAATAAACACAGATTTGTACTAGGAATTCACTATACACTTTTCATTGCTTCATTCATTATAATAACAAAAATGTTAAAGTAACCTAAATGTTTCCAACTATGATTTGGAAAGGAAAGAGTCATGTTAAAAATGACTGTAGAGAATTCCCTAAGAAACATGAACTCGAGCCACACAGAATTAGAAGAAATACATCCAGGAGCACCTGGGTGGCTCAGTCTGTTAGGTATCTGACTTTTGATCTCAGCTGAGGTCTTAATCTCAAGGTTGTGGGTTTGAGCCCTATGTTGGGCTCCACACTTGGCTTGGAGCCTACTTAAAAGAAGAGCAGGAGGAGGGAGAAGAAGGAGGAGGAAGAGAAGGAGAAGAAGGGGAAGAAGAAGAGGAAAGAGAAGGAGAACATTTATCTGAATGTTATTCAGATAAAAATAACAAAAACGCAAGAACAAACAAAGAAACATGATGGTCCTAGAAAAGGAGAAGCAACTAATGATCTATAAAGATGTTAATTACATACTTTTATGTGAAAAAATTAGATGACAAAACAGTACTCTGGCTAGATCTCTTTATTTAAAGATAATATACCTATATCTATTCCTCGATTTTCATCTTTATTTCTAATTCTCTAACTGTTCCTATATCTAATCTCTGGAGAATGGCTTCAAGCCTCCTTGGTGAAGGTGGGAGGAAACTTCCAGTGTAGTTCTGGCAGCGTGCTTTCTCAAAAAGATCCCATCTTCTATTCATTTGAGCGGCTCCGGGTCTGTCCACAGCCTCCCAGGTCCGGGAAATGGTTGACGAATAACCATGACTTTTTTTTTTCAGTGATTCAAGTCAGACATAGATGTTTTCTGCTTGTACCCATCGAATAATACTTTACTGCACTCTTCATCTATTTCACTTTTAGAGGCTCCAAAGCAATTACCCAAGGACCAAGGTCTCTGCAGGAAATCATTCTAATCTCTGTTTCAGTTGCCTCTGGCTATTAAGTGCCTGAGGTCCTTTGGTCTCCATTGAATTCGAGAAACCCAGATCAATAACAAAACTCCCAATGTCATTCCCAGGCCACAGGGAATAGCCATCCCAGAGTCTGTCAAGAATACTGAAAATTCCACAGGAATGTATTTCTCAAAGTCTTGGGTGAAAGGATAAAAGGTCTCTCTTTCAACACCCCCCCCCACCCCCACCCCCCCCACTGCACCTAGTTAAGGAGTGGACAAACAAGACTCACAGAAGTCCACTCTGGCATTCCTAAATCCCTAAGCCATAGGATTTCTTCCTCAGGACTACAATAAGAAAGTTCCTGTATTTCAACTTCATTTAGTGTAGGTCACCCTCTAATACAATGAATTGACAATCTTAATTTTTTTTTTGTACCTTCTTGTAGGTCATAATTTGTACTCTCCTCCCCTCCCGACCCCTCCTCCCCCGGCCCCAATTCCACCTCCACGTCTGCTAGGACTTAAATCAGGTTGAAGGACCAGAAACAAGGTGAAGTAGTAAGGGTAGGTCCTAAGGAAGATCAGCAGCCCCTGAAATTGGAGTTGCCAGATTTAGTAAATAAAAATACAAGATGCCCAGTTAAACTTGTATTTCAGCTAGGCAACAAATATTTTTGTATTCTAAATACGTGCCTTGCAGTATTTGGGATATACTTATACTTGGAACTAGTTTTCGATGTTTTTCTGAAATTCAAATCTAACCGGATGTCCTGTGTTCTTCTGGAAAGCCTATCTGGGCAGCTACCTCAGGACAGGTCATTATAGGTTCTCTGGACAAGGGGAGGCTTACCTCCTCACACGGTTGGGGGAGGGGGAAGGCGTGGTTGCTGCTTCTGGTGAAGAAGACTCAGCAGAATTTCCAGGTACAAAATATTTAGCATCCTTAGAATCTATCCATGTATCTCCATCTCAGATTGTATTTATTTTTAAGATTTTATTTATTTTTTGACAGAGAGGAGAGAGATCACAAACAAGCAGAGAGGCAGGCTGGGGGGGGAGGGGGAAGCAGGCTCCCCGCTGAGCAGAGAAACCAATGCGGTGCTCGATCCCAGGACCCTGAGATCATGACCTGAGCTGAAGGCAGAGGCTTAATCCACTGAGCCACCCAGACGCCCCTCACAGAAATATTTTATAATATATCCAGCACCTATAGTCTTTCTTGGGGGGGAGGAAATGGAAGTAGAGTGATTTTTTATTTGAATTACTAAGATTCCCCTTACCAGAAGAAGAAGCCTCCTTAGGAATTTTTTTTATTTATTTTTTTAAAGATTAATTGATTTTTTTAAAGAGAGAGAGAGCCAGTTGTGGGAGGAGGGTCAGAGGGCGAATCCTCAAAAAGACTCCCAGCTGAGCACAGAGCACAACTCCCAATGCCAGGCTCAATCCTGAGAGCTCCCAGAGGTCATGACCCCAGTGGAAGCCAAGAATTGGACACTTAACAGGCTAAGTCACCCCGGAACCCCAAGAAATTTTATGTTTAATTACACGTGTTTGGGAATTTTGGATAAAGTTACTTAGTTCTAGTTACATAGTATTATAGTAATACAATGTACTTCGTCCTCCAACTACATTTTCAAATGTATTGAGGATGTTTTGTGAACTAATATATGATCATGTCTACGTATCATGTTGTATCAAACTTCAGCTTGGAAAAAATGAGTTTGTAAATTTTCTATCTTTTACGTCTCATGAAACATTTGAAATCACATTTGGAAGTGTGTATTACCTGAAAGTAACTTGATAGAACATTTATGTAAAATATTTCTCTATTCCAACAAATTTCTTTGTCCATAATAGCTTTTTAATTTTCTTGAATGAATATTGGTAATTTCTATTTCCATTCATATCATTTAGAGTTTCAGAATGTTTAACAGTACATCAGTCTATAGTTTCATATAATTTTCTTATACATATGCAAATATTTTGAATTCTATTTCCTACTCCGGTGTATCTGTGTTGTTTCTCTCCCCTTCCATTTTTCTTTTAGCAAGGGTCTTTTTATTTTTTTTTAGCAAGGGCCTTTTTTATTTTTTTTAAACCTTTTCTTTCTTTCTTTTTAAGATTTTATTTATTCCTTTGACAGAGAGAGAGAGAAAGAGAGAGATCACAAATAGGCAGAGAGGCAGGCAGAGAAAGAGGAGGTGAAGCAGGCTGTATACTGAGCAGAGCCCGATGCAGGGCTCGATCCCAGGACCCTGAGATCATGACCTGAGCCGAAGGCAGAGGCTTTAACTCACCGAGCCACCCAGGCACCCCCGCAAGGGTCTTTAATTTGAAAGCTATCCTGAGCTAATAACAAAATGGAAATTAAGAAGGCAAATGGGAAAGAGTAGGGGAAAATTGTGTACACTATGGTGTGATAATATGATCAAAGAGCTTTCTAAAATGAAAGGAATGTGGATTGTTTTTTAAAAATGCACACGCTCATAGGAAATAGTCTAAGTAGGAAGGGCAGAAGACATGCTATTATGCCCACCAAAATCACAACCTTGTAGAAATGTATCTACATGTTAACAAAGATTAAAAACCAGTAGCAATGTAAAACTAGTTCTACCCATTGCATTTTTCTGACTAGCTCTTTTGATTCACTATTATTTAAGTTGCCATCTCTTTTCCCAGCCATTCCTTGCGGGCCACCCCCAGCCATTGCCAATGGAAACATCTTTGGCACCTACAGAGAATATTTTCCCTATGGAACCGTGGTGAACTATCGCTGCCAACCTGGACCGAGAGGGAAAAAGCTGTTTGAGCTTGTGGGCAACTCATCGATATACTGCACCAGCAGAGACAATCGCGTTGGCATCTGGAGCGGCCCTCCCCCTCAGTGCATCGTACCTAATAAATGCACAGCTCCAGACGTTAGCAATGCAGTGAGGGTATCTGAGAACAAAACCTTATTTTCCTTACAAGAAACCGTGAGGTTTATCTGTGAGCCCGGCTTTGTCCTGAAGGGACCCTCCAGCGTGCAATGCCAAGCCCAAAACAAATGGTGGCCGGAGTTGCCAAGCTGCACTCGCGGTGAGTCAGCCTGAGGCTTTGAAGGGACCGACAAAGGGCATGGGTTGCCAGGGGATCAGGAGATCACTGTCTGTCCTGGGAGAAGGATGCATCGTGGGAACAATGTGGGGAGATGAAACATGAAATTAAGCAAGTGTGTGTGAATGTGCGAGTGTGCACTTATGTATGGGTGCCTTCACTTTGAAAGCAGGAGCTTAACCCATCGAGGGAAGAGACATTTGGGACTCTCATATTGAGCATCCTCAGGGCAAAATACCTGCTCCAATATCTTTCCGATATTCTGAAGACTGAGGTGCACTTTCTACTCAGCTGTGCAATAAGCACTTTATTTTTTTTTTAAGATTTTATTTATTTGTCAGAGAGAGAGAGTGCGCACAAGCATGGGGAGCAGGAGGCAGAGCAGGCAGAGGGAGAAGCAGGCTCCCCGCTGAGCAAGGAGCCTGATATGGGACTTGATTCCAGGACGCTGGGATCATGACCTGAGCGGAAGGCAGTGGTTTAACCAATTGAGCCACCCAGGCGCCCCCACGATAAGCACTTTAAATGCCTTATCTCATCAACTTTATACAGCACTCCTTTACGATAGGGCTAATAATTCCGTGTTGACTCGCCAGCACTAGAGAAAGCACCCCCCGGGGGCCTGGTCATGCATTCGACCTCATGCCGGGAAGAACTCAGTTCCAGTGATCGGCCTCTTACTGGGTGTGAAGCTTTTGGCCACATCCCTTCCTCATTCTGAACTTCCACATCAGTATAAGGAGGGGGCGGGAGCATCATTTGATTTCCCTTGTTACACCTGACCTCCCCTTTAAAGATGAGCCTGTCGCTCCTTGGAGGGGTTAGAATGTAGCAAAAGACATTGCCTCATTTCCCCGTAACTGACTGGTCCTTGGCACCTGTTCTTTCCACAGTATGTCAGCCGCCTCCGGAAATTGTGAACGGTAAGCACAGCGCAGACGCCCAGGCCGATTTCTCCCCTGGGCACAAAGTGTTCTACAGCTGCGAGCCCGGCTATGATCTCCAAGGGGCAGCTTCTCTGCGCTGTACGCCCCAGGGAGACTGGAGCCCAGCAGCCCCGAGATGTGCAGGTGCCTACACTTTCATCTGTTTGCAGATCAATGTTCTTTGTCCTCACATGACCATCTTCCTTCTGATTTTTCTTGTTTGTTGTTGTTGTTGTTGTTTTCCTAGTGAAGTCGTGTGCGGGCTTCCGGGACCAGCTCCCTAATGGCCGCGTGCTCTTTCCACTGAATTTCCAGCTTGGGGCCAAAGTGTCCTTCGTTTGTGATGAGGGGTGAGTGTGACCTGGCAGAGAGACGGGGGACTCAGTACTCGATGCTGCTGTGCTGACACTGGGGGCAATGGGGGTCTATCCAGAGAACAAGCTGTCTAATGGCAGAGAAGTACCGGAAAGGACTGATACCTGAAACGGTGATTGGGAGTATGGTGGGAACCAGACAGAACCATGCACAGGTTCTGGAGAAGGAAAAACGGTAAATCCACTGAAGAGCAGAAGTATAACAGCAGATAATGAATATTTAGGTGAAACATTACATGCATGAATGAAAAGTAACTTGTAGGCATGAACGGATAAATATGGAAGAGTGGTGGTTTTTAAAAAACCATTGGGATGGCAAAGAAAGTCATTTGTAAGTAATATGCAGGGATTGTTTTAAGAAAAATTTAAACCACTCAAGAGTGGAATTTGGAATAGGAACGAAAGCATCAATAGGAGTATTTTTCCATCTAATTTTATGTCTTCTAATTAGTATTGGGCTGCACTGAAGGAGCACGGAGACCGAGGCTCGTGTTTGCGGTAATGTTGTGACCTCTCTACAGGAATCTTAACGACCCTGGTGTTATGTTCCAACAGCACTGACAGGAAAAAAGCATGGACGACAGAGCAGTCGTCCTCCATATATTCCAAGGATCCCTTGGCAGGCAGCAAATATCTGTCACCCAGCAGAGACCTGGAGGCAATCCAGGCAGCCGCTGCTCTGACAATAAGCCAGACCTCCAAAGAATTCTCTCTTCTCACCTTTTCCTATCTTCCCCAGATAATTTGGCTTGACTCATCAGTCGTGGGGATATGCCACAGGTGTCATTCTGGAACGTTCCGAACGTGTTGGCCAAAAACAGCAGCCTCTGCTGTCTTTCCTCACCTTCTCTGATTTACCAACTTAAATCGGGAGTTGTTTTCCTCCTGAGCCACCAGAGAGGAAAGTGCTACGGTGTGCCCTAGAGAACAGAGTTGCTGACAGACACAGGGAGCTGTCAGAGGCAGGCAGGACAGATGACCCTCCCCCCCAAAGGTCAACAACCAGAGACCGTGTCACTGCTCTGGCCTCACTGGAAACCACAATCCTGCCAAATGTTTTGATTTCGGAGCCTCTCTCAGCTGAGAAAGCCAATGAGCTGGGCTCTTTCACCTGGGATTTAACTCAGGCATTAAACCACATTTCAGCAGAAGGGGAGAGAGAAACGGTGCGCTCACCCCATCACCGCTGCTTTTGCTCCTCAGGTTTCACTTAAAGGGCAGTTCTGCTAGTTACTGCGTCTTGGTTGGAAAGGAAAGCCTTTGGAATCACAGTGCTCCTGTGTGTGAACGTGAGTACAAGGAATGCCTGTTCAGGTCGGCACCTCCCTCCTGGCTTTGTTTGCTTGTTGGTTCCTGTAAAATGTCTGGCCTGTAAAATTACCTAATATTTGCCCCTTTGTTGATCTTCACTTTGGATTGACATCTTTCTCTTTGGCAAGGATTGTTTCATCACGTATTTTGGGGATCATCCTCCAAATGTTTATAAGCATAATGTGTGCTACAAATGGAGAGAAATACTTCATAGATGGAGGGAGATTGAGAGCCTAAAGCCTTTTTCCTGTCAAAAATGATAGCTCTTCTCTGCTTGGCTCAATCAGCGGTTCATTCCTAGCCTCATTCTTAACGACAAATTTTTTTTGAGAACTGCTAGGTGCCACCCAGTCTCCTGGACACTGGGAATACACCTGTAAGCAAAACACACTAGGACCCTGCTTTTATGTTGTTGATAGTCTTGTGTAGAGGGAAAGATAAAAAAATAACAAACAGGGGCGCCTGCGTAGCAAGGTCAGTGAAGGGTCAGATTCTCGGTTTAGGCTCTGGTCTCAATCTCAGGGACCTGGGATCGAGCACCCCATCAGGCTCAGAGCTAAGCTCAGTCTGCTTCAGAGTCTCTTTTCCTTCTCCCTCAGCCTTTCCTGTTTGTGCCCCCCCTCCCTTGAAATAACTGAATCTTTAAAAATAATGACAAGCAAACACAATAGACTATTTCAGATAATACCAAGTGTTATTATGAAAAAAAATAGGGTAATACAATAAAATAACTAGACATTGGGAATACACCTGTAAACCAGACAGACTCAGACCTTGCTTTCCTATTGCTTATATTTGTTTTTAAGAGGACAGAAATATAATATGTTAAATACAGAAACCCTACTAATATATTCAATCTGCCCATTTATTTCTTCATGAAATCAAACAGGATGTTGCTTCATCTTCTGATCATAGCTATTGAAAAATACCTGTTTATAATAGAATGTTTTCCAAGGACTATTTTGCCCTAAAGCTGTTTGGAAATTTTGTATTGATTTATGTAATGAAACTCAATAATTACATCCTTCATACCTGGAAGTCAGCTATTTGAAAATATTAACTTTCCTGGAATATAGTTAAGAAGCATGAAGGAAAGAAAGAAAAAATACTCCCAGGAACCCAGATACACCAAGAATCATGTACCAGAGTGTAAACATTGGTGAAGCTCTTCCACCTTGTGATTATTCATAATTATTTCATGCTGTCGTGTCCTCTTCCAAGATAGAGATCCAATCAGAAAGGGAAAGGAGTATCTCCAGACAGTTACACTCAAAAGAAGAAATGTGCATTTCTTTAATGAGAAAGAAAGCCTATAAAAACCCATAAATATCTCAAAAGTCATTACATTTCTGCATTTTCTGGATCGTGCATAGGACCACGGAGATGTTTCGTTCATTGTGATGGCATTACTATGACCATCCATTTTGGTTCTGAGTATAACAGCCTCAAGTCATCAAGAAGAGGTTAAATAGACAAATAGTAAATGTATAATATATTTTGAAAGGTTTCTCTGGTGTGAAGATCCTTGATGTCAAAAAAGATTTTCTCTATCTTGTACTTAAAATCATACTTGATACGGAGTAGGTCCTCAAAAAAGTCCTGTTGAATTAATGCATAAACTTCTTATTAAATGGGTAATTTTCTTCTCAGCGGGGTTAAGAAGATTTTTGTCTATTTTAAAAGAATGAGCTCTCGGTTATTTAGAAGTCTCCCAAGAGTTCAGGATGATTAAGTCCCTTCTGGGCTTTGATTTCAGTGTCATTTCATTTAGAAGCATCTCAACAGAGACCTAATATATTTATTTTATGGTTCACACTCTCCTTGAGAGTTAATTAGTTAATTGGCAACACGGGCATAGTATCTTGTAATTATGGAATCAGCTCAGATTAAAATATAAACATTTTGATGTAACATAGCACTTGGGTTTTTTCCAGAAATCTTTTGTCCAAATCCTCCTTCTATCCTTAATGGGCAGCACAGCGGAACTTCTCAGGGAGACATTCCCTATGGAAAGGAAATTACTTACATGTGTGACCACTACCCAGCCGGAGGGATGACCTTCAACCTCATCGGGGAGAGCACCATCCGTTGCACAAGTGACGATCAAGGGAATGGGATTTGGAGTGGCCCTGCCCCTCGCTGTGAACTTGCTGGTCCCACTGGTTAGTACCCATGTACCCCAAATGGATTCAGAACATCTGGCCAAGACCCTTGACAGTTCCATAAGACATGGTATTTGCTTGTGAGTTCAACATTGTCGTCAAAGTGTCAGAGTTGCGTGCATAGCTAAAACGATGAGCCCAAGCTGTGTTTGAATAGTAAGATGTGAATAACTCTTCTTGCTGATGCAGTGGTGAACAGAGTGGGGTGAGAGGAGAGAGGGAAGGATGAGGGGAAGGTAGTAAGCACCATGGATAAATTAAGAAGAAATAAGTATTCTTTGGAGAAGACATGAGAACAACTCACTGTGAACACTAACCAATGCCAGGATAACTGATACACACTCGCCGTAGGTTCAGGGATACGCAAAGGATCAAACTGGCAATATGGATAGTATTTAGCTAAGGCTTTAGCTAGTCCTATGCCGAATGACTAGTGCTATGCAAAAAGACTTGACCTTGGTAGCTTAAGACCTTGACTTAAAGTATGCCCATTTGTCCGCTGGCTTCTGAGCCCCAACTTAAAATTTGTCCTTGAACTTTTCCACTGTGAGAGTTCGTAGCAAGGAAAGCTCAGCACAAGAAAGAGAACAAAAAAGAAAGAGGCTTTTTTTTCTTAAAGATTAGAAGTTACCTGGTTCTTGAGGTTTGGCTGTAGGCCTTCCCAAGATGGAAGCAGGAGTACACTGGGGATACGGCACCAGGGTTGGAATACCACATGAGAGAGAAAAGCAGGCCAATGAGAAAAGGCAACACACGATAAAAGGCAATTTAACCTTTCTTTGGTGTCCCTCCCCTTCCAGCTGGATGGTTATATTAGAATCCAGTGAGATTTCCCTAAATGAAATTGCCTAGGCATCAACCCTGCATATTGAAAGGACAAAGAGAAGCAGTCTCCTCCAAAATGGAGATAGTTGAATACAGACTCTATTCAAAATATGTAGCATGAAATCTACCCTCTCATTAAGAGGACAGAGCTGCTTAGACAAGCTGCTAAACTGCTCAATGGCTTAGTCTGTTTTGTCCTTGTTCGTAAATATCTGGCTCAGCATCAGAATGAGAAGAGTGGTGAGTAGTTGCCTAGGGCTGCCACACAAATTACCACAAACTAAATGGCTTAAAACAATAGAAATGTCTAGAAGTCTGAAATCAAGGTGTTGGCAGGGCTCCCTCCTAGGACTCTAGAGAATCCTTTGCCTCTTCCAGCTTCTGGTGGCTCTGGGCATTCCTGGGCTTGTAGACACATCATTCCAATCCCTGTCTCTGCCTTCATGTGGCCTTCTCCCCTGTGTCTCTGTGTCTCAAATGTCCCTCTCCTTTTTCTTATAGACACCACACATCACTGGATTTAGGGCTCACTCTGGTAATCCAGGATGATCTCATCTTTTTTTATTTTTTCATTTTTTCCTTAGAAATTTTTTTTTTAATATTTTTTATTTATTCATTTAACAGAGAGAGAACACAAGCAGGCAGAGAGGCAGGCAGAGGCAGAGAGAGGAGCAGGCTCCCTGCAGAGCAAGGAGCCCGATGCGGGACTCAATCCCAAGACGCTGGGATCATGACCTGAGCCAAAGGCAGTTACTTAACCAACTGCGCCACCCAGGCGTCCCTTTCCTTAGAAATTTTATTCTCCCAATCACACTATTGAAAGCTCCTTATAAAACATTAAACAAAAGCAGTCCATGGAAAGAAAAGGAAATATATTTAATATTTATGCCAAAAGCAGTAGCATTATAAATATCAATCGATTTTAAATAGAATATATCAAGGAAGTAAACAGTTTTTAAATACCTTTCAAAAATCCGATTTCATCTTGAGAGTGTTGCCTTAAATGTAGCTGAAAAGATCCTTATCCCAAGTAAGTTTTCATGGTGAGGTTCTGGATGGATATACCTTTTGGGGGAACATCATTCAACCTACTACAATTAGTGACTGCTATTTAGAGCCAGAGAGGCTGCTTATGGTGGGGAACCTGAGAATGAGGTAGGGAGGAATAAATGGAGAGAGAAGGTAAAAGATGTGTTGATATACATGAGTATATTAACACCAAGAACGAAGGATATGAATGGTTAGCCCTACACACAGGCAGTCCGATAGGCCGAACACATGAAACCCATTAGCTAAAGTTCTTGCTTTGGTGAAACAAGAGCAGAAAGGCCAGAAAAATGAATAGTCTTGCAAGTCGTAAAAAAATGTCCTGATGAGTAGATGCTATTGGAAAGCCCCATCCTAAGGTAACTTGAAGGGGGAAGAAAACCTTTTGCCGTTATTCGAAGTCTCTGTTTCTCCGAGCCCATCTACCAGCTTCACTGAAAAGAATGAGGAGGTCGGGTGGAAGTCACTCCGCTCACTGGGCTATTTCCATGGTTTTGCTCTCCAGGTTACTGTAAAGCCCCAGAAGAGTTCCCGTTTGCCGAGCCCACAGTCCTGACTGATGAGTCTGAGTTTCCAGTTGGGACATCTTTGGATTATGAATGTTCTCCTGGGTATTTTGAGGCTGTGTTTTCTATCACCTGCTTAGAAAACTTGGTCTGGTCAAGTGCCGAAGGTATCTGTAGACGTGAGTAACCCCATCCTGGGAGCTAATTCACGTACGTCAAAGCATCTGTGGGATCTCATTTCATTTGTTCCGAGTTTGTAGGCAAGACAGGGAGGTTTGCCCAAGGCATTTAAATGGAGGGTAGACTTTGTCGGTCAGCCTTTCTTATTGCCTGGAGTCTGTGCCTTGACTCAGTGTTCATATCACAGGAATGTCTCTCACAAAAGGAAGCCCAGGGGAAATTTCCATTCACTGGTTTTGACCTTGGATGGCTAAAATCCGGAAATGAATGAAATAGGGACACCAAAGAAAATTATGTAGGTCACAGTGATGGTGGTGGGCTAACCCAGATGGAGGTGAAATCTCAAATTTTGAGGTCTTTGATTTAGGCTGATGGGATAAGGAAACAATTCTTTATCCATAAATGACTTTTATTGGGAGATTCAGGAGTAGTCTTTTAAAAAGCAGTACTCTGTAGCTGCTTGATTCTGAGCTAGTATGATGAATTTCCACAAGTGGTCCATTCTGTGGAGCAATCAGAAGTCCATAGGCTGCTCAGTATGCTACGCTCCGGGCTGAATCTTAAAAACCAAATTGAACTTTATACCTAGCCCCAAATTCTGCTTCTTTCCCACAGGAAAATCATGTGGAGCTCCACCAGAACCCTTCAATGGTATGGTGCATATAAACACAGATACCCAGTTTGGATCAACAGTTCATTATTCTTGTCATGAAGGGTGAGTTGTGAGCACTATCCCTAGGATATAAGTTCCAGAACAACAATACTCTCTCTGACCTAGTCTGACACAGGCAAACTAGACTATCACCTGCACTTCAAAAAGTTAGCAATAAGAACTTCTGGATGGAGATGGTAGCTTGAACATTGGGTAGGACCAAAGGAATATAAAAAAGAAGAAGCAATCTGTATTTATATTTTAATGAGGGGAGGGTACCAGGTTCCTGCTGCAAGTAGTACACATGGAACCTGGTAAATTCACTGGATAAAAAGGACCAGCCTACTAAATGAGTAAAAAGGAGAAATGCTAGCTGAAACTTGCATGCAACATTCTTAATTAAGATCAGCAAGTACTACAGCTGAGTTGGAGGACCTTGAAGTAGGGGTTGGAGAGGAAGTCTTAATATAGTAGCTCTGGGAAATGCACATATTAACAGGCAGTCTGAGTGGGAGCATTCATAGAGTTCTTGCCCTCAACTCTTCATTGGCACAGGGAACCATGCTAGAAGCCATTGCCTCGACATAGAGGGAGCAATTAAGGAATGTGTACTAACTTTCAGTTGCCACAAAAATTCAGAGAAAAAAATAGAACTTTATGGATTAGGAAAGTGAACATATATGCATTAGACATCTTTGGAAGCCACGAATAATACCAAGATCAAAAAAATTCAACATCCAGCATTCTACCACTCATCATAGTTAATATTTTGCTATGAATTCTTCTAGGATTTTTATCTGAAAATTTACATGTAACCCAGATGTCTGTTGAGCTCAATTGCCCTTAGAAGGGAGAGCTGGCTAAATTGGACACAAGCAGGAATGCCATATCTGGAAAGAATCGATTCTGCCCTGCCTCCAATAAGGACTTCTGATTTCTCAGTTCGTCAATCCTTCAAATGACTGTAGTCCCAGTCAACATCAATGACACTATCGAGATAGTGAAAAGAGAGCCCACAGAATGGCAGAGACTATCTGTAAATCATTTCTCTAGCAAGGGTTTCATATACAGATTTTATAAAGAAGTCCTGCGGCTCGACAACAGAAACGCTTACAGTGCAATTGGAAAAATGGGCAAAGGATTGAAATAGACATTCTTCCAAAGAGGATAAGCAAATGTCCAGGAAACACATGAACAGATACTAAATATTATTAGTCATTAGAGAAACACACATCACACCCACTTCACACTTTACAGGATGGCTCTAACAGTAGGTGTTTTGTTTGTTTGTTCTTAAATTAAAATTAAAAGTGTAGGGAGGATGTGGAAAAAATGGAACCCTGTGGTTGCTAGTGAGATTGCTAGTGGGCAAATGAACTGGTGCGGCCGCTGTGGGAAACGGTTTAGTGATTCCAAAGTTACCATGGAATTACCACGTGACCCAGCAATTCCAATCCTAGGTATGTATCCAAACAGACTGAAAACAGAGACTCGGAGAGATACAGGTTTATCAGCTGTTCTACCTATTTTTAAGTATATCCTGATAAATTATATTTTTCCTACAAAATGATACATCTCACAGATGTTTTCAATTTCATTGGGATAGAGGGGACATAATATTTTTATAAAGTACTTTATAATGTGTACTTTATAAAGTTTCCTCAATATCTATGATGGTAACTATTATCTCATTCATGTGTATCGGTAGATTTGTTATTTTGTGAAGTTACAAATGGCCAAGTTTTGTTTGTTTTAATCAGTCACTTTAAAGAAACTACTCTTAGATTTACTTATCATTTCTATTATCTTTTTCGTACTTATCGATTTACTTTACAATTCCTCAGCCCAGCTTCCTTTATATGTTCATATTTATAGTCTTTAAAACATCTAAAGTAAAATGTTGGTAGTTCATTATTTGAAATTTTTCTTTTTTTTTCTTTTCTTTTTTTTTTTTTTTTAAAGATTTCACTTATTTACTTATTTATTTGTTTGAGAGAGAAAGAGTATGGAGGCTGGGGACAGAGGGACAAGCAGACTCCCCACCCAGCACAGGGCTGGACGTGGGGCTCTGTCCCAGGATCTTGAGATCATGACCTGATCAAGTAACAATAGACGTGAATAGCTTAGTTGAATATCCCTTGTGACATTTCTTACAGTAACAGTATAGGTCCCTAATGAATAAAAAATAAGCGATGATGAACTGTTCCAATCTTTGTGACCTACTTTGAATGATTTGATGGCACATTAGGTAAGTACTCCCGCCTTCTACATTTGAGTTGTCTTAGCAAAGCCGTCATCCTATCATTCACTCAACAGATATTTTTCAGTACCACGTGGTTGAAAGTCTCTAGATGAGGTGCTAGAGAATTTAATATTCCAATAAGACATCTTCCCTGTTAATCAAGGAGCTTATCATTTCCTGGATGGAAGTACGCATGGTAGAATAGCTCTCGAAGTTCCCTAAAGACAAGTACAAAATGGCCCTTGATGAACAAGGGCATTATTGCATTCAGTGATGAGGGACGAGTAATAAACATGGATGAAAGTGGTGAGAATGTCAACTTGTTAGAAGTAAAGGACCAATTTGCTGGATGGAGATGGAGATGAGGTTGCCTCCTTGACATCTCCCATGTTTTTACCTGCCTGTAATTTGTAACATCTACCTACAATTCTTTTTTCATAGGGACTTAAGTAGAAAATAAGTATAAAGTATAATTTTCCACTCTTCGTTTCTAGGTATCGACTCATTGGCTCCCCTTCCGCGGCCTGTCTCCTGTTGGGCAGTACTGTCACTTGGGATAAGGAAGCACCCACGTGTAAGGGTGAGTTGATGTGGGTTTTTTCCCATAATTCCCTCTGTTCCATCCCAATCTGCCCTTTGTTACGAAGAGGAAATCCAGTCCATCTTGCAGAGAGTGGTCTCTCAGATATTTGAAAATTGGAGTCCTGTCCCACATAGTCCTCCAGGTGTTTATTTTAGGAAGTTATTTCTCTGGAACTATGGATCTGAACTCAGATGAAATTGCCCTTCTTTCCTAGTTTGATAGTAAATGTTCTCCAGAGTAGATTTTCCTCGTGACTATTTAAAAGACAGTGAAGAAAATAAAATTTGTCTCTGCCACCTCTTAATAGCACATTATAGGCCCAAGAAGTGGTGTACTCCCTTCCTTATTATTTTTACTCTGAAAAATGAAAAAAGATCTAATAAATCTTAGTGATTGCCCCAAGTCTCTGATCATTTTACACTTCATCCTTTCTTTAAATTCCTCCAGGTTCATGCCTGGTTGTATTTTTCTTGATTAGTTGACCCTGCACCTTTTCAGTGGGATGTGGTAAGGTGAACTTCCAAAACTCTGAGGAGCATGGATGAATGACGGATTGCAAATTGGTAAAATATTAAGCCGGAAGAAATCAGGATCACACACAGAATTGATGACAGTGAAAGTGGGCACAAACTTCTGGAAGGTCTATGAGCAATAGATACAAAAGCCTTAAAGTAAATGCCCTTTCACCTAGTAATTCTATTTCCCAGAATTTATTCCAGAAAAATAATCATGGAATTTTCCAATGATTTTGGTTCATAGGCACTCAATGCAACAATATTTAGGATTGTGGAAAATGTTAAGAATCTAAATGTTCAGCATGATTGGAAAACAGCTAATGGAAGAAATAAGTATGATAAGTTCTGAAGAAAGGCAAAAAGTATACTATGAGCATCAGAGATTGAGACGTCTCACCCAATTGAAAACAGACAGTATATTTATGTATCTACACGCTTGAATATTAACAGGCAGCAAAGATGATACTGCAGAAAATATACCTATAGCCACAGGACTGTATGCACACAAACATATCTGAAACAATATACATTAAGTTGCTGAAAATAGTTATTTTTGGACCATCATCCTTTTCTTCTCTTTGCTTTGTCCATATCTTATAAATTTCCTCTAAGAAATGTGTTTGTTATATTCACAAGTAATGATAAAAACAACATAACATTGGCTTTAATGATTCAAAGAAATGGAAAAGGGGTTATATAAAAAGTACCTCCTTGACAAACCATAAGAGACTCATAAACTCACGAAACAAACTAAGGGTTGCTGGGAGGTGGGGGGCGGGTAGGGATATGGACATTGGGGAGGGTATGTGCTATGGCAAATGCTGTGAAATGGGTAAGCCTGATGATTCACAGACACGTACCCTGGGTTAAATAATACAGTATATGTTAATAAGAAAAAAAATTACCTCCTTTACCTGCCAAAAATTTAAAATTCTCTGAAAAAATTCAAATTAGGAAAATATTATCAATTTACCATATCAATCTTCTAGGGGGACATCTTTCATGAAAAATGTTTCCACAGCTATATTTATAGGTCAATACACATTTGAGTCAGTATTGGTTATCCATATATGTGCATGTGAACATGTATGGAGGCATTTACACGAGTATTTAAAAACTATTATGTGATGATAGAACACAGTAATCATTTACCATTTACCTCTGAATCTGTGAATGTTTCATTTCTCATGCCTTATCTTTTACATTTCTTTTCTCCCTTTTCTTTTTTTTGAAATATATTTGACATATAGCACTGTTACCATCATACATTGTAATATGATGCCATTGTAGTGATAATTAACACTTCTATCACTTTAACATATTATCCTTTCTTTTTAGTAGGTAGAATAATTCAGTTCTTGTCTCTTAGCACATTTGATGCTCCTCATTCAATATTGTCTAAATGCACTGTGCTATGTATTATCCCTCTAAAGGTTTCTTTACTACTCATTGGAAGTTTGTACTATTAAACAACAACAGCCCTGTCCCCCACACCCTAACCCCTGGTGATCACCATTTTATTCTCTGTTTTTACAAGTTTCTCTTTTTTTACATTCCACATATAAGTGATACTGTATGGAACTTGTCTTTCTCTGACTTGTGTCACTTAGCATAATGTGCTCAAGGTCTCTCCATGTTGGAGCAAATGGCAGGATGTCCTTCTTTCTTGTGGCTAATACTCCACTGTATGTAGGCACCACATCTCCTTTATCCATTCATCTATTGTTGGACACAGTTGTTTCCAAATCTTGGCTATTGTAAACAATGTTGCAATGAGATGAGGTACATACATGTTTGGGGGGCTTTGTTTACTCATTTGAGAGAGAGAGGGAGTATGAGCAAGAGCATGAGCAGGGGAAGGGGCAGAGGGAGAGGGAGAAGCAGACTCCTCACTGAGCAAGGGGCCTGATGCTGGGCTCGATCCCAGGACCCCGGGTCATGACCTGAGCCAAAAGCAGAGTCTTAACCCACTGAGCCACCCAGGCACCCCATATGTTTTTGGGTTACTGTTTTAATTTTGTTTCCATTTCCAGAAGCAGAATCATATGGGTAACTAGATCATATGGGAGTCCTATTTTTAATTTTTTTTTTTTTTAGGACTCTCAATACTGTTTTCCGTTGTAGCTGCAGCAACTGTGTACAGGAGTTCTTCTTTTTCCACATCCTCACCAGCACTTAGTTAAGACAAGTTAACACTTGTCTTCTTGCTGATGGCCATTCCACTGGACATGAAGTGATACCTCATTGTGGTGTAGATTTACATTTCCCTGATGACTGGTGATGTTGAGCATCTTTTCATGTACCTGTTGGCCATTTTTATGTCTTCTTAGGAAAAAAAGATATTTAGGTTTGTTTGCCCATTTTTTAATTGAAGTATAATTAACATACAGTGTTATATCAGTTTCAGGTGTGTAATATAATGATTCAACAATTATGTACCTTACTTAGTGCTCAGCAAGATAGGTGTGTACCTTTCTCCTTTTTAAATAAGATTGTTTGGGATTTGTTATTGAGTTGTATAAGTCCTTTGTACATTTTGGAGATTAACTGCTTATCTGACATATCACTTGCAAAATGTTCTCCCATCCTATAGGTTGCCTCTTCATTTTGTTGTCTCTTTTGCTGTGCAAATGCTTTCAGGTTTCTTGTAGTCCCCTTTGTTGATTTTGCTTTTGTTGTTTGTGCTTTTAGTGTCATATTCAAAAAGTTGTTGCCAAGACCAATGTCAAGGACACTCCTCTCTTCACTTTCTTCTGGGAGTCTTATGGTATCAGGTCTTATATTTAAGCCTTTGATCCATTTTGAGTGAATTTTTGTGAGTGGTGCCCTTGGCTCTCTTGTCAACTGATAATTGACTGTATGATCAGGAAGTTCATTCTGGGCCCTCCATTCTGTTCTGCTGGCCTATGTATCTGATTTTGTGCCAGTACTATACTGTTTTTATTACTGTAGCCTTGTAATGTAGTTTGAAATCAGAATGTATGATACCTCCAGCTTTGTTCTTTTTCATGAAAATTGCTTTGGGTCTTTGTGTATTGATTTGTGTTTACATGGTGGTTCCAGACAAATTTTAGGATTTTTTTTTCTATTTTTGGGAAGAATAACATTGGTATTTTGATGTGGATTGCATCGAATCTACACGTGGGTTTGGGTAGTATAGATATTTTTACAACATTTATTTTTCTAATCCATGAAAACAGGTTGTCTTTCCATTTGTTTGAGTCTTGTTTGGTTTCTTCCAGCCAGGTCTTGTAGTTCTCACTGTATGGATTTTTCACTTCTTTGGTTAAGTTTATTCCTAAGTATTTTATTCTTTTTGATGTCATGGTGGGAGAGTTTTCTTGATTTCTTTTCCAGATGTTTCATTCTTAGTGTATAGAAATGCAACCGATTACTGTATCTTGATTTGATATCCTGTAACTTTACTGAAATCACTGATTAGTTCCAAGTGTTTTTGTTTGAGTCTTTTGGATTTTTCACTCTACAGAATCATATCCTCTGCAAATAGTGACCGTTTTACTTGTTCCTTCCCAATTTGTGTACCTTTCATTTCATTGTCTTGCCACACTTCTCTCGCCAGGAAGTCCAGTAGCACATTGAGTAAGAGCAGTAAGAGTGGGCACCCTTGTCCTTTTCCTGATCTTAGAGGAAAAAACTTTCTGTTTTTCTCTATTGAATATAATGTGAAGCATGGGTTTGTCACATATGACCTTTATTACATTATGGTTTGTTCCTTCTATACCCAATCTGTCAAGGGTTTTTTATCATAAAGGATGTTTTGTATTTTGTCAAATGCTCTTTTCTGCATCTATTGAGATGATCCTATGATTTTAAGTTTTTCATTTTATCAATGGGATGTGTTGTATTTATTGATTTGTGCATGTTGAAGCATCCTTGCATCCCAGGGATAAATCCCCCTTGGGCATAGTGGACAATCCTCTTTATGTGTTCTTGAATTGGGCTTCCTAATGTTTTGTTGAGAACTTTGCCTCTCTATCATCAGGGGTATTGTTCTATAGTTGACTTTTCTTGTGATGTCCCGATCAGACGTTGGTGTCAGGGTAATCTAATGCTGGTCTCATAGAATGAGTTTAGACATATTCTTACCTCTATAGTTATTTGAAAAGATTTGAGAAGGGTTGGTATTAATTTTTCTTTGAATGTTTGGTAGAATTCACCAGTAAAGCTATCAGCCCTCGAGTTTTCAATGTTGGGAGGTTTTTGATTACTGTGTCTATCTCTTTGCTAGTTATTGGTGCCTTCAGATTTTTTTTTTTTTAATTTTAATTATGAGTTTGAGAGAGAGAGCACAAGCAGGGAGAGCAGCAGGCAGAGGGAGAGGAAGAAGCAGGCTCCCCGCTGAGCAGGAAGCTCACCAAGGGGGCTCAATCCCAGGACCCTGGGATCATGACCTGAGCTGAAGGCAGATGCTTAACCAACTGAACACCTCGGGCATCCCTAGATTTTCTATTTCTTTCTGAATGGGTCTTGGTAGGTTTTATGTTTCTAGAAACTTATCCATTTCTTCTAGGTTATCTAATTTGTTGGCCTATAATTGTTGTTGTTGTTGTTGTTTTAAGATTTTATTTATTTATTTGACAGAGAAGAGAGAGATCATAAGTAAGCAAAGAGGCAGGCAGAGAGACTGGGGGGAAGCAGGCTCTTTGCTGAGCAGAGAGTCTGATGTGTGGCTTGATCCCAGGACCCCAAGATCATAACCTGAGCCGAAGGCAGAGGCTTTAACCCACGGAGCCACCCAGGTGCCCAGATGGCCTATAATTGTTAATAATAGTGTCTTATGGTCCTATATATTTGTTGTAATGTCTCCTTTTTCGTTTCTAATTTTATTTATTTGAGTCTTCTCTCTCTCTCTCTCCCTCTCCCTCTCTCTCTCTCTCTTTAGTTAGTCTGGCTAAAAATTTGTCAGTTTTGTTTATCTTTATATAAAACCAGCTTTTAGTTTGTTGATATTGTCTATTATTTTTCTGTTCTCTATTTCATTTATTTCCACTCTGATCTTTATTGTTTCCTTTCTTCTGATAACTTGGGATTTAATCTGTTCTTCTTTCTGTGTAAAGTTAGGTTGTTTATTTGAGATCTTTCCAATTTCTTAATAAATGCATTTATCACTATAAACTTTCCTCTCAGAACTGCTATTACGACATCCCACAAGATTTGATACGTTGTATTTCCATTTTTATTTGTCTCATGATCACTTTTTATTTCCTTTTCAATTTATTCTTTAATCCATTGGTTGTTCAGAAGTGGGTTGTTTGGTTTCCATGTAGTTTTTAGTTTCCACATAGATTTTCCAGTTTTCCTCTTGTAGATTTCTACAAAAAAAAATGTCTATTGTGGTCAGAAAAAAATAGTTATCTTAAATTCAGTCATCTTAAATTTGCTGAGATTTGTTTCATGCCCTATCCTATGATATCCTGAAAAATCTTTTGTGTGCACTCAGGAAGAATGTGTATTCTGCTGCTGTTGGATGAAATGTTCTATATCTATCAATCAAGTTCATTTGTTCTAGAGTATGGTTCAATTCGAATGTTTCCTTTTTAATTTTCTCTCTGATCTATCCATTGCTCATATAGAGGAAATGAAGTCCCCTATTATTACAGTATACTTGTCTATTTCTCTCTTTGGTTCTCTGCATATTTGCCTAATAGATCTAGTGCTCTGATGTTGGGAATGTATATACTTACGATTATTGTATCTTCTACGTAGATTGACCCTTTTCTCATTTTATAATGACCTTCTTAGTCTCTTATTATTTGTGGCATGAAGTCTATTTTGTGTCATATAAAGTATAGGTATGCCCATGTTCTTTTGATTTCCATTTGCATAGAATATCCTTCTCCATCCCTTCACTTTGAGCCTGTGTGTGTCTTCAGAGGTGAAATGAGTTTCCTACGGCAGCACGTAGTTGGGTCTTCTTATCCATTCAGCTACTCTGTGCCTTATGATTGGTGAATTCATCTATTTGTATTTCGAGTAACTATTGCTACATAAGGACTTATTATTGCCATCGTATCATTTGCCTTCTGCTTGTCTTGTTCCTCTCGTTCCTCCTTTGTTTCTTTCTCCCTCTGTTGCTATCTTTGCAAAATGGTGGTTTCCTATGGTGACTTGATCATCCTCCTCATTTTTTATGTTTCAAGACCCTAGATTTTTGCTTTGGGCTTACCATGTGGCTTATACAAAACGTCTCATAGAGAAAATAGTCCTTTTTATGTTGATAGTGCCTTATCTTTTGTTGTTGTTGGTATAACAAAATGTTGATTTATTTAATCCTTCTTTATTTAATCCTTAAACAAATGCCTAGGGAACATTCTGTCGAAGTTGCAAACTTGCCCCTCTGCAGGAAAATCAGGAAATTAACCAGCCCATCTAATTTCAAAAGTCCAACCATGGTATTCACCTTCTGCCTGGCTTTCCCAAATGACACCAAATGGTGGTTTCGAAACAGGTGGTACCAGCACTCTTCTAGCCATGGCCTGGGCTTCCAGGAAACATTGTTTGTGTACTGAATATGCAAAATGGACTGTCCAACAGTGGCATCTTTAGAGTAAATGGGGAATCGCCACAAGAAAAGCCACAAGAAACTTTCACCTCCGGTTCAAAGTAGGCAAAGGGGCCTGGCTTAAATCCATGAAAGCACAGAGTAAACTGGGGCCAAACCAGCTGCTCCAGAGCCTTGTTAAGTTCAAGTGCATCCCGCTGACTTTTTCTCAGCACTGTTTGTCCTCTGCCTGTTTTCTCCGGAAGCTGTGTCTTCTCTGAAGGTCTCTGAGGAGTCTGTGAAATGCCCCTGTTCCCTGTCACTTTTTCTGAAACATTCACTGGAAAGTGTGGCTTCTTCTGGCAGAACCTAGATTACCCACACTTCCGGACCTCGCAGGCTTCAGAGCCGTTAACGCCTTATCTTCATTCCCCTATAAAGCTTCCAGCCTTCTACTCCTCCCCTTTTATATTTTTGTTGTTAGTCTACCTCTTTTCATGCTGTGTATTCATTGAGAAATTATAGTAGATACAGTTCTAATGAATGCTCTTTTCTGTAAGTTTTTATATTATAATTAGGTGGTTAACATGCCATTCCAATAGAGTGTTATGGTTTTCTGCTTTATTTTATTTTTCACCTTTGCTAGAGTACTGTGTAGTTTCACTTGCTGTTATGTCACTCATTGATGTCTTTTCATTTCAGCTGAAGACATTCTTTCAATATTTCTTGTAAGGCAGCTCTAGCGGTGGTAACCCTCCCTCAGTTTTTGTTTTTCTGGGAAAGCCTTTATTTCTCCTTCATATCTGAAGGCTAATTTTGCTAGAAAACATATTGTTGGCTGACAGTTTTTCTTTCACCGCATAGAATATATCATTTCTCACTCCTATTCTATGGAGTTTCTGCTGAGAAATACACTGGAAACCTAACGGGGCTTCCTTCGTAGGTTGCTTTTTTCCTTTTCCCCTTGGTTGCTTTAAAGATTCTTTCTTGGTCATTTATTTTTGGCAGTTTCATTACAAGATATTCTGGGGAGGGTCTTTTTACAATGAGATAATAGAGTATTTTATTATCTTCTTGGATTTGTATGTTTAATTCCATCCCCATGTTAGGGAAGTTCTCAGCTACTATTTTTCTAAAGACACTTCTTGCTCCCTTCTCCCTCTCTTCTTTTTCCGGTAGACCAATTGTTTTTATATTTGTTTTTCTCATATCTAATACCGCTCATGAGGTTTCATCACTTTCTAAAAATCTTAGTTCTCTCTCATCTTCTGAGTTATTTCTAAGTTTCTATCCTCCAGGTCACTAATCTGTTCTTAATCTGATCTGTCGTATTTCCTAAACTCTATAATCTACTCTTCATCTGATTCATTGAATTCGTGATCGCCAGAATTTCTGTCTGGTTTGTTTGTTTGTTTGTTTGTTTTAGAGAAATAGAAAACTTTATTGTGTGTAAATAAAAGGGTGGTTTAGTTCTGTTTTTTTTTTAATTTCAATATCTTCAATAAAGAACTCTTTTTTTCAAAGTTTTATTTAAATTCTGTTTAGTTTACAGTGAATTATTGGTTTCAGGAGTAGAATCCAGTGATTCATCATTTATATACAATGCCTAGTGCTCATCATAACAAGTGCCCTCCTTCCTACCCATCACCCATGTATCCCATCCCCACCCACCTCCCTCCATCAACTCTGCTAGTTCTCTATCCTTAAGAGTCTCTTATGTGGGGCACCTGGTGGCTCAGTTGGTTAAGCATCTGCCTTCAGTTCAGGTCATGATCCCAGGGTCCTGGGATCAAGCCCCACATTGGGCTCTCTGCTTGGCGGGGCGCCTGCTTCCCCCTCTCTCTGCCTCTCCTCCAGCTCATGCTCTCTTTCACTCTCTCTCTCAAATAAATAAAATCTTTAAAATAAAAAGTTTCTTATGGTTGTCTCCCTCTGTCTCCTTTTTTGTTTGTTTCCCATACTGTATGTTCATCTGTTTTGTTTCTTAAATTCCACATAGGAGTGAAATCATATGGTATTTGTCTTTCTCTGATTGACTTATTTCACTTAGTATAATACACTCTATCTCCATCCACATGGTTGCAAATGGAAACATTTCATTCTTTTTGATGGCTGAATAATATTCTATTTTATTTTTATTTATACACACAAACACACCACATCTTTGTGAATTCTTTCTGTCCATTAATTTTATTCCTGAGTTCACTGAACTGCCTTTCAGAGTTTTCTTGTAGCTCATGGAATCTCTTCATAACAACTGTTTTGAATTCTTAATCACTGAAATTGCAACATTCCAAGCCTTTGAGATCAATCACTGGAGAATGACCTTTTCCTCTTTGCCATCTTTCTGTGATTTTTCATAGTGTTTGACAAAATGTGTCTCTGCCATCCCATTTAAAGCAGCACATATCTTTGTTTACTGCAGTTCAACATACTTGCAATTAGAAACCATTCCTTTGATTTCCAGAAGGTGGCGCTATAGCTCAGGTTTCTGGTTTCTCTCTACCTGCGTTGGCTCTTGGCTGCCCTTTGGAGCAATGGTTTTAGAAAGCTAGAGTAGAAAAAGCTGATGGCAGAGTTGGGTGAGGTGTGGGTTTAGCACCTGTTGCTTTGTGGGTGCTCACAATCCAACGGGGGGGGGGTGCAGAATCCTCAAGTTGGGGTACTTCTAGAGGTCTGAGGGCAAACCCCCTGCTGAAATCCCAAAGCTGATGGCCAGGGAACAGTTTTCTTCAATGCCCTTCGTTATTTTTGTCTCACTTGCCCCCCCTCCCCCACCCCACCAGTCACAGAGGTCCCTTCTCAGATCTGTGCAGCTGGAGAGAAATGGGTCCAGTAAGTCACTCAGTACTTTTGCTTTCTTTTTTTTTTTTTTTAAAGATTTTTTATTTTATTTATTAGAGAGAGAGACTGAGAATGAGAGGAGAGAAGGTCAGAGGGAGAAGCAGACTTCCCGCAGAGCTGGGAGTCTGATATGGGACTCGATCCCGGGACTCCGGGATCATGACCTGAGCCGAAGGCAGTCGCTTAACCAACTGAGCCACCCAGGCGCCCCGCACTTTTGCTTTCTACCTCCTCTGTAAGGGAGGTGTCTGGCCCGGAAGAGGGAGCTTATTCCTCAAGATCCTCCTTCTCCTCTGCCTCCAAAGTCCTCTCTGTCCAATCTGGATGGGCATCTGCTTCTCCTGTCAGGATGCCTGGACCTCTGCAAATCTCTATCTCTGGTGCGCATCACCATGTTTGGCTCTCTTCAGTTTTGCTTTTTCCTCAGCTGCAGCAAATGTGGGTGGGGCACCCCCCCCACCACCAACTCCCCCCCCCCATTCACCCAGTTCCCCTGGATTCCAACTCCCTTGGATCCACAGCATTCTCCAAGATTCTCTATCTACTTACTTTTTGAAGCACAGGTGCATAGAAATGTAATGTATAGAACCACCTTCATTCTGTTGCGAATCACCCTTTTAATCTGGATTCTCTTAAAATATCTTGCTAGAAATCTATTAGGACACTTGATGGAATTGTGATGGAACTTTATAAGAACATCCAATCTGAACAAAACACAGGTATCCAACAAACTCTATATTCCTGAATCTGAAAGTAGATACATAAATAAGCTTTCGATAAATACAAATGCACAGATAAAATCCAGATATGAGACGTCAATCACTGTTCATTGTATGAAGGCCTCCACTCTGTTTATTCACACAATTCTGACAGGCTTGCATATCTATTCCTAAATTCTTATCAGATTCAAAGCACCAAATTAGTTTTAGGGAGAGAACTGGTAAAAACAGATGCACTAAAAGCAGAAAGAAACGGGCGCCTGCGTGGCTCAGTTGGTTGAGCAACTGCCTTTGGCTCAGGTCATGATCCCAGAGTCCTGGGATCAAGTCCCGCATCAGGCTCCCGGCTCCATGGGGAGTCTGCTTCTCCCTCTGGCCTTCTCCCCTCTCATGCTCTCTCTCACTGTCTCTATCTCAAATAAAAATAAATAAAATCTTAAAAAA
>CM052814.1:30894017-30953423 GCA_028533885.1 Nasua narica
GGCTCCCGAGCGCGGCCCATGGCCCCAGCTGGCCCCAGCCCGGCAGCCGGCACTGGCCAGACTCTAGCCGGCACATCTCGAGGGACTTGGCCGGCTTCTCCTCATTTCCCCAGCTCCTCTCTCCTCTTTATTCATGTTCCAGGCCCAACACCCCTAGCCATCCCTCCCTACATTACTGCTGGAGGGGCTGAGACTTGTCAAACTCCCTTAGGGAAGAGACCCGGGACCCTTCCCAACAGCCCTGGATGTCGCACTCGGTGAGGACCTCCGGCTGCTCACGCCGGCTCCGAGACTCATCTCGGATGGAGAGAAGAGGAGACGACATGCGGACAGGCAGAATTCACCAGTCCTTCCCGAACAGCGGCGGGAGCGGGCTGGGGAGACAGCCGCGAGACAGGAGCAGAGGTGGGACCCCGGGGGGCGCCTCCGGAAATTAGCCAAGCACACCCTAACACTGCCCGGCGCCATTCCTTTTATCGAGACCCCACACAAATTTGCTGTCGGCTAATTCCGGCCTGACCCTGCCCGCCCAGAACATTGCAGGAATGCCTTCCATGGGAGAGATCTCCCGGCAGGGAGCATGGTGAGCGCCTACCGTCTGCTTCCTGAGCTGTCTCTAGAACGCCACAGACCCCTCCAGTTCTGCCGACCACTTTCGTTTTCAATCACCGTTGCTATTACTGTGACCGGCATCAAGTGAGGCAGAGGAAAAGGATTTCTACGTCAACTGCTTAGAGATGCTGGGCAATGCTTACTGGGCCCAGACTTTTTTTTAAGGTGAAGGCAATGAGGGCCCAGGGGAAGAGAGTGATTCACTCACACAAACTAACAACCCCCCCAAAAACAACCCTCCCCCCCAAGTAGAGCAAGGGCCCTGAAGTCCACCCCCAAGCCCATACTCTAAACTCCAGAGAGTCGAAGGTATCTAGAGTAAGAGCAAACACCCACTGGGGCACACAAGGAAGGGAACGCTCACAGAGGCTCTAACCCAGAACCTCACGCTGGATGTTGGGGGCCAAGGAGAGTTCCAGACCAGTCACCGAGGGAGGCCCCAGTACTCTGCCGACTGACTGCCACACCCCACAGCACATCCCAGCCATCTCCCACAGGATCCCTTGGGCTGGCCCTTCCCCCAGGCCCTTGCCGGTTACTAACCCCATTCACAGAAAAGCCAGGAGTGGGAGAATGGAAAGAAGAGGGCATTGTTTGGGAGATTCTGAATGGAGATGTTTGCGGAGTCCCTACTGACTAAGGAAAAGGCTCACCATGAGAAGGAAAGGGACTCGGGGAAGGCCAGAAGAGGTGGCCCACACCTGACCTACCTGGGAGGCAGCGAAGGGGTTAAATCCCATTTTCTTGCACCATCTGGTTTCCACTAAGCAGCCTGGAGATGATTCACTGACAAGACTGGATCACGTCCCCATCTGCCGGCACTTGGGGTCACAGAACCACCAACAGTGGTGGCTCCACGGCACCTATGAGAGAAGGAGGCAAATATCCAGCCCGTTCTGCTCTCTACCACCCAGGACGACATGCACAGTCACGACCCAGTTCCTCCCGAGGACGGCTGACTAAAGGCAGATCTCCCCGAAACCGCCAATGGCGGGTGAGGGCAGACAGCAGACAGTTTCCGGATGCCCCGAGCCACGACTGCTGTCACAGAGCCTAAAGAAAATCCAAGGAAGGAGGAGGAAGTGGTAGAGGTAGAGGAGGGCAGGGAAGGCAAGAGGTCCAAAAGCAGCATGAGAGGTCAAAAGACATCCCTGGGCAAAGCAAGGCAAACAGGAAACCAAGAGGACATGTAGGAGGCTGGTGGGTGACACAGGCCACCCCGTGCCGTCGGCCGCATTTCCAGCCTCTAGCCCGTCCTCCTCCAAGCCCCCAAATCCATCTAGAACCATCAGCCCCGCCTGGCCCTCATCCCACATCAGACCTTCCGATCTATCAGCATCTGAAAGAAGGAAAAGGAAAGAAAGCTTGGCATTCCGGAACCAGACACAGACACACAGCCCTTCCTGGAATGAGAGGCCCCTTGGAGATGATGGCTCACACTCTCGAGGTTCCGGTTCCCCGGGAGAAGGGCTCCTCTCCCGCAGGGGAGGGCAGACATGTCCGATAAGAATTGCTTAGCACAATGCTATATATAGTCTAGGTTCCTAGCGGCCTAGAGATTTGGAGCTAGAACTTGGCAGAGAACCACGCTAGATGCTGGCAAGGACCGTCCTCCCCCAGCCAGCCAGCTGAGAGCCTCTCCTCCCTGCTGGGGGCAGTGAGGGCAGGCAGGGCCCTTCCCGTCGGCCCATTAATAACGCTGCACTGAGGGACATGGGCTTTGGCTCCGTTTTAGGGAAAATCAACTTCTCCCGAATGTGAGGGCAACATGCGGGGGCTAAACACTGAGATCTAGCCTCTCCGCAGCTCTCTGGCAGCACTAGAAAATCGATCTCTTCCTCTCTGATGGAGGACTGGGGCAGGGGTCTGCGGGGAAAGGAAGAAGGCACGGCAGCTGGGTGGGTTCCATCAACGGCTATCGCTTCCGACGTCTGAAGGAATAAGACAACGCAGAAAAATACTTAACTGCCGAGAGCCGAGCTGACAGGCCTCTCCTTTTTTGTGCTCCAAATAAATGCAAACGGGCCATCCCATTCGGCCATATGATGGCTGTCTTCTGCACTCCGTCCTCAGCTTAGCGTGAGTCTCCAAGAGGCTGTCACCTACTCGCGGAGCTGGACTCGTCTGAGTTCTCTGTGGGGAAGAAGTGAAAAGAAAAGAAGACGGTAGGCTCAGCTCCCAGGGCAAACCGACTGAGCAGTGAATTGCACGGGCCCCGACGATCAGGGTCCCGTTTGGGGCTGGTCTGTGGCCCTGGGACCAGGGTCCTCGGCGGCTGCTCAGGCGTCAATGGCAGAAAGAAGACAAGGCTGGGCCTCTTGTCCTGAGGAAAGGCCAGTCCCCGTGGGTACTGGGCCTCATCAAGCATGGCCCAGCATCTCTTTAGGAAAACCAACCTGAGAGACAACAGAGCTCTCTGAAGTACAGAATCTGGGCTCTCATCGTATGCACGGCTACGGGACAAAGACACAAAGGATCTAACTACCACATGCGTAGAATTTTTTTTAGGTCAAGTTGCTCTCTATTCAGGCTCAAAAAGATATGACACAAAGGGGCTGGGGCTGCCTTTGCACTCTGGGCAGGAACAGCTGGCTCCTGTCCTTTGCCCTGCGAACCTCTCCACTGTGACCTCGGCCAGGTCTTCCCTGCTCCCTCTGGCTCCCAAGGCCCCAAAGCCACTCCCTGCAAAGATCCCAAATGAGTCCTGCCGGAAGGTCCTTGGGGAGAAGAGGAGGTGCTCAGTCACAAACATCCGTGCTCAGCATCATCTACAGGAAAGCATGCGCCTAAAAAATGCCCCAAGGGGTACATAGACAGGGTGGTCCGAGGCCGCGCCGTCCGTCAATCCCCACCCACAAGTTGTTGGCTTCTCTGTCCCCAGCCATGGCCGAAGGACACAGAGCAGGAGAGACGGTAAGCCAGATGCTGAGGAGAACGGCTTGCGTGCGATTCGGTGGCACTGGAGGTCCAGTGCTCCAACTCCGCTCCCACTGCTTCCGAGAAGGCACGGCTGGGCATGGCTGGGCACGGTTGGGCGGGGCCGGGCGGGCGGGGCAAGGGGGGAACGTCACGCGCACTTGGCGCAATGCTGCAGATTCGAGAAAAGCCTAGAATCCTGAGCCGCCATGATGACGCACATACACACACACAAAGGTCAAGGACTCGAGGCCCACTGTTTCTCCTGAGAAGGAACCGAGGAAGATGCAAGGGGAGAGAAGTTTGAGTTGGGACAATAAGGAAAGGGGAGGCTCAAGCAGGCTGCCCAAGAGCTGGCCTTCAGCTCAAGGCCGGTGATGTGGCCCCGCCATCTTCACGTGATGCCAGGAGAGGACATTTAAGATGCCCCATCCCTATGATGGGCACTTACTCCCGGGACCCCTGAAGGCCAGGGTTCACTAGGGACTGCCGGGCCCACCCCTACCCGAGATGGGACTCACCCTCTCTCCAGGCCATGGTGAGAAATCCCAGGGGGTTTTCTGGCCCTGAGAAGATGCCTCTTGTTGGGGACGAGAGAGAGAGGAGCTTGAAAAGTGACTCTTTGCCAAGTGCATAACGATGATGACGCGAGCAGCTGCATTTTCTGTTCCATTTCTAAAATTCAAGAGTCCACAGAGCCTCGCTGGGGTACCCGGTATTGCCCCGGGTAATACCTGATGCCCAGAAGGGGTCTTCTCCGCCCAGCCCTTCCTGAAAATGACCCCGGCCCCAGGGTCGGCTCCAAGCCCTGACAAGCTGTTCTTGCTGCTTTCGTGTTGACAGAACGTCCTGGCCACTCGGCTGAGTGCTCCATCTCCCCGCTCCCGACGTACTGAGTCATCATCCAAAGAGGAAAAAAACAACAAAGCAGTCGTCACCAGGGTCCCCACTGCCGTCGGCTGACGACTCATGGGCTGTCGTCACTCTCTGTTCTGCAGCCCGGGGAATGGTGATGAGGGGCACCAGGGTGCCCAACAGCCCTCCCACGGGCTGCAATGGCGTCAGGAAGCAGGCAGCCACCGCTGCCATCAGAAAGAAGGGAAACTAACCTGGCATCACGAGGCTCCCTGGAAGGACCACTGGTTAACCCTCACTCTGCCACCGCCCACCCTGTCCTCACAATTCCGCTCCCACGGCGTTTCCCCGACGCAGACATGAAGGGGGTCTTTACTGCAGGTAAAGGGGGGGAAAGGCACCCCCTCACGGGCTTCAGGTGCGTATGGCCTGGTTACCTCCTCTGCCTCTGCTCCCAATACCACTGAAGGCACCTGAGCTCCCTTTCCCCCGTTCCTCCTCCAGCCACCTGCTATGTTCCCTTCTTAAGGCCCTGAGATAAGACAGCTGGGCAGGAGAAAGGGACGTGCATCACTTTCTGTGGGGATCCTATCTGCTTGGCAATATATCAGGCATTTCTGTGTAGTAGATTATGATGGCTGTCACTGACTGACGTCACAAAGCCCTAGAGAAACCACCCAGAAAGACGAGGCAGGGTCAAGATGTAAACCTAGGGCTGTCCAAGTGCAAGGGCTCTGCTCCCTGCCTTGTATGATCTCCACTGATTCTGGGTCTTGGAGCTCATTCTGCTCTGAAGGTGCTACAACCATCCCACCTCCATCCACCTCCTCCTCTAGGAGGAAGGTGACCGGGATAACTGAGGTCTGTTAATCCACCAATTACAGCTACCAAAAAAAAAAAAAAGCCACCATCTTGCATAAACATGACCCCAAAGGAAGAGGAGAAAGTTCACGAGGTCACAGGGAGGCAGCATGGAATGACTAAGACCCAGACACTGGGAACAGGAAGGTCGGTCACCCAAAGCCCCATATGGCATTGGGGTGTACAAAATTCCTTAAATAGACACGTTTTGGCAAAAATGCCTCCTAAGAGGCATTCTGTAGACCCAGAAAATGGACAGGTAAAAAAACGCAAAGGCTTTGGGGAGAACAGGGGTTCTAATCATGAGCTGAACACTTACCAGATGCGGAACGCTCCCTCACGGCGCTGCGGCAAAATAGTACACGAAACAAGCTCCGAGAAAGCGCCCGACAGGGTACCTGGCAAACGGAAGGCACCAAAGAGGTAAGTGCTTTCCTTCTTCGTTCCCCGGCCTCTTGGAGCTCACCGTCCAATAGGTGACGTCGGACTTACACACCAAGGGCCGGACGATAACCGGAGTAGCATCCGAGAAGGATGAAGTGTATGCGAGCTTGGCCGGAGGGAGCCGGGGTGGTTACGAGCATTGCTCATTGTGAAGGGGAGCCCCAAAGGTCCACAGAGGACGGCCGGGCTGCCGCAGGTGGGTGCGGTAGAGCCCAAGAGTCATGGAAAATACCAGTGGTGCAAACAGAGAGATCGGAAAAGCAAGAAAAAGTAAGTTGCCTGCTTTTGCTGGAATATGTGGTCCACCTGGGGAAACGCAGAGAAGTCAGACTGACTAGGAGAGCTCAGGCCGGTTACCGACAGCCTTTGGCATTGTGCTAAAGGGAAGGAATTTGACTCTGGAAACGATGAGAAACCATTTTAAATTTCTAAGCAAGAAAAGACAAGATGGCCGCTGCACGCAGAAGGGCCTGGAGAGGAGAGGGACAGACAGCAGGGAGCCTCACTGGAGGACTACAGCTGGAACCATGGCACTGGCAGGGGGCATGACAAGGAGCAGAGAAGAAAAACAATAAAAAGGGAGGGCCATCAAACAAATCTGCCTTGGACCCCACCCCCGTCCCCATAGAGAGACTGCCGGAGACAGAGCCTATTTGGGGGACACAAACCACAGGTCTGACACATCTCAGATGAGCAGCCGTGTCTCTCTGCCTTCACTCTCCCCCCACAAAAACTCAGCTTTTCCTCTGGACTGCTTTAAGCCTCAAGCCAAGGAAGGCATGGGAGACCCAGGCCTTCTGTTAGCAACGCCCACCCTCGGGCCAAGCCCAGACCCCAGGTGGAGGAACCCCCACCCATGGCTGTGTCCGAGGGTGGGACTGGGCGGTCCTGCCCCCGGGGCCACCTCCACTGCGGCAGCCACCAGTGTGCCCGCCTCTGCTGCGTTTTTTGCCCCCCCCTCCCCTCCTCCGTCATAGCCCCCGCCCCCCGCCCACTCTGCGGAACTGGCACAGCAGGACCAGAAAAACCAACGCCACCATGTCAGAGACCAGCAGAAATGCCTCCAAAATGGCAGCCTTAGGATAAAAAGGAGTCCAAAAATATTATCAGCCCACCCAAGGAAAGGCAAGCCACCGACAAGGGGAATGAACTGTCCACGACCTCTCAACTGGGCGACCCCCCCGACCCTTCCTCACTCTTACAATTGTCACGTCTTTCCCATCAGAAACTTCCTCTAAAAACCCAGAGTGTAAGAGGGGAAGAAGGGCATCACCCCAGGGCCCCGAGAGGTCCTGGGGTCCATGGGAGACACAGGGCATCTAGAAGAACATTCCACGTTCAACACCCCAAGAAGGGGGAGAGCAGCCCATTCTGTCTTCAAACCCAGCTCCGACCACCGACTGGACAAGAGCTAACCCTCCGAGGGAGCCAAGTCTTCCACTGCTCCCAACCAGACCCTCCCCAGCTCTGGGGGCCCTGGGGAGCCCGGAGGCAGGGTGGCAAAGAAGGGCCGAGAAGGCACAGCCGTGCCTCCGTTATGTAATAAGAAGGGCGGTGCTGTCCTAGGCCGGCGACCCAGGGCGCACTGCGTTCCCGGATGCGCAGTCACGGGCAGGGGCCACTGCGCAAGGCGCAGGGCTCAGAAGCCCCCTGCCCGCAAACACGAGACCTCCCACAGGGACCCGATGGGGATCCAGGACCCTGATTTCTCCAAGTCTCCCTCCCCCTGCCACAGGCGAACAGCCTGCTGCCCTAGTTTTGCTCTCACTCTGCTCACTCCCCAGAATGACGAACCTTTCTAACCTGGGACCTCCAAACCTCTCGTGGCCCAGTGGCCTTCCCGGAAATCCCACCAAATACGCAGTTTCCGAGCAACACCCTGGGGTCGGTTCCCTTCCTCACCTTTCCCAGCACCAGGGAGCAGCAGCTTCCAGAAGGCAGGTCGTCCCCACGCTGGGCTCAGCTCTGGACAGCCCCGTCAATGCAAATCTCTGGTCCCCGGGGAGTAGCCCAGAGGCAGCAGGAAGCCCACGGTGGCGGCAGAGTCAGCAGCAGCAGCTCTGCCCTACCTTGCCCGTGCGTTTCCAGGGGAGCCAAGAATTATTTTGCCGCAACCCTGAGGTGTGGCAGATTGAAAATTCCCTCTTCCTACACCAAACTAAAGGACGCATATCTCCTTCCAGTTCGGTCGACTCTCTGCGCACCCATCTCTCCAACCCTTCCTCCTTCAAAAAAAAGTTTGGGGAACCCTGAGCTCCTCTTCCTTAGAGCGCATGAAATAAAAAAGGCAGAGGAAGAGGCTTCGACTGGTCAGTCAAAGGCAGGCACAGGCACAGGAGCATACGCACACCCCTAAACAGATTTTAGAAAGCTGCTGGGCTTCTCCCCCCTCCCCTTTAAGCAAGTGAAATGCAAATTCAGATTTGATACCCTGCCCTCAACCAATCAAAAAAAGGTTTTCACCTGCCATTGGCCCACCCACCAATCATAAGAAATGTCTGGAGTGAGAGCCCTCCCCTGGCCAATGGAAGGCCAGCTCAGTCACTTAGTTAATGATGCAGCAGTACAAGGAAGGCCATCACATGTGAACTGGAAGGGTGCCAACATGGAGACACAGAGAGCGCAAGGTAAACAACTTCCCAACGCCAAAAGGATGACATTTAATCTCTAAATGCTAGCTTCCCTTCTCAGCTCATCCTTAACCCCTCTCAGCTGGCCCTACAGATGCCGGGAGCCTCACTACCTGTCCCCCTGGAGCTCCTAACAAGATGCAACAGTGACTGCGTCACCATTCCCCACTTTTCCCAACTACGCAGTGACAAACCTACCAGCTTTACCCCACTTCTGCCAGCCCACGCCCCATCCTGCCCACCTGCTCCCCAGCAGCCCCAGGTGCCCACGGCTGAACACTTCAATAAGGCAACCCCTGGAAAACTGTGCCTTTCACCTTCCTCCCAGCACCTCTCTTCCCCACTCCCTACCTTCCACCTAAGAATCGCATGGACGGACAGACGCTGACACCCAGACAACCTGGAAAACCAGTCTGTCTGTCTGTCTGTCTGTCCAACAGAAGGAAATGGGGGCAAAGGCTGGGAGGTCAGGTGGGACGCCAGGGACAGCTTGCTCCTCTCTCCTCTACCCCGGTCAGGCTTGAGCAGCTGGCACTAAGAGAAAAGAAATTAAAGTGGGGAGAAAAAAAAAAAAAACAACAAAAACCCTCTCTCGGAGAAAAAATAGCAAAAAGCGAGAAAGAAGGTGAGAAAGACAGAGCACCCACATACGCAGAGACATCGCCCCCGATCCCAGCAAATACGTACGTGGGGGAAGAAGGGGGTTACGCCATCGAGTCCTGAAGCCCGTCGGACCACCCATCGCCGCCTGCGCAGACCCGAATCTCAGTCTGGCCGTAGGGTGCCGCAGTCCCGAATGTTCCAGAAATCGGTCCCGTTAAACCTTCCGCCATCGCCCCGCAACCTCTTGCTCCCACCCCTGCCCCCCCCACCACCCACCTCCCCCCCGCGGGAACCGCCCGTGCCACCTTGCGTGTCATCTCCTTAGCCCGGGCTACCCAGAGGCCTCCGGCCCCCGACAGATTTCTGAACGCTTGGCAAGTGAGCCGGCAGAACCTGGTGCCCGGTGTTGCTATGACTTGTTTCTTGATTTCTCTCTCTCTCTCTGCTGCAGCACGGCTGTTGCTAGCAGACCTATCGACGGAGCGCTCTCTCTCTCCTCTCTCTCTCTGAGCTCTGTGACGCAGATCTAAATTCTCCAGTCTGCTCCTTGTGTTGCAAGAGCAGAACTGCAGCTTTTCCCCTGGAGAGCTGGAGGGCAGTGCCAAGGCTGGTCAAACAAGGCAAAAAAAAAATAAAAAATAAAAAAAAAGTTGGGCCTACACTCCACTTCCCTGGCCACACTTTTGAGCCCATTTTCTTACCCCATGCACCTCACTGCTCTGGGGCAGAGAGGGCCTGGTCCCTGTAGGCTCCTGCCTTCCCCAAGGGGTTCCCAGCCACCAGACTAGCTTAACTCTTTGAGTGACAGCGCCCGGAACCCAGACAGAGCTGTCCCACACTCAGTGTGGCCTCATCTTTTCTTGAACCACGTGGGCTTCTCCCCGACAGGAGACCAACAGGCCCTCACCCTGACACCACTGTCCTATTAACTCTTTCTGCCACGGACACATCCAGAATGACGACCGTGGCTGACCTGTGTTGTTTTCTGCTTTTTTGGCCACACACCAGGACCTTTTTCTCCCTGGAATTTCCTAAGGACCAAAAGTGTGATTAAAACATTGCCTGCTGACCCCACAAATGCTATCCTTTTGTGGGGGCAGGAGCTGGAGAAGCCTAAGTGAACCGCTGCCCGAAGAATCCAGAATAAAACCAGTCTGGATCTTGATTCTTTCTGGGATCAGGATTTTAGGGCCTCGGTGGAAATGTCCGATCACTTCTCAAAAGGCACTTAGGCCACTCAGTCCCAGAGATTCAGGTTGCTGAGTCATTTGTTCCCAAGAAGATCCTCTGACAACATGAAAAGCAGCAAAACAGAGCGGCGGCCAAGCCTAGACCTGGAGTGGCCGACGGCTGGGTTCTTCTCCCCGGGGTGGACAGCCCGGTGAGGGGAACATCGGCCAGCTCCCCCATGGCCCCCGTGACGGTGGCACGAGGCCTTGCCCACACCTGGAAACTCTCACAGGGATGGGGCTTTCCCACCAGCACTCTGAAGGCCACCCGGGGTTGTTTTTGGATACGGACAGGTCCCCATTGCAGCTAACCACAGAGCTCCCAACATTTTCCTACCCCACAGACCCAGAAACGTTTCCCGAACAGCTCAGAAGCCAACTTGCTAGACCCTGTATACCCAGGGAGTGTCAGGTCCCCACCCCACCATGTCCAAACAATGCAGACCCGCAAAGGTTTCTGACAACCAGTGACACCACATGAGCCCAGACGTGACCAGAAGCGAGCGACACACTCAGGTCCTAGGATAGCTGACCCATAAGGAATATCACATCGAGAACCTTGCGACTTTCGGAAAGAGCACTTGAGAACAAGAGACCAGGCGGCCACCTTGTCCCGCACCCCGCTTCCCAAGCAGCCTTCTTTGGGCAACTCCTCAGGGCCAAGCTTTCACCCCGCAGAAAGAAGACCACTTGGAAGACGACCGTGGCACTCCACGGGTTTAATAGAAGCCCAGAGCATCTGTGCCAGCTCCCAGCAGGGGGGAAAGTGGTTCAAATTCACGCCTTCTGGGCTCCGGGGTGGTGCGTGCCAATAAAGAAGTCACCTACTGGTCTGATGACCAAAGTAATGTGGCCTTGATGGCACTAAAGCAGGTCCCTCAGAATGGTCCTCTGGCTACTTAAACACCGTTTGCCGTAGTTTCCTTTTCCATGGAAGAAAAACATGCCTAAGTTCATGTCAGGACATTCCTGATTTATCCAAGGGCCCAGGATCAAATAAACAAAGGGCTCTGAGCTCTGCCAGGGAGCCTCCTGCTTCAGGAGGGAGAACCAGAGGGAAGTAGGGCTCGGCGGAGTTGGCCCATCACCCCATGACCTCGGTGAATGACGTGGCTGCTCCCTGCCATGGCTGGGTGGAAGTGAGAGAGAAGGGGCAAATAAGTCACGAGAGACAGAGCAAGGAGCAAGTGAGGGTCAGAGAAGGGGGCCACACACAGCCACGGAGTTTACCGACAGAGGCCGACCGTGGTCTCCAACCACGGCACAACGGGGCCCGGGGCCGTGCAGAGAAAGGTCCCCATTTCAGGGACTCGGCCGGGCCCCGATCTGACTTAAACAGCGTTATTAGGACAGCACAATGTCTGGGGAGGCTTTGTTTTGTTTCACTTTTCATCTAAGTCTTTGCTTTTTCTTCCCATGACCGTGTTATTCTCGCAGTTTTCCTACGATTGAAACAGTCATTTTAGGCACCTCCGTCCCCACTCTAGGTCTTCCTTCTATTAACCCGATTCTCCGTGGTGCCCACAACAGAAAAAACCCGAATGGGATGACCAGGAAGCAGAAATGAATTCAGTTCTAAAAACACGGGAGGATGTTTACTTAGCAAGCACGCTCGAGTCTACAAGGAAGTTTTATAGGGCGCTGCACGCAGTGTTTGATTTCAGGGGGTAAAGATAACTTCGGAGCGAGGAGAAGGTGCTGGCTCCTTCCGTCCACCCCGTGAGGCCCGGGGAGGCCGGGTCACGGCAAACTTGAAAAGGCAGGGCTTCACCTCGAGCCCAGCAGGTCCCTGCTCCCTCCGGCTTCTCCGCAGCGACAGGCCCGGGAAAAGCTACGCACACTCTACAGTCCACGTGAGCTCGCTATGGCCTCTGACTGATCTGGGTCAAAACTACGAAATGCCAGAGATGAATTATTTTCTTTACAGGGAAGGAGCTGAACTTCTACCCAGTCCTTGTCCAGGGTGTGGAATGCGATCACTCGGGTACCGCCACAAACGCCGGGTCGGTGGGCATCCGACAGGAAAGCAGGCTCAGCGCAGGCCTCTGTCCTCTCCTCGCCTCATTCGGGCCTACTCTACGGGGACTGGTCCTCTCATCAGGAAAGCAGCCATTTTTCTCAAGACAGGGTAGCTGTGCAGGGGGCTAATTTCAAACTCCATGCAAGCAGCTAGGGCTAGAGTACGTGTTCTAGAAAAACTGACAGGTGGGTCACCGTGAGACAGTTTTCGGTTTACCGCATGGGAGGCAGCAGACAACAGGCCCCCAGTGGCCCCGTGAGGTAAATCATTTATCAGGTACCTTTTACGTGCTAAGCCAACACACAGCAAAGAAGACACAGGCCATCCCCCTAAGATGCATGCAAGTTGAGGACCCTTATCAGCATTCCCAAATGGGTATTTTTGATATTTTGAAGATCTGCTCTTTATTTTTTTTTTTTTTTAAGATTTTATTTACTTGAGAGAGAAAGAGAGATAGCAAGAGTGAGCGAGATCACAAGCGGGAGGGAGAAGCAGACTTCTGGCTGAGCAGGGAGCCAGGCATGGGGCTTGATCCCAGGACCCTGGGATCATGACCCGAGGCGAAAGCAGATGCTTAACCGACTGAGCCACCCAGTCACCCCGAAAATCTGCTCTTTAAGAGCTGGAATTCATTTTCCATTGAAATAACATTGAACACACTGGCTGGATTCCCAGGCGAGCCCCCTTGACCCACTTCAGAAAGTCACAAACCCCAATGCCTTTGAGGTCTAGGAGGGTAAGAAAGGTGTGAGGCGGGTTGGGGAGGGAGTGTGCCAGGTGAAAGAAGCTCAGCACTCCTCACGGGCAGCCCAGCCCAGCCCAGCCCAGCCCTGCCGGCTTGAGGCCGTCTGCAAACGGAGGCTATCAGGAGCCCGCATCGTCTGGTTGTTGGGGCGAAGGCAAAAATCCAGACTCACATTTAACTTTCAATTTTTAAACACTGTCAAGAACTTTTAGAAGTCAGAACATTCCTGCAGAGCTTCCAATTTGTTTTCTTTGTGGTAATGTATCCAAAGTACGATATATCTGCTATGAAAAAGACGGGAGGCAAGCACTTCCAGAGTAAGGATTTAAATAAAATAAAGTAATGAAGAATGTAACGCCAGAGAACTTCACCTCCCAGATGCTGCTACTGGAGGAAAAGGAGAGCAGAGAGAAAAGTGAGCGCAATCTCAGCCCTCAGGTCAGTGGGTGTCAACGAGCCATATGTGGAGGGCTATGAACGGAAGGGGGGTTTAGAATTATTTTTAAATATACATGATACCATTGAAGAGCTAGTATTTGGGGGGGAGGGGCAGAGGGAGACGGAGAGAATCTTAAGTGCGGTAACCCTGAGATCATGACCTGAGCCAAAATCAAGCATCACACACTGAACCAACTAAGCCACCCAGGAGCCCCTAAAGCGCTAGCGTTTGTGCCTCATCCTGATCCTCCAGAAAGACAAGAGTCATTCCAACATTCTGGCCCTCTCTCCCAGTTAGAGGAGTTGCTACTCTGCACGTCATCCAAGAGTCTGTCAGGGCTCAGTTGATAAAATTGGAAGGGACCATCCAGCTGCCCACCAAAGCTGAGAGCCCTCAAAAACCAACACGATGACCAAGGCATTGTCCAGCCTCGCCTTGGTTCAATAACTTCCATCCCAGCTCGGGAGGACTCAGACAACGGAATGTAACTCAGATGGAATCTCCCTCTGGGTAACTGGCTACTAGCCTCCCGTCTTTGCTCTGCCCCTGAAGCCTGTGAGAACAACCCTAGTCCCCCAGACACATTCAGATATTTCAGGATAACTTTTACCACCACAAGTTTTATAGGGCGAAACAAGGAGGTACAAAAAAGGGAAATGAAAAAAGAGGTGTGTGGGGGGGTGGCGGGGAGGAAGAAGCCGGAGAGAAATATTCTTAAAATAGCTGATCAAAAGTGAACAACCCAAAGGAAAAGAGGAAGAGACTTCTGCATTACGTCTTCATGAGAAAGGAGGCACTCGTGGCAAAACGGACAGCTGAGTGTGTCAGGACACACGAAAGGAAGGGCCCGCCGTCCACGCACAAGGGAAATGTCAGCAAGAGCCACGGGATTAAAGAGTTCCCAAGGCCAGCCAACCAGGTTGTGCCAACGATCTGGGACAAATGGGCTGGAACCTGAAATGGGAGAAGGAAGCTATACAACTCATAACCCTACACGCGTGGGACATTCTTTTGCCCATTTTGAGGGCAGGGGTTCTTTTTCTTGTGGATTTCTGGGAATCTTTACATATTCTGGCTACAAATCCCCTTGCCAGTTACAGGTACTACCTGTGTCTTCTCCACTTGGCTTGTCTTTTCTCTTTTAGTGATGTCTTTTGAGGATCAGAAGTTTCTCTTTTTCATGTCATCGAGCTTATCAATCTTTCCCTTTATAGCTAGTGCTTTTGGTGTCTTCCTAAAAAATGTATGGCTACCTCAAGGTTATGAAGATCTTATGTGTTATCTCAGAGATGGAGTTCTACTTTGTCTTAACCCCCACACATAGAAGGATGATGTGTGTTATTCTTGGGTATGAAGTGAGATGGGGTCGAGATTCATTTCTTTCCTTGTGGCTATCCAATGGTCCCAGCACTGTTTATTCAAATGACTGTCATTCCCTACTGCTCAGCGGAGCCCCCTCTGTCATCAGTTAGGTGTCTAGATACAGATGGGTCTGTTTCTGGGCTCCCTGTTCCATTCCTTTGGTCAGAAATAAGATAGATAAATAGGCCTATTATGGTATCACAGAGCACTAAACTTAAATCGGGTGATTTTAACATGAGGATTTGCCAACGAGTAAGGTTGAAGAAAATACAAATGAAGGAACCAATTTTGCAAAGTGAGTTCGATGTGGACAAGCATAGTCCAAGAAGATGGCCCCAGTATAGACCTCTCAGAAGGAAAAAGAGGAGCAGGAAGAGACAAAGAATGGAAGATGCAAGGGACAGTGGTAAAAATGAGTCTTGGTTTTTGTAGACAGTAACACAGCGATCAAGGGAACAGATTCATACGGGGCGAGAGACAACCTGCCTCCAAATCCTGCCTGTCTACTACTTAGCTGGGTGACCTTGGGCAAGTTAACTCAGCCTGCTTGAGTTTCAGTTTCTTAATCTTCAAAATGGGGAAAATATTCCTCATCAGACCGTGCAGATTAAATAGGTTAAGTGACATACGTCACTTAGTCCAGGGCCTACCACTGTAAGTATTCAAGAAGATGCTGGGTGCTTCCTTCATCATGGTCAGTGATACAACGGAGACCGAACCGTTGGCGCAATCTTACCACTCAACAAACATTTCGTGAGTACATACCACTAAACAAAGATAGGCACATCTAAGTGGTTAAAAACTCAGATGAAAAAATGAGACAGGTTTGAATCTAAATTCTAGTATAGGGCACCTGGGTGGCTCAGTTGGTTAAGCGACTGCCTTCGGCTCAGGTCATGATCCCGGAGTCCCGGGATCGAGTCCCACATCGGGCTCCCAGCTCCATGGGGAGTCTGCTTCTCCCTCTGACCTTCTCCCCGCTCATGCTCTCTCTTGCTCGCTCTCTCTTTCTCCAATAAATAAATAAAATCTTTAAATTCTAGTATAGTCTCTTTACTTGTCATGTAGACTCGAACAGCTTATTTCTCTAAGTTTCTAGTTTCAGCTTCATCCCTAGTTCCTATAGGATTCCTTGGTAAGGCTGTAATGAGATATAGAAGCATTCTGTGCAATGCCTGACAAGTGAACACCCATCTAGAAAACCCCACCCAAAAACCATCAGAGCTGATAAATGAATGAATTATGGAATATAATTTATAGAATTTATAGAATATAAAAATGCACAGAAATCTGTTGTGTTTCTATACATTAATAATGAAGTAGTAGAAAGAGAAATCAAGGAAACCATCAAATTTACAATTGCACCGGGGCGCCTGGGTGGCTCAGTAGTTAAGTGTCTGCCTTCAGCTCAGGTCATGATCCCAGAGTCCTGGGATCGGGCCCCGCATCAGGCTCCCTGATCCTCAGGAAGCCTGCTTCTCCCTCTCCCACTCCTCCTGCTTGTGTTCCCTCTCTCGCTGTGTCTCTCTCTATCAAATAAATGAATAAAATCTTAAAAAAAAACAAACCCTTTATCCCAAAGGTTAAAAAAAAATTTACAATTGCACCAAATAGAATAAAATACCTAGGAAAAAATTTAAAAAGGAGGTTAAAGAAGACCTCATACCCTGAAAACTGTAAGACACTGATAAAGAAACTGAAGACGAATGACACAAACGAATAGAAAGATATCCCATGCTCATGGACTGGAAGAACCACTATCGTTAAAATGTCCACGCAACCCAAAGCAAAGCACAGATTCAGTGCAATCCTTAGTAAAATAGCAGTGACATTTTTCATAGAACTAGAACAAATAATCCTGAAATTTCTATGGAACCACAAAAGACCTAGAATAGCCAAAGCAATCTTGAGAAGAACAAAGATGGAGATACCACAATCCCAGACTTGAAGCTATGCTACCCAAAGATAAAGTAATCAAAACTATAGTATGGTGCTGGCACAAAAACAGAAACACAGATTAATGCAACAGGACAGAGAGCCTCACAACAAACCCATGCAGAGATCATCAATTCACCTATGACAAAGGAGGCAAAAAGATACAACGGGGAAAAGTCCAATCTTTCTATCAATAAATGAATGGTGCTTGGAAAACGGGATGGCAAAAGAGTGAAAATGGACTACTAGCGACCCCATATACAAAAATCAACCCAAAACGGATTAAAGACCTAAATGTTAGACTCGAAATCATAAAACTCCTAAAAGAAAACATAGGCAGTCATCTCTTAGCCTCAGCAACATATTTAGGGATATGTTTCCTCAAGCAAGGGAAACAAGCAAAAATAAACAATTGGGATTACACTAAAATGAAAAGCTTCTCCACAGCAAAGGAAACCATCAACAAAATAAAAACACAACCTATTGAATGGGAGAAGATACTGATATATCCAGTAAGGAGTTAATATATAAAATATATGAACTATATTACACGACTCAATACCAAAAAACCCCCCAAACAATCCAATTAATAAATGGGCAGAAGACATGAATAGACATCTATCAAACACATACAGTGGGCCAACAGACACGTGAATCTATGCTCTATATCACTAGCCATCAGGGAAATGCAAATCAAAACCACAATGAGATATTTATCTCACACCAGTCTGAATGGTTGATATCCAAAAGACAAGAATTAACAAGTGTTGGCAAGGAGGTAGAAAAAAGGGAACCTTCAATCACTTCTGGTGGGAATGTAAATGGGTACAACCACTGTGGAAAACAGTATGGAAGTTCTTCAAAAAAATTAAAAGTAGAAATACCACATGATCCAGTAATTCCACTGGCTATTTACCCAAAGAAAATGAAAACAGTAATGCAAAAAGATACACGCACCCCTATGTTTACCGGAGCATTTATTACAGTAGTCGAGATATGTAAAGTGTCTATCCACAGATGAATGGATAAAGGAGATGTGGTATACACACACACACACACACACACACACACACACACACACACAGATACACACAATGGATTATTACTCAGCCATAACGAAAGAGTGAGCTCTTGCTATTTGTGACAACACGGATGGACCTAGAGGGTATTAAGTGAAATAAGTCAGAGAAAGACAAATACCATATGATTCCACTTACATGTGAAACCTAAAAAACAAAATAAATGAATAAAGAAATGAAAAAACAGACTCTTTAATATGGAAAAAATCTGGGGGCTGCTACAGGGGAGATGAGTGGGAGGATACGTGAAATAGATAAAGGGGACTAAGAGGTACAGACTTCCAGGTGTAAAATAAGTCATGGAGATAAAAAGTACAGCAGAGGGACTAGAGCCAATAATATTGTAAGAACACGGTGACAGATGGCGACCGCGCTTCTTGGGGTGAGCGCTGAGTGAGGTACAGAATTGTCGAATCAGTGCGTTGTACACCTGAAACTAACACAACATTGTATGTCAATTACAGTTCAATAACGATTTTTTTTAAATTCGGGAAAAACACACCAAAATAAATGCTCAAACTGGTGCCAGCTATCGTGACAATGACATCCACGATGCTAGACAATGATGACTTGGGGCATGGTACACATCGGGCACTGGAAGGAAAGGCCTCCTAACACCCCGAAAGACCTACAGTCCCTGGCATTCTTGGTCTTGCATCCAAATATTAACCAGGCACAGCCAGCCTCGCGCCACAGCGGTAAGACAAGGCAGGAGACGAGATCAAGTGGTGTTCGGGTACTGAGGCCGAGGCAGAGGAAGGGCTTGAAGAAGAAAGGTCAGAGGGGCCAAGTAAAAGCCAAATTGCTGTAACAGTTAAGTACTTATTAAGATAATTTCTAACCTTGGGATACTTCAAGAAGAAACAAAAACACAGGATCTGCAAATATTATATAATTAGACGAAGTCTCAATTGATGCTGGGCTGGGGGTGGGTGCTCACAGACTACAAGTCTGATGGGAAGAAGATTCCGGAAGGAACGGTGCTGCCAACAGTTTTAATCAATAATGATGACCATGATGCGGTCAGCCCTGAAGACTGCGTCTTGTCAGTCTCCTAGAACTATCGCCCCAGAGCCAGTGAGGAGTCGTTTCCTTCAAATCCTCAACCCAAGGGACCGTGGCACTTCGACCCCGGTGGCTGAGCTAAAGTAAAACTCGGCCCAGCAGTGACAACAAACACCCCAAGGACACAATGCGGTACCACGTGCCAAGTGCAAATCTGAGACAAGGGCTGGGGACAGCCTGTGCTGGAGGGTAGGTCCTGGCAGAGGTGAGACGCAGATCCAGACCCGGAATGTTGCCACAGACGGGGAGCGGGAGCCAGGCAGCCGCCGACTGTAAGTGGCCTGGCAGACGCTGTCCCCGAGAGCACGGGCCTCCCACGGCTGCAGGCTGAGGGAAGAGGAGCGAAGGCCAAGGCAGGTCCTGAATTCACATCACCAATGGAGGGGAGCCCCAGCACCAAGAGAGACTCCCTCGTGGAATGTGTCCAAGGGAAACAGAGTGACGGGGTGTGTTTGTTGGCTGGGGGGATGGTCAGGCCTGGGAGGGCAGATGCTGGGACCAGGATGCCCTGCTCGTAAGTAGATGCTTTCTCCTCAGACTGCCTCTCAGGCCAAAAGTCCAGGCTCCAAAGTGTCCTGCCCAAGCTGGCTCCCATCACCTCCTGGGAAAGTGAAAGAGGCTAAAATGTCTATCTTGTCCTGGGCCACCAACCACGAAATCTAAGCTCCAGCCACAGGGGGCTCTGGGCTCAGCTTCATGCAAAACCTTGGCTGACGACGGGACCGGCACCGGCTCTTCTGACCATGTACCGAGGTTGACTGAACCAGTCAACTCCACCAAAGCCCCTAGAAACCTATAGACCAGGGGCTTCTGGTGCCGCCTGAAACGCAGGGGGACAAAGTCTGCTTGGGACTCAGGGTGTAACCCAATGTGCCTCTTGGCCAGCTGTTCTTGAAATCCCAGCCCTGTGAATGGATGGAAATAATTTCCAGAGAAATGGAGTGTGGCTGGGCCACGTGAGGTGGGCTGAAGGGAGCCCGCCCCCAGCCCTGCCCGGTGGGACGCGCCGCTGGTCTGTGCCCTGGGCCCGGCATGCCCGGGCAGGGGTGCCGTAAGAGCTCTTGCCCAGGGGCCCTCCGGCACAGGCTGGGACCCTTAGATGTTACTGCTGCTCTTGGGGTGCTCTGTCTCAATCCAGGAGGGAAGCTCCGGGCAGGAGGAGAGGTCTCTAGGACATGCAGATCCTGGACAGCCGATGATTCACGGAGCTGGACTGAGCTTTGTGTGAACACAAGCTTTGCGCCATGTCGCTCAAAAATGGAGTTTCTGTCCTGCTCTAGAACAAACTTTCGCTTTGCTCAGCTGAGTCAGATCGAGACAGCAGCAGTCACAGACACAACCGGGACAGGGGGTTCCCCAAACAACTCTGACTTGAGCTCTAATTTCCATACGGCATTCTCCCCCACACAGGGGCATGCCCATGCCCATTCCCGCAGCCCGAGAAGAAAGAGGAAAGCCACCGGGGCCATCACGCACGCCAGCGTGCAAGTCTGGGCTTCCTGCAAAGCGTGAGCCTTGCCAGGAGCTGGAGCGAGGACAAGGCCTCCAGGGCTGCGGCGGGTGGGAGAGGGGCCTGGGGGGCAGTCCAAAATGTGATCGTTAATGTCATGGTTGGGGCGATCTTTGGGATGCATTTTCTTAACACTGTTTCCGAGTTCAGGATACTGTTTTCGTGATATGAAACCTCACCCAAAGTAAGGTTCCAAAAATCTTTGATGGTGTGAATGAATACATCCTCTGCCTACAGAGAGCTCATGAGCTGGGAGAGCTTGTTGACCAGAATTGTTGGGGGTGAGAGACAGTCCTGTGGTTGTGTTCCTGATGGAGGGACAGTGAGTGCTGGAGCAACGTCCTTCTGGAGAGTTCGGCTTTGTGAAGCCCTCTGGGACCGTGGACAGCAGTTACGCTCAGGTTAGGATCTGGGGGAGGCCTCTGAGGTCAATGTTCTCTCCCCCAAGGCAGAGCAGCAATAACAGCTCTGCCTTAAAAAACAAAAGCTCGGGACGCCTGGGTGGCTCAGTTGGTTGAGCAGCTGCCTTTGGCTCAGGTCGGGGTCCCAGGGTCCTGGGATTGAGTCCCACATCGGGCTCCTTGCTCAGCAGGGAGCCTGCTTCTCCCTCTGCCTCTGCCTGCCACTCTGCCTGCTTGTGCGCTCGCTTGCTCGCGCTCTCTCTCTCTCTGACAAATAAAATCTTTAAAAACAAAAAAAAAAACAAAAACAAGCAAACAAAAAAACAAAAGATCACATTAGGAGGTTTCCCCCGATGCCATGTAATTGGAGGTGAATGGACGAGTCCACCTCACTGACATTCTCCCTCTGAAAACCTCCAAAACCTTCAGGGGCCGGGTAAGTACTGAAAAAGGAGGCTTATCCTACAAGAACCACGTCCTACAACAAGGACCATTTTTTGATTCCCGAAAGGGTGCCTGGGGCCTACTGTGTGTGCATCAGGCACAGCACTAGGCACATTTTGCGGAACTCAACCTCGGCCGGCAGGGGCTTTCCGAGATCACCAGAGGCTGGTAATCGGCAAAAGTTGGGCATCAGGATGACAGCCAGCTCCTTAATCCCACCCTGGGCCCCCCCTGAAATGAGGAGGCTTGAGTCTTGCCACCCCTCCAGGCCACGGCACGTTAAGTATCGCTCGGCGCCTTTCTGGAGAGGCAGAGCTGGGCGGCGGGGGCAGACCAACAGGCTAGGTGCGCTGACAACACCATCGAGAAGCTTCTGTGTAGGGTGACTTGAAAAGAGTGCCACTAATGCTTCTGAGAACCCAGAGTCACTAGAGGGCTGTGGAGGACACTGGACACGGGCCTAACAGCCAATGGAGCAGCCCTCAAGGAGCCCCCCACCAGTGACCTTGCAATCAGGCAAAAGCACGGCTTGTGAAGTTACCCTGAGTGCTGTAACACCTTCCCTGCCCCAGACCCAACAGAGTGACCCAGCCCCAAGAAAGGCCTGGTATGACCCTCCAGATAAAGCCTGTAGAGTCCTGGTGATGTAAGGTACCCTCGAGGTCACCTGGCCTCACCTTTCACCAATAACAAGATTGGCCTTGGGTTCAAGGCCAAGGCGGGGGACCCTGGCTGAGTGACTGTCTCTCTGCCGAAATCTACTGCCCTATAAAGGGGAAGCTAAGGAGCTCTTCATACCCTTTCCTGGTCTTCCCGGGAGGATCAAACGAGTCCCTACCAGCCAAGTGCTCAGTAACACCGCCCGGGACACAGGAGCCCACGGAGGGGCAGCTCGCGTTTTTATTATTAGCGTCCATGCGTGGCGGCCCCTCGGCTTACCGGGAAACACTGTCGGCCCCGCGGAAAGAGCTTCCTACCTCGCGGGGTCACCCATCTTCCCTTCCTCACGTCCTTTACAGCTCAAACGCTGGAAGAGGATTTTAAGTTCCATGCACCACCCTCGGCGTCTCTGCCACGGTCACCCACTGGCCGCAGAGCCGCCCTCCGGAGCGCACAGAGTAAGCCTGACACTCACATCGCATAACAGTCCTTTCCATACACAAAGCCGGGCCTGGCAAACCCGCTCCACCGAAACCTTTCCCTCTCGGGGATCAATACTGCCAGGTTTCGCGGGCCCGCAGCCCCTCCTCTCTGCTTGCTCTAGGTTGACATTTTCCCTCCTAATTGGGATCAACAACTGGACAATGCTTCAGAAAGGGACCTCACAGGCCAGGGGGCAGCAGAATGGCCCCCAGTAGAGCCCGCTTCCCTCCCCAGGGAGCCCCACTCCCTCTGGGGCTCAGTGCGGTGCGGCTGCCCTGCTCTTCCACACCCGCCCTCGTCCCAAAGGACTCCCAGGTTCATCGCGATCTTAGGGATAGATGAGTGCACCTTTGCTGATTATTTCTATATGAAAAACCCTAAGCCAGATGCTTTCACACGTATTGTGTCAACTCATCTGCTCCATTTCCCTTAGCTAGGAGTCCGACCCTGTTCTCTGATCCTGAGCTTACCTGCCCCCCTCTCCTGAGTGCTCCCTGGACAGATCCTTTCTTCCCGGCCAAGCTCCTGCAAGGAGAAGGCGCTCGGACACAGCGGATGCTGGCCCAGAATCTGAGGCCGTGGTCTCTGCGAGATGATGCAATACATCCACCTTCGTTCTCCGTTCTCTTCCAGGCAGGAAGCGCTCCCTCATCTAGACACCAACAACAGGCATGGCCCACGTTATAAGTGAGAGCCGGGGAGTATGTAGTCACGTGTCGTCACGTGCGCTCAGCCAGGGCCTCCACCTAGATAGACTGTGCAGGTTTCCAAGATGGGGCCCGGGCAAGCTTTGGAGTCCTTTCGTTCTTCCCAAAGCTCAACTCCCAGGGGCCCTGAGTCAGTCCTTGTGGACTGGCTGATGGGGCTGGAGTAGGCCTGTCGACACGACCACCCCGAGTCCCTGACAAACACGCTGGAAAAGGGCCCACTCGTCCAAGGCCCTTTCCGCATGCCCTGGTCCTCTGAGATTTCTGCTGCTCTCTCCTTCCTTTGAACCAGACTTGTCAAACATGAGTTTACTCATCTTACTCCAGTTGCTAGAAAGGCTTCCCAAGCACATACCAAAGGGACATCCGACTTGTGCTTTCACAAACACGAGCGATCCCCTCGCCCTTTGGCTGGACGGTACTAGGAATGTGCTAGGCTTAAAACCGTGAACCCCAACCCTGAGCCCTGGTGTCCATTCTGTGGTTCTCCCTGTGGCCCCAGCAGGCCTAAGAACGCAGGACCCAGAAATCAGCTGTCCTCACCCCACCGGTGGGAAGACCACTCACTGTCAAACCCAGCTGCATCCAGAGAAGCAAAGACCAGAGACCAACAGTTGCGCAGAGCTATTAACTGGACTTTGGCTAAGGAAAGAGTAGAACACTGTCCTCACCTGATCTGGTGGCAGATGAAGAGAAAAGGAGCAAAGGGGCGACATCCACAGCCCCCAGGAGGTAGGTGGAAAGCTGGAGGCTTGCCTGGGGCGGCCTGAAATTCCTGCTATTATTACAAACATCACCAAGCAAGGAGAAGAGGGGGCAGTGCCCTCTGCCCTGTGGCCCAGCTCCAGATACTTCACGGATATCGATACGCTCCAGACAGAAGCTCAGGGTCCCCGAAGACACGGAAAGTGGTGACCACATGGGGAAAGCCCAACGTCCTTGCGAAGCCAGGCTGGGCCTAGTGAGGTAATGAGCTCTTACCAAGTTATCTCTGATGCCTCTAAATACTTGCAACGCTGAAGACAACGCCAGGCACACAGTGTTTGTTGATGCGTTTACTGAATCCAGGACAGGAGGAGAAAGAGAATCAAAATTAAATATAAGATATGGTTCATAACCAGAGGAGTTCCTGAAATAGCCTCCAGAGCTCACACAGTTTGGGAGCAGTTATAAAACCGCCTAACTGCAAGGAAGCTTCTCGTGGGCCTGGACTGCGTCTCGTGGCGCCCGATGCCACCATGATGGCACGTTCATTTCCAGAAACCGTCTGCTGGCTGAATGGACAAACGAACACAAGAATGGGGATACGGTATACTGTCTTGGGGCCTGCTTCTAAATATCCCAAATACCAACGTGTGCCTCTCGTTTTCGGGTCACAGAATGCCCAGGTGCTACTGACCGACCCCTTCTTACCACGAGGCTATACTCAGAGCTACTACATACCACCCTGTGCAAGGGATACAGAAATGTGTCCCAGCAAGCCACTCCCAACACTGACCTCCCTCCCCAATTTTTGGCTTCCCTGTCCTTCTCTTGCACATAGAACCAAGTAACAAGTTAGAAAAACTCTTTGTGAGTAAACTGTGTTCCTCGGCCAAGATGACGAAGCCAAGTCACACCACAGAAGGCATCCCTCCTCCTGCTGATTTGTAACCTGCTCAGACCTGAGGTGGAATCTGGCCAGCTGACCTCTAAGACCTGGCCTTCTCCCTGGGGCCCACAGGACTGCAGGCAGAGGCTACCTCCCTCTCCCACAGCCCTGACCCCTACTGACCCCTAGATGAGGAAGGGCAGCAGAGCCTCTGTTTGGCTTAGAGCCCTTAACCAGAGTTTGGCTCCCTACCAAGGCTGCCTTGTGGCCTTGGCCCTCCGTGCCACAGATATGGATGTTCCCTTCATCCCCCTCCTAAGAGAGCCTTCAAATAAGGCCAAGTCCCCAAACTCGGATGCCCCTTGCCTTTGGTGTACCCAAACAGCATCCTCCTCCTTATGAACATGGCCTTCAATATCCATGAAAACAGTCATACACTGGGCCTGGCAGGCCTCACAGCTCACTCACCCTTCACAATGGCAGGACAAAGCTGAGACTACTGTTGCCTACGCCTCACAAGTTAGGAACTGACATGTTCAAGGATGTACATGCAGTAAGCAGACCTACAAGCCCAGCCTCTTCACCCCTGTGCTATACACGCTAGTGACATCCCTTCCTCTAAGAAAACTTCCCCGAAACATCCGTCCTTTGTGAATGAGCTACTCCCGACTTTCATGATTGATAACCCTGGTCTCAAGGTGGGACTAACTGCATTTCTGAAATAAAAAAAAAAAAAAAAAAGGAAGAAAGAAAGAAAAGAAAAGAAAAGAAAAGAAAAGAAAAGAAAAGAAAAGAAAAGAAAAGAAAAGAAAAGAAAAGAAAAGAAAAAGCAGCCAAACATACCTGTGTCTTTTTTTGTAAATAAGTATTTTTAAAATAGGTTTTTACTCTGAACTCATTTACATGAGGTGCAATATATGTGTAACTCCTTCCAGTTTACAAAGGAGTTTTATGACTGATTATCCTATCGCATCCCCCCGGAGGCCTTGTGAGGTAGACACACTTATTTCCCTTTCACAGAGGAGGAAATGAGAGACGCAAGGGGACCTGGCCGGGATGGCCCCACTTCCCGCAAGCATGGGAGGCGGCAGAGCCCTGGGGCCGCCGCCGCAGTCACGACAACGACAGGGCTTGGGAGTCAGGAAGACTCCCCCTCCCTGGCTGCGTGACCCGGGGCCAGTTAAGGAGCCCCTTTCTTCATTCATAAACAAATGCTAATAACAACTGTGACACACGCGTACCATGAGGATGAGATGAGATAATATATATGAAGGACTCAGCCCGTGGATCATCACCCAGTCAACACTCATGACGGCAGTCATTTTTATGACTCCCCGCGGCCCAGGCAGGCGCTACAGGGGGTCCCACACTCTCCCAAACAGCCATGGCCGAGACCCACGGACTCACAGGACGCAGGCCGAGTGGGCCACGGCTACACATGTGCACGACGGCCAGGACCTGTGCTCTCCTGCTGGGGAGGCCGGGCCCAGGCTCCCCCCACCACGGGGAAGCTGAGGAACAGCTCCCTGACCGCTGGCGAGCCCCGGAGCCCAAGGCGACCTGGGCCACAAACAAGATGGCGCCGGCCGCAGGGCTGGGCCGGCCTGAGCGCACCGAGCCCTCCTCTCCACATTCTGCCTCACACCTCCCTCCCCCCGGGGCTCCGGGGCTCTGCTCCCAGGGCTTGGGAACATGCCTGTCCTTGGTGAGAAGAGCAAACAGAAGCTTGTGGCCTATTTCCAGCCACCTCGCTGTTTCTCACTTTAAGATTAAAATAATAAACACACAGACAGAGAGAGGCTGGAAAGTGCGGGGTGGGGGAGAGCGGCGGCACAAGGCCTCGCGCAGCACAGGGCTGCGGTAACCTGGCAACCTGCGGAAGGTGTGTCAGAGTGAGTGGGACGCGCGCAGTCAAGTACCAGGGCCGGGAACAGTCAGGGCTGGACGGGGGAAGGTCACAACGGGCTGGCCTGGTTCCTCGGGGTGCTGAGAAGGGAGGGAGGGGGAGCACAGAGCATGCTGCCTGCCCACACAGCTCGTGACTCCCAGCTGTGTCCCCAACGCCTCCCTGCCGGTGGCCCTGCTAGCACCAAGCTCTCTCTTCTACCGCCCAGACTCGAGATTCCTCTCCCAGCATCTTCCCTGAAATCCTGGACCATCATGTCCTCCTGCTCTGACGTCTTCCATGGTTCCCTCATGCCTTGCCTAGGCATTCTCCTACGGTTCAAGGCCTCCTCGCATCTGCTCTCAATCCACGCCTCCGACATGAGTTTCCATGTTCCTCCCATCCTGCGCCCTGGGATCTACCCACCCAGCCCTCGGCCCAAATCCGAGGTCCCTACTCTCTCCACAAACGTCTACCGAATGCCTACCATGGACCAGGCACAGGGCTAGGCACTGAGACTACAGGAATACCTAGGACACACTGCCCATGGTGAGCTCATGGTCCCAGGGCCAAACCAACTCACCGACGCAACACAAATGTGGCAAGTAATCTAGGATTACCAGACCAGAGCACTTACCGTGAGCCAGACGCTATTTTAAGCATGTTATAGTCTCTCCTTTAATCCTTTCACTAACCCTATGAGGTGAGTGCAGTTATGACCAGTCCCATTTTATAGATGAGGGAACTGAAGCAGAGCATGTAAAACTTCTTCAAAATCACCCTAAGTGAGGGCCCGACGGCCACGGACATGGCGCATCCCTGGCAGAGAGGCTGGTGTCAGCTCTGAGGCCCAGCTGGGCAGTCAGTGGTGACCAGAGTCACAGACGGAGGCAAATACCAGGATGGCCGCTGCCCAGCAGCCCTCCCCCCTACTTCCCAGGTAGACACCCTGGGAGTGGGTGCTTCCCACCTGGAAAAGAGAAGCCTGCAAGGGGCAGGTAGAACATCCCCCACAGCTGCCCTCCTCCGTTCTAGAAGAAAGCCGGAAGCAGGAAGGGGACATGGACACTGGCAGCAATCACTGTCATAGGGGGAGATGATCGGAGACCCAAACCCACAGCAGCAGAGTCCTCTTAGATGTGCACTCGCTACAGGCTGCTTAGCGGGCAAACTTAACCCCACATCTGCTGGGGGCTCCCCAACTCCAGCACCCCCTTCGGGCACAAGCTGTGGGAGGGATGTCTGGGGGCCTCTTCTTCCTGCTCCTACGTGGCTGTGAGCCTCTGCGTGGCCAGGGGACATCCGTGCCCCAGCCCAGCAGCCCCAGCACCGCCTCAGGTAAGCCTTGCCCACCACCCAGGAGGGCTGCAGCCGCGAGGCTGGCACAACTCTGAGGCCTAGACGGGGACCGGGCTGCGGAGCCGGAGCCGGGGGCCCTCAGCCTGGGGCATCCCCACCCAGCTCGCGCGGGGCCTCCTGCCCCCTGGGGGACTGCGTCTGTGCAGAAGGGGTGTGCGGCCTCAGGGTCAAGCATGGCAACGCGTCTGGGAGCAGGGAGACAGACTCAGTGCCTTTTAGGCCAATCCAAGTGGCCTTTTCTCATCCTCTTCTCCTCACTCACAGTAGAAATCCCAGCCGGAGTCCCTGTGTCCCACACCAGGCACTCAAGCAGTGCCCCCTGCAATGTTGCCACCTCTGACCCGCAGCCCGCACTCTTCCCTCCCGCTCTCCTTGCTCTCAGCTCTCCTTGCTCTCAGCTCTGGGGGCTCCTCCTGAGACTGGTTGTAATGTAAATGCCTGTAAAGACAGGGCCTTGTCCACTCCTAAACTGCTGACTCCCCAGGGCCTAGAACAGTGCCTGGAATACAGTAGGCACTCACTCAATAAATACGTATGGAAGACATGCATTCTCATTTCCACCTTATCAATAAGAAAAACTAAGTCTATTTCCCAAGGTTACATCTCCTCTATGGTAGAACCAAAGTTCATGGCCAGGCCTTCCCAGGCACAACACACCATATTGTGCGATCATTTGACACTGGTATTTACTGCATACCTGACGGGGCAAGATGCTCGGGACGACACAGAAGATGATCCCCACCATTAAAATTTTATTGGGGGCCTATTATATACCAGGTGCTGGGGGACACAAAGACATGGCCTTTCTTTAAAAGCTATGTGTGTGTACACACAAGCATATACACACACACACAGACACACACGTGTATACCCGCATATATGTAAATGCGTGCAAATATATGCTATTTGTATACACAGTACATGTAAATGCCATGTGTATTTACAAATACCTTATACGCATAAATTCCTTTAAGCCACCCCCAAGCAATACAGAGGACCCTAATAATTAAAATAGTTAATAAATGCAACAGGAATCTGGACAGAGGATTCGCCAGAGGCAAAGAGGTTCCATGAGGGAGGTAGAAGCAAAGAGGGAATCTGAAAAATCCAAAACTTCCAGTAAAAATGGAAGGAACAAAGGCAACCCGAGGGGCAGGAATGATGCATGAAAAAGCACAGAAGCAGAACTGTGCAGGCTCAGGGAACAATCTGTAGGGAAGTCTGAGTGGCCTAAGGTTTTCTTCCCCTTGTTTATTTTTTGAAAATTTATACCCCCGCTTTTAACTCTTTCATATTCTGTTGCTATCAGTCACGTTTTATTTGAAGAAAACATTCTGCTGCAACAAAAAAATATATATATTTTTGAAAACCACTGCTCACATTCAATCCTGTCATCCCACAGATGGGAAGCTGGAATTGCCCAGGGTCCCAGAGCTAGCTCGGGGCTGAGTGGGCGCTGGACCACAGGTGTCTGGGCCGCCCGTGAGCTCCCCAGGCCACTCTCACGTCCCACAGGTGGGATGGGGGAGCAGAGAGAAGGCGGGCTGCTACAGAGCCTCACTGCCAAGTGGCTTGGGCCTTGGGGCCCTGAGCAGTAAATCAAGGGGTCTCGCGGTCCTTCTCAGGAGCACATGCCTCTGAGGAGGACATAACCACAAACCTTCTGGGCCTCGGGCCTGGGGTCTCCCCTTCTGCTGGAGAAGCTACAGAGCTCTTTCTGCTTAAAGTCACGAGTCGTTTGTTGGTTTTTTTCCTGCTTGGCTTGTTTTGACATGAGGAAAAGGCTAATCCTCCTGGCAAACGTGGGTCATACAACAAGGCAGCCGTCCCCTCCCTGAAGCAACAGGGGCAGCCGGCTCCAACAGGGAGAAACCGGATCTAGGAGTCTGACTGGTCAACAGCTGACCTCCCGGTTCTGGCCTCTGGTAGCGCCCACATGTCCCGCTGGGGCCGCCTTCCCTGAAGAGTCACTGGCTCCGGATGTGTCCGACTTCCGCCTCCACCTGGTATGAGCTGGCTGACCTCAGGAAAAACTACTATATACACACTGCTCGGTGACTCAGTTTCCCCATCTGTCAAACAACAGTGATCCCACAGAGTCACTGTAAGGTTTCAACGAGTCAATAGATAGAAAACACTTAGACTAGCACCTGGAACACAGTCAACACTTGATAAATATTGCTATTGCTATTTCTTGTTTATTCGTACGTAAGACTCCCAGAAACCTGGTCTCTGAGGGGCTGGGCCAGACTAGGCTGGCAGAGAAGGGAACCTGGTCCGGGCTGGAGCAAACACTGGTGCCCAGGTCATACGGGCATAAGGCTGCAGGGATCCAAAGCCTCCTTCGGGGTCTTGGGTTCCTTTCCAACACCTCAGAGAGAGCTGGAGCAGGCCCGTGATGCTTCACGCTTCTCAGCTCGGTGAGGCAAGGCCTGCTACATGGAAGCCCGTGAGGACCCAGGCGTCTCTCTGCTGGGGTTCCTGCCCTGGGGGGGCAGCATCTGACTGGTTCCCTGCACAGAGGATTCATGTTCCACAGGCTTGGATCCTTCACTGACATCCTGTGGGGATGCTCCAGGCATTTTCCTTGAGATAAATAGCTTCTAGGCAGCTGGATTTAGCGGGGTGGGGGTGGGGGTATCTGGATATTATCTTTAAAGACATTTCTGAATATTCCCTTAAGCTCAGGAGCCAACTGTGTGGGTACATGGACAAATTTACCAAACTGCTTTTTCAGAAGGGGTTCGTATGAGCACACAGACTTCTGCCGGGGCCCAGGGCAGCGCGTGGGCAGCTCGGCATGCACGGAGAGCATTCCCAGAGCGAGATGGGGGCAGATGTGCCACCCACTTTCTCGGTCTCCAGTCCGACATCTCCCCGGGGTCTGCAGGAAGGAAAGTCCGGAGGACTCAGGTGAAGTCAAGGCTCACCTCCAGTTTAGATCACAGCGTTTTGTCTTTCTCTCCCAGCGTCTCTCCCGTGCCCCTCTGCTGGGGCTCAGGGAATGCTGGTTACGCAGAATGGAGGCTCTGATCCTCCACCATCCTCGTATTCGAGCCAGCTGTGTCTGGGACACGCAACCGAATCTCTACAACCACCGGCGTCCACGGCAGAATATTCTGCTCTACTTACTCAGGGCAATGGGGTGTCCTGGGGATTCTCCAGGGTCGGTGACTGGGTTGCATTACTTTAGACGTAGATCACTCAAGCTGCCCCCAACCACCATCTCTTAATCATCTTTAAAATGGAGGAAATAACAGAAGTGCCAACCATGTGTCCCACATTCCCCTGCAAATCCTCTGCCTCTCTGATTTGCTCTCCTTACCATTCCGTTGCACATCCCCATTCTTTCCCCGGAGCTCTGTCCCTCCCTGCTTCTGCCACTTGGGGTACCCTCTTCTCTTGTCTTTACAGCAGAGTCCCAGCCATACTCCAAGGCCGCCCGCAAGTTTGAGACTTCCGTGAGGCCCGAGGACGATCTGTGCTTTCTGAACTTTTCTCTGCTGCTTCGCGCCTGTTGCCAGCACTCGTGCCTCAGCAGTCAGCAGCAGCTCCCTGGCTGCTTCGGCTGTCCTTCCCCTGGTGGCCCATTCTGGCCTGTACCACCACTACCACTCCATAGAAAGTTCTTTCCAAAATGACGTCAGGCCGAGCCGAGTTCAAGTGCTGGTTCCGTCGCTGTGGGCCAATTCCAGCACTCCTTCCTTGACCTCATCCTCTTGACTTCGATGTTACTTAGCAGCACCCCCTTCTTAAAACCGCTATCCTGTTTTTTAAGTACGTGACCCTGAGACGCCCTGTCTGGAATCTTTCTTGGGGATGCTCCCCCTGTCCCGAGCCCAAACGCCCGCCCCCGTGGCCCAGCCCCCGTGTCCGGGGAGCATCTTCACACCCCTGGCTTCGTCCCCCCCGCCCCCCCGTCCTAGAACACCAGCTCGACAGCCCGCTTGAGTATCCCACCGTCACCCCACGGTCAACCCAGCTAAAATCCACTCAACAATTCCTTGTTGAGCACCCACAAGGCCAGGACATGTTCTGGTCACTGATCAGAAAACCATGTGAAAGTCTGTGCACTGCTGAGTGCGCGGACACCTAAAATAGGGTATATCCGCGTAAGAAACGTTATTCAGCTTCGACAAGGGAGGAAATTCTGATATGCACCAGCACATGGAGAAACCTGAAGACATTCTGTCAAGTGAAATACGCCAGTCACAGAAAGGACAAGAGTGTGGGATTCCACTTCTACGAGTCCTTAGAGTTGTCAGATTCCTAGAGACGGAAAGAACGGTGGCTGCCGGGGGGCAGGGGGGCGGGGAGTTATTGTTATGGGGGTAAGGGTGTCAGCTTTGTAGGATGAAAACAGCACTGTAGATGGACAGTGATGGTGGCTGCCCCAGCCCCACAGGGTGAATGCACTTCAATGCCTCCGGGCTGTACTCTTAAATATGGTGAAGATGGTAAATCTAGGGGCACCTGGGTGGCTCAGTCAGTTAAGCATCTGCCTTTGGCTCAGGTCATGATCCCGGGGTTCCAGGATTGAGCCCCACATCAGGCTCCCTGCTCAGCGGGGTGTCTGCTTCTCCCTCTGCCTCTTCCCCCCACCCACTCATGCTCTCTCTAGCTTGTTCTCTAAGTAAATAAATAGTCTTTAAAAATTAAAAAAAAAGGGCGCCTGGGTAGCTCAGTTGGTTGAGCGGCTGCCTTCAGCTCAGGTCATGATCCCGGAGTCCCGGGATCGAGTCCCATATCGGACTCCCGGCTCTGCGGGAAGTCTGCTTCTCCCTCTGACCTTCTCCCCTCTCATTCTCACTCTCTCTCTAATAAATAAATAAAAAATCTTTAAAAAAAAATTAAAAAAAAAAAAGACAGTAAATCTATGTTATGTGTATCTGTCACAATGAAAGAAGTCCTTGCCCTCTTGGCAGCTCTCCATATAGGATGCTTTGGTAAAAATGCAAAAGACTCTGTCGTCATGGAACTTACATCTGGAGTCAAGATGGCTGTTGTCATACAAGCAGCTTTCTTCCCCAAATCCCACAGCTTGCGCTGCCCCTTGGGTGTGTCCTGCAGTCGCTCAATTCCCCCGTCTTCCCCGTAGCTCATCATTCTCCCCATCACCCTTCTTTAAGGCTCTCACCTTTCCTTCCTCCGTCCCAGTATCACCACTTCCATCACCCCTTAATTCCTGAGGAAACAGAAACACTGCAGTGCCTGGTTCCACCCCAGGCTCTACCCCAGGCTCTACCCCTGGCTCCCAACAGCCTTGCGCTTTGGAGCTTCCATTTCCTCGCCTATTAAATACAGAGGCTGACGAGGCCTTCAGGAAGGCTGCCACTGGCTCCGTCACAGGAGAAGTCTCTGGATCACCCTGCTCTGAGGCCTGGTGTGTTCCCTGCAGGCGCTCTGCAGCCTGTGAAGAAAGGCCTCATTCAGGAGGGGAATCCAGCCCGGGAGACGACTCCCTCCAAGCGCTCCCTGGCTCTCTTTCCTGCCAGCCTGAACTTTTACTGCTTGCAACCTTGTGACTTTGGATTACCTGACCTTGCACTCTGCCAGCCCTGCACCGCTGCTGGGACCTCTTCTGACCTCATGGCCTGTAACTGGGACAGCCTCGCCTGCTGACACTGGACCCTGTTTTTGTTTCCACACACGGGGCGGTTAACAGCCAGGGCGCTGCTAGCCAGGCTCTGGATCGTCCCTGGACCATCCCCCCCAACCCCCTGGGACATGCCTGCCTTGGCCCTGGGCCCTGCAGTGTCCTCCGAGTTCATCCCCTTCACCAAGCCGAGTTTACAGTCTGTGATTGAGTCATTCACTCCACAAACGCCCACTGTGATGTCTACACCACCACGGGCACCACTCTAGGCAAGACACACAGTGAGATGGAACACTACTTCTCGTACCAACAGATCCACTGCCAGGACAAACTTCTCCACTCGACGAAGACTTCGGCTCAGCACTGTCGAGCTCTTTCGCTCAAGGAGTATTTACTGAGCACTTACTATATGCCAGGCGTAGTTCCAGACACGCTCATAAAACATTGATTTTAGGAAGTGCAACTTTCTAGGTAGTACAGTGGTTATGGAGCATGAGCTCTGCAGCCCCAGTCTTAGTAAAGTGACCCTCAGGAATGAGAAAAGCTCTCTGAGCCTGCGTCCTTGCTTGAAAATGGGGTGAGGGTAGTAGCTGCTAATGGATAAGCGTGTCTAAAGAATAAATGAAAGAGCCCATGCAAAATGCTTACAACAGTGTATGTACAAGGCACCTGGATATCACAATTTTTATTTTTAGGGAAGCCCAAAGGTGCCAGTACCTAAGTAGGCCAAGAATTTCGAGAATCCCTGTCCCACCCTCCATGACCAATATTCCAATAGCGTCTTTGTAGGTGAGTACTGACAGAAGGACGCTGCAAGCCCAGCATTACTAACAAAGAATAAAAGATCCCTGGACAGGGGTGCCTGGGTGGCTCAGTCATTAAGAGTCTGCCTTCAGCTCAGGTCATGATCCCAGAGTCCTGGGATTGATCACCGCACTGGGATTCCCGCTCAGTGTGAAGCCTGCTTCTCCCTCTCCTACACCCCCTGCTTATGTTCTCTCTCTCTCTGACAAATACGTAAATAAAATCTTTCTTTCAAAAAAGATCCCTGTACAAAGTACTACATCTAATCCCAATGCTTTCACATGGGCTAACCCTAAAGATACAAACCCCAAAAGCTACTGAAGAGAGAAAATATGTACAATACAAATAACCAACAATATATGAAGAGCTTCCTACAAACCAATGAGAAAAAGATAGGCAGCCCAACAGAAAAAGGGCGAAAGACCCGAACAGTCCCTTCCCAAAAGGATACCCAAATGGCAGGTATGAAAATCCAAATGCAGAGCAGATTACAATACCACTTCATGACCACTGGAATATGATGGAAAAGGGAAATCATACCAGATACTGACAAAGACATGGAGCAGCCAAAACTTTTTATGTTGCTAGTGGGAATATAATCTGTATAACCAATGTGGCACGACCTACTGAAACTATGATCCAGCAGTTCTTCTCCTAGGCGTATATTCACACAGCCCAAACATCAACCATACAATGATAATAAATCATGGTCTATTAATAACATGGAATACTATACAGCCAGCAGGATGGAAAACAGCAAGAGCATACAACATAGATGAATGTCACAAACAAAACGACAGGTGAAAGAAGCCAGACACAAAAGAGAATGTCCATTTATATAAAGTTGAAAAGCAGGCCAACCCGACTGGTAAATTTTAGTAGTCAAAATAGTCTTTACCCTGGGAAGGCAGGTTAGTAACTGGAAAGAAGCATAAGGCATTTTCGGCGGTGGGGCTCTTGTAAGATTCTATTTCTTTGCTTGGCCTGCATGTTGGCTATAGGCTATAAACACTTTTATGCTAAAGCCTAGGGACTGTGTTTGCTTTTCTGGACATATGTTATATATCAAGCAAAAACATAGTAAAAAAAAAAAAAAACTAACAAGAAAGATTAAAAAAAAACCCAAAACCCTAGGAAAAATGAACTTTTATCCAAATGGGTTGTTGCTCGAGCACCAAGAGATTTTTGTGTCTACTCTCTCCGCTCACGAAATATAGAAGACACATACACATTTCTGATCACTTTCCCGTTGCCATTTAATAAATGGCAGAGAAGTCACTCTGCCAAACTTCAAAAGCCTTATAAAATTAAGTTTTCAAAACTCTAAATGAATTTAACAAGCTTTATGTTCTGTGAGATGAAGTCTGAAAATGTATTTGGGTTTTATAGATCCGTGTTGAATAACGGAGTAATTTTTATAAGAGAGAAGATTTTTTAACATGACAGAAGTGGTAAGGGCGGGGTGCAGGGAGTGAGAACTGAGACCGAGGACACAACACAGCTCCCAACCAGCAACCCAGGGCTGAAATTTCCAGTGACTGATGGGCATCTGAAGTCACTCTGGGCCCGGAATCCAGGGAGTCCAAGCAGAAGCCAAGGGTCCTCAAGAGCAGGATCGGGGAGCAAGATGGCAACTAAGCTGAAAGGAGGCTCAGCATGCTGGTAGATGACTATACGCTACCAAGAAGTTATGAAAGGGGTGAGAGGCACTTCCTGAGCCAGGGCAGGAAATAGTGCCTGGGTGTGGGTAGCCTTGGGTACATAAGGAAGTGACTTCAGCTGATCGTGGAATAAGAGGATATGACCCTGGGTGTGCTCAGAGCTGTGGCTGGGATGCTAGGCTTACCAGGGGTTCTTTCTCGAGGGGGTGTGACGTTCTAAATATACATGCACTCATTTGTTCATTGCATTCAGATGTTTACCATCATTGAACAGGAATTTGGAGGTTTTTGGTTTCGACTGCCCTCGTTGCCTGCTAAGCGAGCAGTAATCTAGAACCTGGGGTTCTTGAGCCCACAGTTAGCACCTTGGTCCTGTACATGAGAATAAGGGAAGCGGTGAACCTGAACTCCAAGAACATCAGGATCTGCCCTGTAATCCACTTCCCAGCGAATTCCACCAACCAAGGGAGACAGCAAGCTCTCAGTGAAAACACAAAACAGGGAACCCCAACTCCCAAGTATACTTACCTTCCTGTTCGGCTTGGGCTCATCCAAAAATATATTGGCCTCACTAGAGCACATGGTAATTGAGTGCGTGTGTCAGTAGACAAAGAAACAACACTGAGAGGTGACCTGGGGGCGAGGAGGTCAGAGGCACCCAGGGGCGTATATCTGTCCATCTCCCACGCTGCCTGGCTTCCCTGGGCTTCTGCCCTGACACCGTTCTCACGGCCTCTTCTCCCCCTAAACTGCAAAGTTCCACTCACACCTTCACTGCTAAAGAGTCAGGTAGGGAAGTCACACGGGAAGACCCTTGAAGCTTGTCCTGAATTATAAAAAGTCAGTGTATTCTAGAATCTGTACACAGCCACCGCCCCCCTCCACCACGGAGAGTAAGCTATGGTCCTCCCTTTGGGAGACTTCTCATTTCCTTGTTCCGGCCCTAGAGCAGCCCTGCCCACCGCAGGAGAAGGGTGCCTGCACATGAGAGACATGCCCGGCTGCTGAGGTGACCTGGCGGCAGGTTCAATGTTGTATCTGGTAGGCAACATCATGTTCTCCAAGGCAACACATATGTTTACTGCATTTAAGAGAACTTAGCAAGCACAACCCAGTTCTGCAAGGCAGGCGAGACCCCTCCGCCATTCCGCGCGATGTGTGCTTGGAAGGGCTTCCCTGGGACACTGAAAATTCATCTCAAAGGCATCAGCATCTACATATGCTAACACCACAGCTGAATCAGGTGCACCGGGGACACAGCTGGGTCCAGCTGCCGATAGGACCGACAGAGGATACACACGTGCTTAGATGGTGGACTTCCTTGAGAAGCTATGCCATATGAGGTTTAAGCAATTCCCAGGAAAACTCCTGAACACAATTCATACGAGACATTGTAAATGCTAAGGAGAGAGGGAACCTGGAGGACAAAGGAAGAAAGCAATGGCCAGACAGCTCTTGGTCTCCAGTCATTTCTTTCCTTTTCCCTCCCTCTCTATCTCCTCTCCCTCCCTTCTTTCCTTCCTTCCCCCCTTCTTTCTTTCTTTTAGTAGGCTCCATACCCAGCATGGAACCAACACAGACCCCAAACCCATGACCCAGAGATCAAGACCTGAGCTGAGATCAAGAGTCAGACGCCCAACTGACTGAGCCACCCAGGTGCCCCTCGAGTCCTTTCCAGTAGGAGAGGGGATCTAGAAAAAAAATGACCTCTGGGGGCCATTTCTATAAGACTGTCCCTCTCTACCAGGGTTTCTCAACCTCAGCACTATGGATATTCTGGACTAGATAATTCTTTGTTGTGGCGAGGGCTGCCCTGTGCACAGTATGATATTTAGCACTATCCTTGGCTACCAATAACCACCAATGACCACCAATGACCAATAACCCTCCTGCTCCTCCACTGTGATGACCAAAAACGTCTCCAGACTTTCCAAAGGTCCCCTGGGGAAATGCCCCTGGAGGAGAGTCACTGCTTTAGACTCATAACAAATCCTATCAGAAGACAAGACCCCAGCCCCGGCCAAAGTGTCACTGTCCACTTTGGAAAGGGCTGAGAAAATGTAGCTTGGTCATTAATCACCCAACAGAGACTCCCGCCACCATGAGATCTGAGAAGTGGGAGGAAGAGCTCCAGGAGGGGAAGGTGACCTGTCACCAGCAGACCTCCACTCTCCAATTTCATAAAACCCACCTCCTTCCAGATATGGTCCATGTCAGAGCAGAATATGAAACAACCGAAGAAATCCTCAACCACTAGAGCGTCTCGCAGCTCTCTCCACCCCCTCCCCCGTCCCTCCACATTAATTTGCTTCCCATAGAGGGAAAAGACCGCTCAGTCCCTCAAAACCTGGTTCAGCTGGCCATCCCAGTTCCTCCCACTGCTCCACTCAATAACCTTGACCAAAAGGTATCCGATGATGCCAGATGCCCTAAGAGAAATCCACCAGAGCTCACGTCTGCTCTCCGGGGCCTTGAGAATCGAGGCTGGCAACGGGGCCAAGAGGCATTGAAGAATCTGCAGGCCAAGGCTAACGTACTGAAGCGAGAATTCCAGACACGTGAGGGAGGGTGGGAGGAACCAAATCCCCAGAGGCAGTGGGGGTGGAGCCAAGCCTCCCAGGGGCAGCGCCAGGGAGATCCTGCAGGACAGGCTGACAAGCTTCCCGGCTTTAGAAAGGGAAAGATCCTGTGTAACCACAGACTTGCCCAAGCAGAGACAACGCTGGCTGCACTGCTGACTATAAATCTAGTCCGCTCGGGCCTAAGTTTGGCTCGCTACAGGCCGGCCCCCCACCAGCGACAGTTTGGCTAAATTTAGTGCTGTTCCCAGCCACCCAAACGACTCTGCTCCTCGTGTCCATTTCAGGTTCACCCAGGGACAGGCAGAGAGGAGCGGGACTTGTCGAGAAGAGATCTGCCCTCGAGTGACCCTCGCCCTTCGCCGCTGAAGTCAGGGGCCCAGGGGAGCAGAAGACGTGAGAAACCACACTTAGAGGTCTCCAGGGCTCCGAAAGGGTCTCTGCCCTCAGATGGCCGCGACCCCGGTAGAACGCCCCTCTCTCTGCCCACTCCCACCCGCCCAGGTTTCACTCTTGGGGGTCCCAGATGCTGTGGGGTGTGAGGGGTCCTGCTCCCTCAGACATGAGGCTAGAGTCACGCTCTGTGCCGTGGTGGGTAAGCGTCAGATGGGCCTGGGATGACGGCCCCACTGCCTTGTAGGTACAGCTGCATTCATTCAAATATTCACAATCCCTAGCTAAAACTCGGAGGCTAACCTCACGGGTTCTAAACCTGGTGGCACGCTGAAATCACCCAGGGAGCTTCAAAAAACGACTAATGCCTGAGTCCCAGCCCCAGAGACGGTGATGTAAGCGGCCTAGGGTGTAATGGAATTGGCCCAGGCTTCGGAAATTTCAAAAGATCCCCCAGTGATTCCAATGCTCAGACATGTTCGGGAACCCGCGGGTTAAGAGCATGAGCTTCTGCCCTCGGGTTGCCCCAGCCGGACTCCTGACCCAATGTGACCGTGACGAGTTACTGAACCTTTCCACGCCTCGGTGCCGTCAACGCAAAGCACAGATTCGTGGCACCGGGCAGACTCCTGAGAAAATCCACAGAAAAGCAGCCAGAACAGCGGTATGCAGTAAGTGCTCAATGAAAGTTAGGAAACACTATTCTTGTTATTATCATAATAAAGAGGAGTAGAAAAGAGAGGTGACCCAAGAGCTGCCTCTCTGTTGTTTCTGAAACTGGGACTATTTCCAGAAGGGGGGACAGCCACTGCACGCAGGAGGAGGACTGCCCAGTCTCCCTGCCTGTTCACGGCGTTCCTGCCACCCTTGATGTCCTCGCCTCTCCCATCCTTCTCAATCCCACCACTCAGGGCCCAGCTCGGACCACCCTGGGACTCGGCCCCTCTCAGGCCTCCAACAACACCGCCCCTGTGCCCATTACTCTGGAACTTGATTATGTGCGCCCCTGAACAGCTACTAGCCAAATAGGTATCTGCCTGTGGGATGAACGAACATTTTAATATGTCCTTGTCTGGTCTCAAAAGACAACGAACACTTTGGGGGAGGCCCCAATTCTCCTGTTTCTGTGTGTCCCCATCAGCCCCTAGCACCACACTGATTAATAAACATTTGTGGAATGAAAACAGACGTTGACCCAGCAGAACTAAATGCACATCGGCAGGGATCCGGGCTCAGGAGCCCAGAGAAGCCAGGCCAGCACCCCAAGACCCACAGAATTCGAGGCTCTCCACTCCATCATTAAAAAGACACACCATCACCCCATTTCATCTCATGCGACCCCACCCACCCACTCCCAGGGCCTGTGTAAGTGCCTGCAGCCCAAGGAGTATCAGGCAAACACCTCTGCTTCCCTAGGACCGTGCTTTCCTGGTCCTCGACAAGTCACAAGCAAGTCCGCGTGCCCGGTCGCTCCTGCCACGAAGCCACAGACCCCTGTGATTCCTTAAACACAACAGCAGCCACGCAAAGCCCAGCTCTGCCCCATGGACGCCGAGAGCAGCTGGCCACCCAACGGGCTGTAAGCCTCTTACAGATTAAAGGCCCTAATTTAAACCTCTATTTGAGGTACCACAAGTGGGTCAGCGCTCTGCAGGCCGGTTGGCGCCACTGGTGGAAAGGGAGGCAGCTAGCATCCGGGAAAGACTCCTCCCCTTTCAGGGAGGGATGGAGGCAGAGGCTCCCAAATCCAAGGGGAACCGCTGAGTGGGGCTGGCTCACTCCCCTAGATCATGTAAACTCTGACATCCCTACCCAATGAGTCTGCGAAAGAGAGAACAATAGGGCAAAATAATAAGTTGGCATGGCCTTCTCTCTGCCCTCACCCTGGTGTGGGTATAGCTAATAAGGTCAAGAGACAGAGAAGAGGCCCAGGGCGAGACACGCGGCACTCCAGGGAATCACACCTGGTGAAACAGACGGGAAGGGGACTGTTCCTGCTCCCATCCCCCGGTGAGGTTTCCCTGCCACCCCCCCCCCCCCACTGCAGCAGGAAACACTGGGAGCGGGGGTGGGGTGGGGTGGGCAGGAGTGGGTAAGCAGCCACAGACGGTCTGAATCACGCTGTGACAGCCTGACTCTGCTGCTCTTTAAAAAAAAAAAAGCCCTCTCACCACATCTGTCTCCATAGAGATGCCTCTGGGGAAGCAGCTGGAACCCATTGCCTGCACCAAGAGCCAAGATATCCTTCCGAGGTGGCTTCTCGAACTTCTTGGACCCACAGTAAGAAGTAAAGTGTGCAAGGTGACCCTGTACACCCCCATACACGGATACCTTGTATATGAGAGATACGTCCGTAAGCATACAAAATGGTATCATAAATATAAAATACCTAAAATTGAAACAAACAAACCTTCATGAAATCATACTCATCTTTACCACATACTAGGCAGCCTAATCTTTTCTATTATGTTCTTTAAAAAAAAATGTTGGTCTCAACCCATTGCATTGATTTAAGGTGTCTGCACCTACAGTCCAAACACGACTCTGGGGAACCAGGAGGGGCTCTCCTCTTTGAAAAAATCTTTAAACCTTCACAGACTCACCTCACAAAGCAAACGCCCACTGAGTACACGAGTGGGGAGCCTCAGCAGAGGGGAGGAAGAGCACTGGCTGCTCCCCAGGGTTCCCGAGCCTGCTCCCTGCTTTGCTCCTGGGGCCGGAGCACCGGAGCACCCCTCGGCCTGCCTTCCGGTGCCAGCAGGGAACATGGCTGCACGCAGGGCTCATCTCCAACCAACCCATTATTGGGATGAAGCATTGCTTCACGGCACCTCCACAGGCTGAACTTCGGAGGACGCACCCCGTCAACACGGTGCTGCCCACACTGGGTTTTTCAAGTCTCCAAATATCCTATCTGTCTGTGAGGGACACCACAGACTCGAGGCAGACAGGAAGACGGGTCAATTTATATTTTTTAACTGAAGGTCCACAGATAGTCTTTCTTCATAGAAATTTTATGACAACGGGAGCAAAACGAGCCAATTTTAAACTGCCTTCAGCCCCAGCTTTCTGCTTTTTGAAGCAGCCTGAGAAATCTGGCCACCTCCTCCAGGCAGCTCCCTCTGATGGAATGAGACAGCTAACAACCTCCTCGAACCCTGTACCAGGGTAACATGAAACTCTAATGACTCCTTTCTACAATCACCTCTCCTCAAAAATGCAAACATCGCCTCTCTATATCTGTAATTACTGCCTGGCCGGTGTCTGAGTTAGAAACCACGTCACAGAAAAAAGTTAGCATAAGCATCCCATATTCTGAATTAGTAAGTTTGAAAGGTTCATTTTTTTTTTTCCTATTTTCTTCCAGGTAAACATTTTTGTCCCATGCTAAATGGAACAGCCCCTAGATCTCCCCATTTCTGTGCACACAGCGAGCCCTCCCCTCTCTTCTCCACAGTTTCCCCAAGCTTGTTAGCATCCGAACCTGCCATCTATCTGGGCCCTTAAACACTGGAACACCTCTAGACACACTCATTGGAGTCCAATTCCCAAAGAAAGCAGGGGAAAACAGTGTCTTGTAGCCATTATGAGATCTCAGTAAGCACGGAGAGCTTCCTGGGCTAACAGAATGGTCTTAGGACTTGGGATCCGGGAGTCCTTTGGGAGTATAGGCCAGATCGTGTGTTGTTGTGATTTTTTTTTCCTTTTTTCTTTTTCTTTCTTTTTTTTAAGAATGAGACTAATAGTTTCCCTGTGATTCTTAATGAGTACTGGTGCAAAAGGGGTTAAGAACTGCCACAATCAAATTCTTAGAAAGTTGGTCAAGGCTCTCCCAAGAATGCCCTCAATTCTGCAGCACAGAGCCTCGTCTCCTGCCGCATACAGCCCTCAGAGCCCACCAACTAGTTTCTCCCAAGAAGTCTTTTGTTCCTTCACCCTTGGGCCTTTGCACTGCATCTTTGGGCGAAGACCTACTCCTTCAATCCCCAATTATTAACCAATACATAATTACTGAGCACCTGAGAGGGACCAAGCTCTGTGCCAGCCTCTGAGGATTCTGTGAGGAACAAGAGGGACAAGAGCTTCTTCCTCATGTTCCAAAAGCTATCCTCCAATTCCCAACGGCCCCTCTGGCTCCTACATCCCCTTCTTCTACTCCATTCACATCCCTTTTATGCTTTGTCTTGTGTTTTAGTGGGGGCGGGGGTCTCTCACCCTTACTAACCTCTAGCTCCCGGAGGACAGAGAAGGAATACTGGCATATTCCTTCCTTTCCCATTCCCACCCCATCCCATTCAGAAGACAGAGCCTTTCATCCAGGAATGCCTGTACAAATGTGTGTACAACATGGATAACTGTGCAGTTCCGGCACACAGGTAAGCGGATGGAAGGCACACACACTAACCAAGCATCAGCGCCGCAGTGCCCTTTTCCCTGAGGCCACCCGTGCCTTCCATACTGTTAAAGAAAGGACTCTAGCAGCTACCAAAGAAATCTGGCTGCCAGACCTTGTTGTCCAGCAAAGGTCCTGAGGTCAGAGAACAGATCTATCCCCCAGCTCTGTTCAGCCAAGTATCGATGCAACCCAGCCGTCCTGGATACCAGGAGTGACAGAGAAGAGAAGACCCAACCCTCAACTGGATTAAAGTGAGAGAAACGAGGTCAATAAAAAAGCACCAACTAGAGCAATCACCTCGGATGTGGCAAACATAAGATCTACCAGGACGAGGAAGAAATTAATAGGATGTCTGTATTTATTTTTATTTGAAATCGAGCAATGAAATCTTATTATTACTCCACATGTGAATCAACACCACTGAGACTCCTTCCATTTGTGTCCAGGGGTCGCTGTCACGCTTGTCCCTGAGCAGGAGATCCGACACACACTTGAGAACGGTCGGAGACATCCCCGTCGTCTGTGTACTTTAGTCAATTGTACCCAGAGCAGCAAATCTCAGGGTACCGTCTTGCCTACAACAAATGACAGGCCTCTGTAATGACAGGGTGAGACCCCCAAATCACCTGACCGCACTGACACCGATTACTCCTGGCAGACTTCCTGAATGAGGTGCTGAACTTCAAGAGGAATTACACATTTTTTTTTTTAAAGCAAAAAACATCATCGTTCTAAAATCTGCTGAGCCCTTCTGCAGTGAGTGCCTGCTGGCAGAATGCTACTTGATGAATATTTTTAAACAGGTATTTAATCTGTCCCTTCAAGGTAAAGGTGATATCTAAAAAAATGGGTAAGAAAGCCTTTACTTTTGGAAAGAGACTGACGTCACAGCAAGAACATGTTAAAAAACAGGGATCTGGAAATCATTTCTGCCCTCAGGTGACAATGTTGCCACATTCAATGCGAGGACATCACCTCTGAAATGTCGCATCTGTGCATGCACTTAGAACGGAAGGTTCGAACATGATTCAAAATCTCCCGACGAAATGAATGAAATGCAGTGTTTCGGGGGTCTTGAATCCATTTAAATTATACACTGAACCCATAACCCCCTCTTTATAAAGAGATCTCTTTCAAAATACCCTGACTTGAACTAAACCTTCCAACTGCTACCCAGCAAGAACATGACACCACACAATAAAGTGCATTCAACGGGATGGTTCTTAACTAAAAAAGAATCGTTCTTAATAATTCATCCCATTTAATTCTTCAGCAACATCTACATATCTGGCAGGTGCCGGGCACTGTTCCATGCTCTGGAAATACAGCAGGGAACAAAAGTGACATAGATCCCCACTCTCAGGGAGCTCACATTCCAGCAGGGAGAGGGGAAGATATATGAAGTAAGAGAAATACACAGTATGTTAAGTGGGTGAGGGTGTTAAGGAGAAAAAACGCCACAGGAAGGGATGCCAGAGATGCCAGCAAACATGTGGGGGTGGAGTGAGCCACTGCAAAGGTACTATCCCGCACAGACCCAAAGAAAGGAAGAGTCCACTGCAGGGCTATGTGGCAAAAAGCATTCCAAACACAGGGAACACGACCTAAAAGAGGAAATCCCTAGTTTACTGGAGGGGCAGCAAAAAGGCCAGTGGGGCTGGAGTGAAGTGAATGGAGGAAGAGTCGTAGGAGATAAGAACACAGAAACCAAGTGGGACCCGATCACAGGGGCATGCATTTCTACCACGGGAGCCACTAGCCCCAGGAGGCTGCGGAGCCCGAGATGCACAGCCATCCCAAACTGAGACGTGCTATGGGTGTGACTTAGTTTGAAAAACCCTGCAATAGGCATCAGAAAGTAAGGTATTTTTGACATCCTGGATTAATTCATTATTAAGATTAACGTCACCTGTTTTTCTTCCCTTTCTCAATTTAGCTACCAGAAAAATGTTAACACTACGTATGGGGCTTTCACGAGTAACCGATGTTGTATTTCCAGCAGACGGTGTTTTGAAGCTACGGCTCCTGTAGACCACACTAAGAACCATGACTTTCAGTGAGTGAGAAAAGAAGCCCCTGCAGAGTTTTGAGCCTGGTTTCTTTATCATGGATCCTTCTGCCTACCATTGAAGGTTGCGTCGCCTGCAAGGGGCCAAGGAGACAGGTATGAAATGACAGTGGCTTGGATAAGGGTGATGGCAGTGAAAGTCGCTCTGACGAGTCATATTCTACACATACTTGCAGGTAGAGTCAATGAGATTTGCTGATGAACAGAATGAAAAATGAAAGGTAGAGAGAGAGAGGTCAAACACGACCACAGGTATTTCGCATGAGCCACTGGAAGGATGGCATTCCCATAACCAAGATAGAAGACTGCAGAAGAGTATATCTGCAGAGGAAAAACAGGAGTTCACTTTTGGGCATGTGAGTGTGAAACACCTGTTAATATCCAAGTTAAAATATTAAGTACAGTTGGATACACAGGTCTGTATTTCAGGAGAGGGGCTTGGCTTAGACAAAGAACTGGGAGTCATCAGCATACAGGTTTTTAACTTTTCGTTATGGAAAATTTCAAACATAAACTAGAGAGAACAGCATGATAAACCGCTAGGGACACATCACCCCACTCCAGCTGCTATCCACTCTCAGTCAATCTTTGTTTCTCTCCCAAGGTAACTTTGAAGCAAATTCTAGACATCGTTCCTATAGAGGCAACTAAAGGCCAAGGGCTGGGAGAGAGAAAGAGAGAAGATGGAAAGGAAGGGGCACATGTTTCGAGGTCAGGGAGAGGAGCTGCTGCAAAGGAATAGCCAATAAGACAGGCGAGGAACCAGAAATATGTGTCCTGGAAGCCAAATGAAGAAAGAGCTTCAAAGAAAAGGGTAGGGCCAGCTTTGCCAAACTGCCAGAGCCCCAGGGATGAAGACTCAGACGTGATGGCTAGATTTAGGAACATGGTGGTCATGGCCGGCTTGGTTGAGGGCCCTTTCTCCCGGGGGGGGGGTGGGGGGGGTGGGGACAAGCCTACCCAGAGGGAGTCAAGAGAGGCAGTGCAACCTTGGGGCACTAAGACCCTCTGGGGGCAGAGAAAGGGGCAGGAGCTGGAAGGGGGGGTCAAAAAGATCATAAGCTGAGAGAAACCACGGCACACGGGAGCAATCCAGTAGAGAGGAGGGAAAGCAGTGATGCTAGAAGGAGAGGGGACAATGGAGCGCTAACGTCCTGAGTGTGCGAGGGGATGTTCGAGGGGGTGGGAATGGAGCCAGGAAGGCGGGCTGCCCTCAGTCAGGACCGTGAATGGTTCGCGCTGGGGGGAGGCGGAGAATACGCCACACCACAACTGCTTTTAATTCTTTTTATTCTGTGTCTTATACTTTGTATTATGTATTTATATTATGTATCAGCACAACACACACACGCACACGTGGGGATCTGCTCAAAAATTTTAACCAATACAGCCAGCTACCTGATCAAAATAATCCAAGACCACTTAATTGGAAGAAAATAAAACATATCCTCAAACTCTGACCTATGAATCCTTCAATGACAGGAGATAAGTATCATGGCACATTGAATGCATTCTACATTATTATCTTAAATCTGTAATAAAATATCTAGGAAAGGTGCAAGAATATTAGTCTTTATATCTGGGAATGTATTTACTTAATAGATTTTTTTTTTTAAAGACTCAGACACTAACCCACCAACTGTGATATATCTGCATCCGAACTGCAAATGGAAAAAAATACAAGACGCATAGACCCTTCTCAGAGTGTCACGGGGTTCAAACCTAAGTCTGATTATTTATTTACATAGAGAAATGCAAATGAGTTAACAGTTTTATTAGCAAGCCAGACCTGAACTGTACCATCAGATTCTTCATCGGAAATGGAGAAAGTGGGCAGGTAACAAGGCAGGTAACCTAATCAGGATAGACAAAGGCCGCCAAGCAACCTGACATCCATGACATCATAGAAATGGCCAACCTGCTCAAAGAACATCTTAGCACCACTTGGTGTTTGCTGAGCCCTTCAACATTTCACAGCACCTTCCAGATGTTTCATTCAGCCTCCCCACCGCCTGCCAGGGAAGGAGGCTCTCCATCTTAACTGGCTTAGCTATAGACACTGAAGGCCAAAAGTGTTAATTAGATCCACGCCACGTCTGTTGGTGACATTGCTAGACTCCCAATTCTGTGGCTCAGAAAGAGACCCACTGGAAGAGCCACACCCAGCCTCTTGGGACGGTTCTAGACGTACCTCCTGTCAACCACATAAATGACAGCACCAGAAGATGAACGCCAAGCCCTACAATGCAGCAGAGTCAACAGCCTAGAAGGGACCATGATGGTCGCCCAACGTGGTGGGGGTAAACGCGTGGGGGAAAGAGACAAAAGGCAGACTCGAACCACTGTCATGTGGTTATCCTGTGAGCTCCTCAGGGAGCAGGGCCCCTGCATGACCTCCCACAGCTGCGTGCCCAGCGCCCCGCACGGAGCAGGCTCTCCGGAAATAACTGACTGGTTCTATTAAACCACAAAGACAAGAGCAATAATGAAGTAGGCTCAGGAATCACAAAGTGGTTCAACAGAACTCAGGAAAGCTGCTGATGTCGGCTGAAGGAACACAGAGCGGGGCAGTGAAGTCAATCAGAGAGGTGGAACCGCAAAACATAAACTCTTTTAATCTTTATTCACGGATGATGTGAGATTAATCATCGATTCAATGAGATACGTGGATCTTGTTTGGACCAGATTTCAAACAAAACTGTTAGAAAATGGAGACGAGCAGGGAAACATAAACGCTGGGGGGGGGGGGGTGACTGGGGAGATTTCCAACAATGGGGCTACAGTTTAAGAGACCGATAGCGGAGAATTTATGGATGAAATAAATTCTGGGGCTCGCAGTAACAAAATACAAGAGAGAAGTAAGGAATAGGTGGGTGGGGTGCCGATGAAATGAGAGGGGCCACGTGTTGAAGCTGTGATGAGAACACGGCATCTTCTACTGACTCTATCTTCACACCACAGTAAGAACGCTGAAGAGTAACCGTGATCTCCGACGGCCGCTCATTTCCTCCCATCTGCCCCCCTCCCCCCGCAGGGAAATGCGCTATTGTAGGGGCCGCGCCTGCACACGGTCCTTTCTGAGACCCACGGAGCAGCTCTGACAGCTATCTTCCCCGTCACTGCCATCGTCTTCCTCTGGGACTCACCTGCTTCCGCTCTGCCTTCACCCCCGCCCTGGAGACTCCGCCTTGCTTTCTCTCCCGCTGCTTCCTCCTCTCCCGCCGGCGGCTTACCTTCCTGCCCCCAGCCGCTCCTCCTGCCTAACCACCCAGCCCTCTGTTTCCTCCGAGGTGGGCTGCCGCGGACCTGCCGCCTCGCACTAGATCATTCTCCTATCTCGTGGTCCCCTGACGCCCAAGGATCCCCGTGCCCACGGGGCGTTGCCTCTTCTATACCCTTTTTCCTTCACATCACCAGGATGCCCAGGGACGTCTCATCTTCCCCCAAATTGGCCACACTTGCTGCCCTGAGCTCCCCTCTTCCTCCACTTTCTCCACTCGGATCGCTTCCCACACCGTGTGGACGGGTCGGCCAGTTCGACCTGCGCGCGCCCACGCCGTGCCCGGCACAATACCCGGCGCCGCGCTGACAGCAACGGACGGGACACACCCAAGCCTGCTCTGCGCCAGCCTGGGCTCCAGCGCAGATCACAGGGCGACGGGTTCGACCGCCCGCGCGCCTCCCTGGCCAGACGGTGAATCCCGTGTTTTCCTCGGCAGCCTCTGAACTTCACCCAGGGCCCTAGGCGCACCACACCCTTAATAAACATCCGGTGAACAAATATGGCCCCCAGTCAGTGCTCTTGTGTCAACATCAGGTCAAGTCCAGGTAGGACGAGGTCACCCTAAGTTCTACAAATGAAAGGTATTTAGAGGACTTTTGAAGAGGACCCCTTTTTTTTTCTTTTTTGGGGGGATGCGAACAGTCAGAGAGCCAGGCTCTGGGGAAAATGTGTGCAGGGAGGTGGGAAGCCAGACTCCTGGAGGTAGGCTCACCCTCACCAGCTAAAAGCAGCTCTCAGTGTGCTTAACTTCTCTCCTTTGCTATTCTGAGTTGTCTGCTCCCTCCTCCCACTGACAGCCTCCTCCCTCCCAGCTGCAATGGGAATAAACCTCAGTCACCCCTGCCCCCAACACGGTTCCCTGAACGTGGTTTCCTCTTGCCACCCTAGTGCCTCACTTCCTGTCCCAGCCCTGACCAGCCGTGACACAAAGCTGTCCTGCAGGAGGGAGGGGTGGCTTCTCCTGTTCCTAACCAGGCGTTTTCACGGCGACTCCCATGTGAGGACCAGGTCCAAAGGGTGGGAGCCTGGACACAAGAGGAGACCGTAAAGGCTGGCCGCAAGGATCCTGACGACGGACTCCGGACCCGAGCCAACGCAGACACACACCCCGCAAGCTCCAAGCTGGAGAGCCTTGCTCCGATGGAGGGGATGAGTGCCAGGTTCAGGCAGGCAAACAAGGCTTGGTGGCGGGCTCTCAGCAAATGCATCGCCAGGGGTCCTGGCGCTAAAAGGGGGCAATGAGGCTGGACGTGACAAAGCAAAGACAGCAAGGGAAATACGTGGCAGGACCTGGTAGAACCAACCAGCCTCTCCTTCTCCTTATGGGGTTTGAGCTGGTCCATTTTGCTCTGCATGGCCTAGGAAAGCAGAATGAGATGAGAGGGAGCATCGGCGGTCACAGCGAGGTCACAACCCATTCCTGCAGAGGAATTCAGGTCACCAGGCTCAAAGACATGGGGTGGAGAGGTGACACCTCCAGGCTCTGGGGAAAGGGCTGGAAATGAAAGGGATCTCCCAGACGGAGGACAGCTATCCCTGGGCTGACTCTAATACTCTCCTGTCTCAACTGCCCCATCATCCTTTCATGGGATAGCAAAGGAAGGCCCAATGCAGAATCTTCGAGAACCTTAGGAATCTGAAATGGCTACAGTAAGCATCCCCAGTGGAGATCTGAGCACTTTGCTAGTCTACGGTATACTTTTTCTTAAAGGGCAGGACAATAAGTATCTCAGGCCTACGGACGAGGGTCTTGGTTGCAATTATGCAGCTATACCAATGCAGCAAGAAAGCAGCCACAGACCATACAGAAACAATGAGCATGTCTGGGTTCCAATAAAACTTTATTTACAAAAGCAGGTGTCTGACCTATGGGCTGTGGTTTGCCAGTCTTGGTCACTGGGAAAATCTACTCTTCCAGCATTTCCACACTTCCAAGAAGAATAGGGGCCACATTCCCTCTGATGGGCTCCCACCCACCGTGGAGATAGGGGCCTACTCTGGAGACCAGGCCTCTACCCTGTTACTCCTTCCCACAAAGCATCAAAGAAATCTGGATGGTTTGTTCAAAAAGGCTGGCCTGCACCAGGAACCAGATAAAGGTGGATGAAACTTTGGATGTCAAATCTGAAGGCTTTAGAGATGGAAGAAACCAGACCTCTTAGACTAGGCACTATGGCCTACAAAAGGGGAGTGCCTCGCCCAACATCACACTCTGTCCGGTACTCTTTCTCCTCTAGAGTGAACACTGGGAAGAAGCCAGAAGAAAGAGCAGTCCTGGCAGCAGGCTAAGGACCTACAGCTCACGGCTCTAGCAGGTACATGTTGGAGCCCCTCCATAATCTCTGAGCGGATGGTAAAGCACAGGGCAAAGGGAGAAAGTAAGCGTCTGTATCTACCTTTCCAGGACATGTCCTCCTGGACATAGTTACCAGGGAGAAGGAAACTTAAACAGAAACCTGAACTTCAAAAAGGGTGTGGTTCGGCAGCGGACGTGGGTGTTCATTAGTGGAAACGGGTCCAGTAGTCTGGGCGGGTGCTGGGATCAAAAACAAGCACAAGACATACAGCCTTACCCCATCTAGGCCGATGCCCTGTGCCCTGGGCTCACGCTCTCTCTCTCAAGATACGTTCTTAGCAACCTAGCGCCTTAGAGACTCTGTAATACAATTTCCTACAAGTCTCACCCCAGAATTGACTTCCATTGCAAACTCTGACCATGAACATTTCTTTCTGGACACCCTGCCATGGTCTTGAAGGCAGTATGTCTGAAATCAAATCGAACAAGATGCCCCTCAACAAGTTTGAATTCTGATTCTTCCGTCAATCACTAAGATCCAGTATCAATGCCCCTCTCCTCCCCAGGTCCTATCCATAAGCCAACAGGGCTCTCTAAACTACTCTTCCTCTGCATTCTGATCGGCTGCACCCTAATCAATCACCTCCAGTCTGGAAGACGGCCCATCTCCTGACTGGGGCCCCAGATTCCAGGCTTGTAACAAAGCCAGGCTGATCTTCCCTTATATAGCTACCTTCCTCCTATCTACTATCGTCTCTTCAAGGTCCAGGCCCAGTCCCGTCTTCCTAGCATCCCGAACCTTACTTAACATGGTAGGTATGCAGTACCTATGAATGAATGAGCCCTAGCTTTCATCAGGAGCCAGGACCACAAAAGAAACCTCGAGACCTTCCTACTCCCTACTACGGGAAGCCTACGCTGCCAGGCTCTGCAGGCCCTCACCCACCCTTTCCACCCCCAGCTCGAAGCACCCCAGAAACAAGCGCCATCTAGCCGATCGATGCCTGACCCTCCTCGTGTGCTAGTCATTCCTGCACCCACATCTCTGCCCACGCTCTGCTCGCCCTGCCCTGCGATGACGTCCGTGCCCTTCCCCCTCCATCCATCCCACTCCTGCGCCACTGCCGAGCTCCGCGGGGAGAGAAGAGATGCAGGAAGGGGCAAGATGATTTAAAAACTGGGGAACAGGGGCCCTGATGGAGATACACTGGGGTCTCTGATCCCTGGAGCCATCAACCTCCCAATGGGTCGCAGGCGATTAGAGAAGGAAGAGGCCGGAGGAGGAGCCAGATTTTTCCACTGAACGAAAGGCATGATTTTCATCACTGCTTCTGTTGCCCTGGTAACCAGGGACAGCCCAGTGGAGAGTACAGTAAAAGAACACCATGTTTATCTTTGCTGTCTGATCCACTTCCCCGTACACCCTTCCCTGACCATCCCCTAGCTCCGGGGCCTGCTCCAAATTTCTCCTAACGCCACTACCATCCTTCTAGTCACTTCTGCTCAAAACCTCGAGGCGGAGTTAATTTCTGCCCCTCTCCCTCCAGCCCTACGTACCATGTATTCTTCCACTACGACATCCTAGGGGTCATCTCGCCACACCCATGCGCCATGCCAGGGGGCCCCCAAGAACAAACGTGGGCCTCAAAATGCAAGCATGGCATCCAGTCCACCAGACAGTTCACTGGGCAAGGGGACCTAGGGACGCAAGACGGTGAGGAGGCCACCCAGTCCCCTCCTCTGCCTTGGCCCCAGACAGCTGGCGTGGCCGGGCCCCTGTTCTCCCATCCTCCCTCCCAGGCCCGGAATCAGGAGGAGGAGCCGGGCGGAGGATGGGAGGGAAGGTCCACCCGCAAGCTTCCACAGATCCTGCCTCCCACAGGGACACAGTGACAGCGTGACCTGAGAGCAGAGACACAGCACTCGCCCTGGGAGATTATATAAGCCTTATATAATGTGGTGGCACCAATAAGCACACGGATGCAGGGGGTGAGCGCCAGGGCCGGGCCGCGGTGCAAGCACACCCAAGGGGCTGCGAGGTGAAGGTCTTTCACCACCAGCGCCAAAGCAGCGCCAGGCCCCCGCTGCCCCAGCCCTGTCTATACCTGCTCCTGCCTCCCCAGAGGACCCAGAGAGAGACTTGCCTGGCTCTGCATTCTTCTTTCCACGCGGGGCAGCAGGGAGGGGCAGCACCATCGCCGCCCCGGCCCATGGCAGCCTCTGTCCGGGCAGCCCAAGCCAGGCTGCCCTTCCCAGCCAGGAGCAGCAAGGGGGCCAGGGTCCCGGGAGGGCCTGGGGGCCAGCAGCCCCCTCCTCTGTCCTTGCACCAGACCGTGCTTGTGTGGGGAACAAGTGCTGCAGCGGCTCCAGGACTGGCTGGGCCAGCAGTCCCTCTGCTCTGTCATTTGCAGTTCCTCTAAAAAAAAAAAAAGAAAGAAAAGAAAAAAACAAAACAAACCGAAAGGGAAAGAAAAAAGAAATAAGCACATTTGGCAAATGCCAAATCCCGAATTTTGGTCCACCGCTCTAAACAAAGCTGGAAAGACGAAGTCCTAAGGATATTACCCTATTTCCCTACAGACCCCACTTCCCACCACCTATGAACTTGAGCTGTAGGCCTGGAGACTCCCCCTCACCTCCAGCCCCAACCCCCCAACCCCTATCTATGGAGCTGACTCTTGCTGAAGCTTCTTTAACCTGGGGCTTTCTCACAGACCAGCCCCCCAGCCCCCCAGCCTCTGCAGGGTGCTCAGAGTATGCGGCTCCGGATATGCACGCGGGAGCCAGGCGGCCGGCTAGGGGCAGTTCTGGGCAGTTCTGGGCCAGGTCTTCATCAGACTCCTCCACCCTCACCACCCCAACCACTTTATGAATTTTGGGGGTGGGGGTGGGGGGACTGATCAGAGAGAGAGAGCCCAGTGGCATCTCCGGCAGCCTGCCCTCTCCCGAGCCATGCCTCTGGCCTTCCCGCCGCCTCCTCCACACGCACCTCCGCGCCCCCTGAGGAAGGGGGGAGAAAGAAATACGCATTAATATCACGAGCCTCCGCGCACCAGCCCTCGCCCCCTCAACCACCTGTCTCTGCGCTCTCCCTCCCCCACTGCCTTCCTCAACTCCGGGCGCCCCCTCTGCAGTAAAGGGGCACCACGCCCACTGCGGAGCCGAGAAATGCAAGGTGGGAGTGGGCAGGGGCTGCCGCGCCGGGGCCGGGGGCTGCTCCGCCACCTCCCCCGCCCAGCTAGCCCTGGCCGCAGAGCCCGGAGGCCGCCCGGAGCTGCTCCCCGCCACGATCCGCTCCCACACACGCGGCCCGGGCAGCTGCACCCGGAGGCCGCACCGCAGCGCGGGTGGGGCGCAAGCAGAGCGCAGAGGGGCCCCCCGGCATCGCCCCCAGCGCCCTCCCTCCCCCTCGCCCCCGGGCCCTTGGGGAGCGTCCGCAGGCCCGGCCTGCGGTGCGCTCCCCCCTCCCGCCCCGCCTTAAGCCCCACACTCTGCCAGGGCCCCGCTCTCACCTCCGGCTGCCTCCTCCCTCCCGGAGGACCGCGCAGCCCACCTCGCAGCCACCGAGCGCCGGGCGAGAGGCGCGCGATGCGCAGCCGCGCGGACCCGGGCTCCGCCGCGGCCGCTTCCCGGGAGTGTGAGCTCAGCCCGCCCGCGCGCCCGCGCTTCCCACGCTCGGTGCCCCGCGCTGCGCCACCCAGCGGCCGCGGCGGGCACGGCACGCTCGCGTCCGGGAAAATCTGCCGCAGCCCTGCCAGCCGAGTGGGAAATTCCCAGAATTTGACCGAAGCCTTGCTGCGGGGCGGGGGACCTGACGGGAGGACTGACCGCCTCCAGATTTGGGGCAGAACGGTTTCCCTCCCACCCAATCTCCAAAGGTGCTTCAGAGTTTTTGCTGGATTCCTGGATTTCCGCCCCCTTGCTCCTCTGACCTTGCCTCCTTTATTTCTCCCAGGGCAGTGGAGACTATGGCGCAGGTGGTGTAGTGAGGGGTGGGGGGTCAAGGGTGGGCAAAGGGCAGGAAGCTGATGAGGCTGGCATTCCAAGGCCTCCTTGGGCCTATCGAGAAAGATCCCAGGTGTGCAGCGGTCAAGTCCCAACCTGAGCTTGTTAAACACACACACACACACACACACACACACTCCACACGCTCGCACGCGCGCCTCCAGCCCACCTATAAATTCTAATTCGGGAGAATTGGAGTGCTGTTTGCTAACCTTTTCTCAGATCCAGACCTTTCTGAGAATTGGAGGTGAGCTGTGGGCCCTCTCTCCCGTAAAGTACACATGGATACTTAAACACAATTTCGCACAGTCAGGGCGTTCTCAGACTTCTCCAAGCGCCACGGACCCCAGTTTAAGAATTGTGTCTGCAGATATCCTAAGACAGCAGGACCGCTGAGCTGGTGATTACTTGTACCCACAGCCATCTTTGATTATGGTGTTCCCTCTTCAGAATATCTCCTTTGTACCCCAAGCTCACCTTTCTGCCTGTAGAAATTTCATCTTTTCCCGTTAGACTCACCCCGAAGCCTCTTCCTTCTGATTTTCCCATTCAGAAGTGCCATCTTCAGTCTTGGTTTTCTGGAAACATGTTCTTTATGGCATTTATGGCTACTAACACTATACACATGGAACGGTAATTATTTTATGGTTGGTTGTCTTATTGGTCCTTCTAGATAATAAACTCGTTTAAGATCAGTTTCCCCCTCTGCAACTACTAATGTGCCTTATATGGCATGCCCTTGACGAAGAGCTCTTCAAAACCAAAGAAAAGGATGTTGCATTGAGGGAACAGAAGACTAAAGGAGGCCTGGAGATGAATCTCTTTGGTCCAAAGGAACTCAGCGCCTCTCCTCTCCGATGCTGCACCACCAACATATAGCCACCACGTGCATACCTCGGTGCCTGGCAAACGGAATTCTCAGGGTAGCAGGATCTTTTCATCCATTCCTCCTCCTCTGGGCCACGTGGCCCTAATTTAGAGGTCCCTGGTGAAGTTGCGATACAAGTTCATGCAGACTACATGTGATAGAAAACAGATATCCTACCCCCGGAGTCCCCTTAAACAATAAGGGAAACCATCACCCAGTGGCTGCACAAGCTAATGTCATCCCTGACTCTTCCCTCTCACTTCCCTCTCTCCAGCGCATTCCCCATCAATCACCGCTTCTTGGTTTTACTTCCTAAATCTATTTCAAAGGTTGCCCTTGTCTCCATCCCCAGGACCCCATCTGGAGCTCAGCTCACCATTATTTCTGCACTTCTGCAGTTTTCTCCGTCTGCTCTACCTGCCTCCAGTCTTGCCAGGCTCAGACCCAGTCTCCACATCCCAGCCAGAAAAATCTTCCGATGATCTCAATCACTTCCCTGCTTAAAATCTTACATTGCAAACAACAACAACAACAACAACAAAACAAAAACCTCAAACCCTTAGGTAGCTCCACACTGCACCAAAGATGAGGTCCAGACGTGCCAGGCCTCTCTAATCGGAGCTCAGCTGACCCTCCAGTTTCCTCTCTCTTCACTTTCTTCTTACCCTTTACCCTTTAGTCGTCCTAAACACCATACCTTATCCCACTTTGAGCTGAGAAAAACCTTGCATGATTTTTTATGAGGCTATGCCCTACTCTTCAGATTTCCTTGTGCTCTCCTCCTATGTCCCCTATTCTTCTAGTGCGCTCTAACATTCATCACACAGTATTGTCCCTTACTTATATGACGTCTGCTTCTCTGCCATAGTGGGAGCTTTGCAAAGCGTCCTCAATCCCTGGTGCCAGGTAGAAACGCAACCAATATTTATTGAGTGAGTGAAGGCTTTGCACGTGACCCAGACCCCAGAGGGCAGCGGTGCTGCGTGATCTGAAAGTCAGGCGGGGTAGGCCCAGGCAGCCTACTTTTGCATAATTGCACTGCTTACTGTTCTCAGTGAATTTCAATCTCTCTGAGTCTTTGAGATCCTCAACTGAAAAATAGGGATAATAATACTGAGGTTCGAGGATCCGAAGGCTGCCAGAGAGATGCATGGAAGTTTTTTGTAGTTGTGAAGTTCTCTCTCTCTCTGTTAATAGCAGGGTTGTATTACTTCACTTGATTCTCGCAATAACACTTGGGGGTAGGCAGCTGACATTTCCCATTTTGCATATGAAGGAACCAAGGGTAGCTAATGCAAAGCAGTTTGCCTGAGGTCACCTAGTTAGTTGTCAGGGAGCAGAGACTGGCCGCTGGCTTTCCCCAGGCATACATCACCACTGGGCCTCCCTCCCACCCCCAAAGTAGAAAGCAGGGTTGGGACCCATTCATATTGACATCCTGAGGATCACACAGCTGGAAAATGTCACCGCTTACCATTTCTGAAGGGATTTCTTTGAGAGGGAGGGGCGACGCCTTGTTGCTAGAAAGCGAACTCCATAACTACAGGTATTAGGGCAGGAAGGAGTGGGGTAGGGAGCAAACGACCTTGAGGCTGACCTTATACTCCCTATCTCTGGCTCTCCTGCCACTTTGGTGGATTATCTCATTTGACAGCCCCCTTTTACCACAAAGGCGGACCCCCGAGAGCTCTGAGTTCCCCCTAAACTGGAGAACTGTTGCCCCCATGTTTCCAATTCCGTCCATCAGCAAATATTTACTGAGCTCTTGCTGAGTGCTTTGTCACTGCCTGCGGAAGACTGGCCAAATGATTTCACCTCTCTGAGCCCCGGATCCCCCTTTCTGCAACATGGGATTGATGGTAGCCCGTCACATGGTTGTTCTAAGAATTAAATGAGATAACCTAGCAGCTGCTGGTGGGCTGTTGCTAGTCGAGACACCTGCCTCCGGCACCCCACTCCGTGTCTGCTCACTTTCACTGGGGTGCATGGGCACAGCAGTTTGGTAACTGGGGGAGGGCGGAGGGGAGCAGAGGCTCTGGAAAAGAGAAGGAAGGAGTCTGAAGGCCACAGGCCTCCCTGCTGGGGCCCTCCTGGGGACATGGGGAGAGCTGTGGTGCTCAGAGGCCTTTCGAACTGTTAGAGCGAGAATGACTTGTGAGTTTCTGGGCCCTTTGAGTCAGCCTCCGTGATGAGAGGCCTTTTCAAGCTCTCGGCGCGCAGGGGGCATGGACCACTGAGATTAAGAACAGGAGAGGAAGAGCCCGGCCACTGTGTTTTGATGACCACAGCTGCGAGGGCTCCGATGGGGCTCTTTTTTAAGAACTCCCAGAAATAACTCCGGGGCACCCTAAGAAGTCGGTGAAATCATCCAACAAGCTGTCGCCAACGTGAAGCACGGCGGTGTGCCTGGTGCGTAGTAGGAACTCAGTAAGGGTCGGTCCCCCGAGATGAGCTTGCTCCAGCGTCAACGTGTGGAGGGCGGTGCTCCAGAGTCTTCTCACAGCGCTGCCTTTGCTCGGAGGATGTGTGCTCCTCACTGCGTCCGGTGCCCAGGGGACACCCAGTGGAACTGCCCTTCACAGATCCCCCTGTGTGGTTATGGTGGTTTTTCTCTTTAAAGATTAAATCGTTTCTTCCTTTTCTGCTCAACAGAGACAACAGCCCTTTGGTTTTTGATAAACGTTCCCTCCCTACTAGCAGGTGGATTCGCCCGGGGCACTAAAAGCTGTGCTTTTAAAACACACACATGCCCAGCTGTTTGAATCTGCTACTTCCGTCTTTCTTACTTCTCTTATCTCCTGCCCCTGGGGCTGAGTTTTCTTTGCCTTGGCAGGCTGATAACATGTGGAAGGACGAGAAGAGTTTTAATTAATAGACTAATTAGTGGTACAAGCCTTTAATAGCTGATTATAGGAAAATCATTCCCCACCCCCCAAGTGATTGATTTATTTATGCTGTTGTGCTGCATTATGGCAAAATAGTTAGCTTCTAATTGTCTATTGCTTGCTTCAATGGGTCTTTTCCTTCTCTTTCTTTTTCCTCCTTCCCCTGGCTATTGGTGGGCACAGGCAGAATGGGAGAGCTCAGAACCAGCTGAGGGGCAGCTCTGAGCATGTGTAAGTGTTGGGGTCCCGATGTCACCCCCGTGTTGGAAGCTCAGAGCTTGAAAGGGAATGGGAGGGGTGAGGAGGAAGGAAGCAAGACAATCCTGCCCCTATTTGTAGGTTTTCCTCCCCAGGACCCTTCCCTGATGATCCCTCCTCTCCTGTAGGACATAACGCACACACACAAGAAGTTGCATTCGCAAACAACAAAGAGCTTAAAAGAGTCCACTGAATGGGGCGCCCAGGTGGCTCAGTCAGATATAAGTGTCTGCTTTTGGCTCAGGTCACGATCTCAGGATCCTGGTTTCGAGCCCTGCAGCGGGCTCCCTGTTCAGCAGGGAGTCTGCTTCTCCTTCTCCCTCTGTCCCTCACCCCTGCTTGTTCCCCCCCCCCTCAGATAAATAAATAAAATCTTAAAAAAAATTAAAAGAAATAGAGTCCACTGAAATCCGACCACCTGGGTTCAAACATTGGTTCCCCACCCCCCCCCCCCGGCCAGATGTAAAGCTCATCATTTA